>CM045910.1:4716772-5316772 GCA_025169955.1 Salix arbutifolia | reverse complement strand
CCACCTGAGAGGCAGCATGCATCATTGCCTAGGTATCCCAACTCATAAAGTGTTTCAGTGCTGCATCCCATTTATATTTGGGATTTTGTCAACTAAATGATAAAAATTCATGGATGCAGGTCATGTGTATTATATTCAGATAGTACAATACAGAATTCAGCAGAAGTCGCCAATGATCTCTCCAAGTGTTCTATCAAAGAAATTGAGAAGCCACATGTGGATAGGAGTGGTAGGATGCCAATGACAAGGCTTCCTCTTCAAGTTCCTCAAAGTATTCAAGGTTTGCAATAATTGAATTTAGTTAAGCTTTGTCTATTCTCATCTGTTCTCTCTTTGATGTCTTACTGAATTTCTAGGAAATCAAATATTTTATACTGCAGTTGTGTTTCTCTTTCCCTCTTCAAAACCTGCTGTCTCCAAAATTTGAAGGAGAAACCATTCTGAATCTTGTTTGTAACCTTTATCGTTTGCCTGCTTCGGAGGCTGACCAACTAACTTAGGTTTTCCTGACGTCTTTTAAGTGAATTGGTTGGCATGGTATAAAATATTTGAGTGAATGCACACAGCTTTTAGGAAAGTTAACGAGGTTTTGCATTCACAATTTACAAATACATAATTATTTATAAGAAATTATAGAGGCTATTTAAGTTTTCAAGGAACTGAGTGTTTGATGTGTTATAACATGCGATCTCATCTGCCATCAAATTGTTTGATTTTGTTCCCTCTTGCTCTATCAGGGTATTGCTTTCGTGACTTGCATTTCCTTTACTATCTGCCAAGAGACAAATGTTCAGAAGCACAGATGTTTTGAAGTTGATCATTCAATCAACGTGCTTAAAACTTCATGCATGTTTGTGCAACTTGATTATATTATCCAAATTATTCTGCTTGTTATTGGACATGTAAAAATATTTTTGAAATATGTAGTGCGTAGCAATTATAGATATGTGCATATTTTTCTTCTTTTCTTGGGTGAAAATCCATGGACCAGGATGCATGCATTTAAGCAATGTACTGCTGAGCTGATGCCCATGTAGATTGCTACCTTTCTCGTCTCTTTCCTTTTAAACCTGGTTGTAACCTATCGACATATATGATATACTGATGACTGTAATCTGAATGCCATTCTACAGCAGGTGCTCCAAGATCTAGGGAAGTTGCAAGTTCAGTGCCACGTTACAATGATTGTGGAGCAGCAGCAGAAGAGAATCTTGGCCAGCGAAGGATGGTCAGGAATCCAGCAATTTCAACCCCATATGCCACTGCAAACTGTTCATATCAAAGAAGAAACCCGGCCTGTAAAAATGAGAGGGGAGAAGATGAGGGGGTTGAAGGTCCAAATGGATTGCAGCCAAAGCCACGGTATACGGCAAGGAAAGTTGCTGCTGCTCAAGGTGGACCTGGAAATCACTGGTGCTAATGGTGTTTTTCTCTGTGGCGACTCGAAGTGTTGGCCAACTTATTGGAGGCAGTTATCGAAAAGCATCCACAGAAGGATCTCCTGCCAGTGCTAAATACATCAGATTCAAACGCTGTCATTTAGCAGCGCTTTCAACCATCCCAGGCTCTTCATAAGATATATGTCTGGGGCTTCTGTTGAAAGAAGTTGGGCTGCAAGTTGCCATTCATATCACTGATTTAAAGTTTAACAGGTTCTTATACTTGCTTAGGTGTCAATGATTCGAGTGTATAGATTCTTTGATCCTTTTCCAAAGAATACATATTCTTAAATCTATCATGCTTGGTTTTTCTATCAAATTTCAAGGCCTATCCAATAAGAAATGGGTAGCGTGCATGAGAATAACATCATATAACACCATCGTTTTTTTTTTTTGAACCTATCAAAATGGATTAAGAAAGGGGAAATTTACAAGGAAAAGGCCGCCGACTTTGATCTACCGACAGCAAAGCTGGGGGAAATACGATCCCAGAAAAGAGAAAAGAGAAAAGGCCTAAAAAGGCTTACAAGAATACCCACCCATGCCTTAAAAGGCTGACAAACTCCCTGCAAACAAAACCAGAGCAGAAGCTCGAAGGAGAGATGAAGCCAGTCCAAGAACCCCCCAAAAAACAGTCTTTCAAGATCGCCTGGCCCAGTCCAGCTGAAACAAAGAGGACTCATACAAACGGCATTTGGCCAAGTTTATTCATGAATATCTAGTGACCTAGCTACTAAAGCTTTTTCTGCAAATTCTAGGTCATTGACATCTTTTAGTGGTGATATGTCATTACAATCAAGCAACCAATCTATCATCTTTTACAACCAAAACTTTTTTATTTGGATATTCTAATGTATAGTGTCTCAAACTCTAATATTTAAAACACCTAATATCATGTTTTCATTGAGGTTGTGCTTTAGTTTTGGCCTTATCATCATTGATAGAAACTGGTTTCTTTTGGATGAAAGGTTCGTCAATGTTTTATACATCCAACTACTTCGATAAAACACCACCCTCTCTGTTGTAATTTTACTTCCAACCTGAAAAGAAATCCACAAAACCGGGTGTGCATTGCTCTTTCTTTTCATCTATCTTTCCACTTTCATAGACAGATGCACCAACTCTTCAAGATCCGTATAAGGTTGTAGCTCGACCATATTATATATGTAAAACCTCGAGTTCTTAAAGTGGAAAGTTAAGAAAAATGACCAAGTATAAAATGATAAATCGTTATGATCAACCGGTTGATGCATGCATCGATCGTTTGAGAAGTAGCGAAAACAGTCAACCAATACAATCGATCAATTGATATACAATATATATGGTAATGATAATGCAGGAGAGGCTGCAGGAGTTATTGCGTGCTGGTTAGTAATACGTAGATGCTTTACACCTTAACTTTTGGTTTTGCATATTTTCATTCAATTTTCATTTTTTTTTTTAATTGTATGATTACATGGTAATATTGTGGGAAATATGTATGATGAATGAGTTTTGATTAAACGACAAACTAAGACTTTCTAAAGAGATTATCGTAATTGATTTGGAATTCCATTGAAGGAATTGTTGCGTGGTGTGGAATCCTATTTAAGAAATGATCGTGTTGCATGGAATTTTGTTGAAGGAATTACTATAATAAATAGCTTTTTAGAAGGGAACCCTAATTGTAGGCTTTTCGATAAGAATTGTAGAATTTAAATTGAAAATACTAGGATTGTTTGTATATTGTAACTTGAAAATGGAGTATAAGCACTAAAAAAAATTACTCTGCGAATGGAATCCACATGAATAGATACTATATAGTATACACAACAAACATCCCTACAAGCAAATAGAACGGGATAGAAACCGTTTTTGAAAGATGACAGACGAGCTGAATATCACGAAAAGGCAGTTTGATTTCCGATAGAGCTGGTGGCTATGGCAAAATGCTCGCAAATAACCTCTATATTACACTGATGTAAACGTTCTTTACTTGCACACAACAAAGTACATCCAGAAAGCTACACAAGCGCCAGAGAAGAAAAGGGTCTGGTTGGTATGATGCAGGAGAGCTAGACAGACAAGAAAATAAAGTTTCCAGAATTATAGAGCAAACTAGCCAATGTACTACAAAACACGAGACCAACAAATGAACCGCTGGTATTAGATTTCTCTTACAGTGAACTGTCAGTACAATTACTAAAATGTCTAACGCCTAGCAAGATCTGATTTTTGTCCAGAGGACTCATCTGTTGTTTTCCCATATCAATGTATCCTTTGCTTCACCCGCCTCCCGTTCATATCACTATCTAAGGTATCGTTTCCGTGTGTACAAGTGATGGCAGAACGCTCGCCATTTTTGGCAACATATTGCAGTAGTTCCGTGATGACAGAAGGGCAGCTTTCTTTCAAGTATTCAAACCCATCTGTTTGCATCACAGCTGAAACGAATCACCGGCACACGGTCATTAGTTATGCATTCATAAAGAAAATCCCCAATCAACAGTCAATATCAAAACCTAGAATACTATGCACACACAACCATGCTGGAAAATCAGGGTGGACAACAATCAAGTGTATAGAAAAGTGTTTATGAGTTCCCATACATCCCCAACAATAACACAGCCAACAAAAGGAGAGAGTAGAGGGCAACCATGACACAATGCTTTGTTTTTTTTTGGTAGTTTGGGAGCCATCTGATCACATGTACACACACCACATTCAAATGATAAAGAGTTGATTAATGCAATTACTGTTTGAAAACAATTTAAACACCAGGAGGGGGTTGGCTGAGGAAACAGATGAAAAATTGAGCTCTGTCAAAGCCTAATTAAAGCCATGCATAAATCAGCATTACTTTTTCATTGACTTCTGTTCACTGTTTCCAAACAACAAAAGGCATGGGCACTATAATGCAGTAAAATTAAAAATAAGTACAAGCAGCAACATAACAAACACACACACACAAAACAAAAAACTTTTTAAACGTGATAAATGTGAATATGACTACCTATATTACAATTCATATGATCAAATCAATCAATAACTATCTTAAGATGTTAATGGCACATTGGATCTTTTGAGGATCAATCCATTCAAAGCTAAAGTAAACATTGGGAAGAGGTGGGTTGGTTGGCTTGCCCATTGCCCCCTTTTTTTGTGTGAAGTAAAAAAAGCCATTAGCAAGTCATGACTCCATCAAAGCAGGGTGCTGGGGAGAGATAAAGGACAATCCTGCCATACAGCATTTTTGCATGAACTGTTTTCAACTTCAAGACTAACCTGCAACTTTATGGTTGCATGTCCTCCAATACTTGTACATTGAACACTATGGCCGTAACTCATTTATCAAAAAGGACAATTTTCTATAACATATAAAAAAATCCAAATGGAGGCACAGGGATGAAGTCTTACTTTTCAAATTTTCAGGCAAAGCAATGAATTTGAGACATACGGACTTCAGTTGGATGCACTGATGCTGCTCTGCTAGAGCTAGCGTTGTTGCAACGGTGTTTATTGCAACATCTTCACAAAGTCTAGCCTCACAGAGCAATCTGAGTCTCTCAAGTGCATAGCGGTCTGCTGCTGCAAGCAGATGCTGAGCCATCAGTGTAGAAACCCATTTCGAGTTCAAACCAACAAGTTCCTCCATGTCTGGTAAGTCATCCCAGTACATAAAATGGATTAACGCCTGCAAACACCCAAACACGAGAGAAAGTTATATTTACACATGCTAACCTATTCACCTTTCCTCTTTTTTGAAAGATTAATTTTTTACCTTGTGATCATTAAGGTACTGGGTAAGCTAAAAACCTGGTTTATAGTCTTTAGGATGTGTGATTTAGGTTTAAAGGGACTTAAATATTATTCTGGCAAAATTTGATGCCTTTAAGCCTGTCCAGTATGCCTTCTAACCAACAGAGCTAGGTTCATAGGAGGTTAAATAGTGATAAAGATGTCACCAACCTCTTCCATCCTGATATTCCATAGCTTTTCCACCAATATTATACCAATTCCATTATACATCCAGCACCATAAACATTCAATTCTAAACAGTTTTTAAATCCATAACACTTGCACCCTTAAAATTTATCATGATTTATATTGGCTTCAATCCAATTACCAGAAGCTCATTAGAATAATCTAGTTAACTGAACATTGCCAGCACTAAATATAAAGCCAGCATGCCAAATAAAAATAAAGCAGGAGGGGTAATGACAGGGTAAAAGGGAAGCACAATTAGGCCATTCTTCATTTAACCTCACAACAAAGTCATTTCCTTTCTTAGGTCCAGCCCAGTTTCACATAGGGCAAATGCTGTTATTACTATCTTCTGTGTGACAAGTTGAACATAGTAGAATTATTTGGTATCATTTTGTTCACAACAGCATATACTTAGAAGCCTAAAAACTATTGAATTCCAACAAGAACCGAGAGGAGATAAAATTGACTTGTTTTAGAAAATCATCAATGCATTTGTTACAAAGAATGAAACGGTACTGTGTAGTTGTCCTACTGCAATTGAATCACCTGATCTATCAAGCCAGAACATGGCTGAAACATAGTTCAAGATCTTTTCCAAAAGAATGTTAAAAGGAGCAAATCAACTAGTATGTTGTGTATAATTAAGCAAGGGTACTCTCAAGCTGATGCAATGAAATATGCAGCCTACCTGACTAGTAATGGACAAACTGCATATATAACAGGACAAGCAGGAATGGAAGGGAAGCAAGTAACAGGAAACCTTAACCGGAGTGAGTAAGAATAAGGATAGGAACAGTGCCTTGGGAGATGAATCAACATGTACATTTGTGTATGGCACCACAAATATCCTGCACAACACCACGATTACTCACCTAACAGAGGCAACCAGCCAATAAAGCTACATCTTCCCATGAAACTTATCATGGAATGCATAACATCTCTTAACTGATTCATAGAAATTACTAAAACCTTTAAGTGTGCATCAATACTTGAACATTAAGGACCACTTGTACTCGTACATGGTACAGCCAAGACATTACAATAACTTGGCAAGTTCACCGCTTTAGACAAATTCCACCTTTCCAGTCTAAAATACATTTAACAAGCACAGCACTTAATTGTGCCTCACTCAGGAGCTCACATTTCAGAATGTAATGCTTTCCACTATTTTCCTCTTTTATTTTATAGCAAAGGAAATGGAAAAAAAAATACACTTCAATCAAGACTTTTGCAATGAAGCTTGAATTAGAATGCATGTCAAAAAACTAGCAAATGCTAGGTTCAAAACAATATTGACATCATCAAACTTGCAGTAATAGATTATCTGCTTCCTGACTAACAGTTAACAATCACTCACATTATATCAAGCAAAAGGGTAAATATGACATCATATTCCATTCAACATTCTGAACAGGAAGAAACAAGGCACAACCATAAAAATAGAGAGCGGAAAATGAATTAAGGCTTTTGCAACTAAGATGCTCACATGCATGTAAAAGAGAGGAGGGTGGGGGGGCACCTTAAAAACAGGGGCTTCCATGTCTTCAACTTTGATGCATTGAGTGTTTTGATCTTTCATTGGACCAAAAAGCTGTGCTCTAAATACTGGTGAGCGTGCTGCCAGAACTATTTTGTGAGAAGCAAAGGTTTCTCCATCAACTTCAAAATTTACATCAGTTCCCTTTCCACTGTCTAAAAGCTTTCCAAAATGCTGACCAATATTGGAAGGTGGCACGGAAATGGTGTAGGTCTTAGGCCCCTCGGTGTGAGACTTAACAACACCAACACAGCAGCGAACTAGTAGGGTATCGTCCTTAAGATAGTCTGATGTCTCTAATTGATTCCTTCTCAAAAATCGTTTATAACCCCTGCAGCATCCAAAAGCAGCACCCATTACATTGTGTTTTTCATCCACCGCAACATCCAACAGTAACGAAAACTACTGAAACTTAAGAGAATGAATAAAAGATACTTGGATAATGTTGGAGGTGAAAAAAATTGTTGATTCCCAGAGACTGCAAGGATGGCATTACAGATAACAAATCCAAAGGAGAAATAAATAATTGTGTTCTTAATACATACTTTAGACAACAAGATGCTTAAAGATACTTGGGTAATTTTGGAGGTGAAAATTTTGGTTTGAGAAAAACAAGTCTGATTCCCAGAGAATATCCACTGCAAGGATGGCATTATCCAAAGGTGAAATAAATAATGACGCTATTAATGTGTACTTAAGATGAGAAGAAGCTTAATAGTAAAGCCCATTAATACATAGGTAATCACACGGTATATGAACAACAAATAGGAAAAGGCATTTAGACATTTTAAAAGGGAAAAAAAAGTTGTATTATATAGAATGCAATTACATGTGAAAAAGTGAAATACAGAAATATAGAATAGTAACAACAGACATTCAACTAAGTGAAAAGTGCTCTTTATGCCTTGAAAATCGAAAAAAAAAAGCTATACTTAATTTATTTTCCATATACACTACAATTTTCCATCATTTCTAAAACAAAATCAGTAAATTCTAAATCTCACCATACATCAAAACTAAGCGTTAAACCACACACAGAACCCAAAATATCATGCCATAACAAAGTAAAAGAATTCTTGACAAAGCAATCAATCGTAATCTTACAAGCACTTCGATCAATTAGAATACGCAGCCCTAAAAATTCAGAATTCAGACTTTTCAATCTAAAAAAGAAAAACAGAGAGAGAAAACTCACCACATACTGCCACGATACTTAAGCGTATAGGGCCCACTCTCTAGGGCTCTCCCAAAATGGCTATGAACCTTATGCCTTTCTTTCCCACTTTGATCCATCAACGACAATTCAAACAAAGCCCTAGCATCCGTCCCCTCGCTAGCAAGGGCAATGAATAAGGAGACATAAGTGGAATTATCTTCAGGGCTTTTACCATCTGGGTAGAAATATATAGCCCATGCATATCCACCAATATAAAAAGTATCCGATGCGATGTATTTGCCTACCCCCATGCCTTTCGAGAGAGAATAGCCACCGATATTGAATTCATGAGACCCATTTACGGTTTCCGTTATAGAGGATGATGTTGTTTTTGTTGGAATTGATGATGATGGGTTTGATGTGGGAGGTGCTGCTGAGACATCTCTGATAGAAAACCTGATTGTGCCCATCAACTATTGAGAAAAAGAATATCAGGGTATCCCGGATTTTCGTGTTTTCAGCGTTATTGATGAGGGAATTGAAATGGGTCTGATTCAATTTTGGATTTTGAGAGAGTTTTATGGAGAATTAGGGATTTTTAGGGTTAATTGAATTTTTTTTGGGTATTGGGTGAGTTTTTTTTATAGGAAGATGTGAAAAGAAGAGAAAAGTTTGTGGTAGTGGAGGTGGTGCAATGATTGAATATATATATTATATATAGAGAGAGAGAAGGAGCTCCATGTCCATATGAGATTTGTTTTCTTTATAATTTTATTAAAGTTATGTTTAGTATTATATTTCAAAAGTATTAAAAAAATTATTTTAAATTAAAAATATTTAGTGTTTTTAGATCATTTACATGTGTTGATGTCAAAAATAATTTTTAAAAAATAAAAAACATTATTTTGATGTATTTTTAAACAAAAAATACATTTAAAAGCAACCACAACTACACTCTCAAATAAACACTAATGTCGGTAAGAAAGATTGATAATAATAAAATAAATAAATAAATAAAATACATACATTTCTTAGGTTTCGTATCTTATGTTGTGTTTTTTAGACATTTTCTTTACAAAAAGATGTATCACTTGTATTTCAAATAAATAAGATTTTCATTCATATTCTATATTTAAAAAATAAAAACATGGGAGTCTCATCCATTTAAAATTTTTATTTTTCCTGAAAAAACAATTATCATATATGCCTTTTCTAAGATTTCTAAAAGCATTTCTTATTTATATTAATGAAAAAAACATTGAAAAAGAAGTACATTAATCAATCATCAACAATTTGCATGGGGAGCCACAAGTGGACTCCATAATAACACTCCTTGTTGCTCTCCACTTTCTTTCTTGGTTCTATGACTAAATACATTTGCACTTTTTAGGGCTAATCATTTATTTATGCTATATATGATATTGTTATTCTTCTCATTCCTATAATGCGGTCCTTTTCTTTTATTTTTTTGGATGTTTGACATTACGTTTCAAAAACATGTTTGAAAAAATTTGAAAATTTTTTATTTTTATTTTTTACTTTAAATTAGTTTTTTTGTGTGTTTTTAGATTATTTTGATGTGCAAGTGTCAAAAATATTTTTTTTTTAAATATCATTTTGGTGTATTTCTGAGCGAAAAACACTTTTAAAAGCAATATCAATCACTCTCAAACAAGCACTTTATTATATTCACGTCTATTTCTCTTATCATTAGGATTTTTTTATAAGTGTTTTGAAAATGTATTTCCTACATTAACCTAATAAATTTAGAAAAAATTAACAATTCTCTTGAATGTTTGTCTTGATACAAGATAAATATCATTTAATTATATTAACCTTTTAAGATTTGAAATGAAATGAAAAATCTCGAATGAATATATGAAAATTAGAGTGATGTTTGACTTTAATATTTGTTTGAAACAATAACTACGAATTGAGGAACTATATAAAACCTTCAATTTACAATTAAAATAAATAAGTACTATAAATGATTATTTATGCTTTTGGTGGCAAAAAAATAATTGTAGAGAGCAAGCAACGATTATGGTCATGATATAAGGAGTCATAGTTAGCAGCAAATAATGATGGTTACAATGAAGCTATACACATAATGATGTTTGTGGTGGTGGTATTAGGATAATGTTTTTTTTTTTTGTTGGATAATATTTTTCAAATATTTTTAATTTTAATATTTTTTAGCTTTTGAATTGTTTTAATGTGTTGATATTAAATATAAAATTTTAAAAAATTACTTTAATGTGTTTCCAAACAAAAACTATTTAAAAAACAATCTCAAAATATTGGCGGTGGTACAATAATATATATATATATATATATATATATATATATATATATATATTATTCAAGTGGGAAATAGACACCAATGCAAAATGTTTTTTTTCTATTTTGGAAGTACATTAAAAATGATTTATTTATTTTTAAGAATATTAAATAATCATAAAATAAGACATTTTTTATGACAATATTCTTTTTCAAGAAAAATTCCACATTTCCCCCTTTACTCTAGTTGAAAAATCTTCTTTACTAGATCATTAAGCATTTACATCCTTTCTATCATCGTTATTTCCTTTTATTTTTATTTTCGTTCTTGTAAATTTCTATCGAAAGCTTTATAAAAGACTTTACTTTAGCAATCATAGGTGTTTGGTTTGTGCCTGTTTAGGAGAGCTGTTGTAGTAGTTTTTCAAAGTATTTTTTGTGCTGAAATACATCAAAATGATGTTTTTTTATTTTTTAAAAATAATTTTTGACATTAGCACATCAAAATAATATAAAACACCAAAACATATTCATTTAAAATGAAAAAAAAATCAATTTTTTTGGAAACGGTGTTTGAAACGCCGTTCCAAATAGGCACTTTGTATCCAAGTGAAACCACGTTGTCATTTTTATACCAAGTGACTTTTTGAGAGTGTAATTGAGGTTGTTTTTTTTTAAAAATTGTTTAAAAATATATTAAAATGATATTTTTAATTTTTTTTAAAAATTATTTTTGATATCTACACTTAAAAATAATCTAAAAACTTTTTAAAAATTAAAAATAAAATAAAAAATATTTTTTTTCAATAATGTTTTTGAAACGAGTGACAAACACCAAATTTATCAAGGTTAACATGATTGAATTATTCAGAATATTATTACAAACCAATCTAAAATTGATTGAACAAACCGTTTTTTTAATTTGTTGGATGATCTTGGTAAGAATTATTTTTACAAAATTTGTTTCGTTTTAGTTTTGATTTTAGAATTTAGATTCCAAAAGAAAAAGAATCCGAAAAATCAAACAAAAAAAACAAGATTATTAATAGAAACTAAAAGAGCTTTTTTTGTTTTCTTGCAACACAAGAAACAATTAACTGCAATAATGGCATGCTTATCTCCTAGATTTCTCTTGGAACCTCATAGTGGTACTGCGCCTTCTTGCTGTATCCCTTTCCGAACTGTGAAAAGCCAGCTGCGAAAGCATCCCAGCATCCTTCAGTGTTCATGTAGCATATATATATATATATATATATATAGAGAGAGAGAGAGAGAGAGAGAGAGAGTGCTGATCTTTTGCTTTTGAAAAAGAAAATGTATCTAGAGGAAAAAAGAAAAACAATGGAGGCTGCAGAGGTGACAAATTTATCTTTGCACCGCTGAACCAGAAGCTAACGAATAGTGACCCGAAAGAGAAACGACTCGAGAAAACACGGTGGCCATGGATCATAGGTCCATTAATTACCTGAATAGATTGAATTGGAATGGACGGGTCTCCTCCTCCTCCACTTACTCTTCTTCAACTCCCCAACCAGCAGGCTCGATTCGCCGCTCCCACAAGTGGGTCAACCCGACCTGTTTAGGGGTCTCCTCCTCCACTTACCTTCGATTCGCCGCGGCCACAAGTGGACATGATATACGGGTTTTGGATATCTAATAATATAAATGAAGTTCCATTATTGCCGGTATTCTAGGAAAACTCGATTAGCTATTCGGGTTTTGGATAGCTAATGGTATCGATAGGCTATTCGGGTTTTGGATAGCATTCTGAGGTCGGGAATAATTAATGATATTAATGGGTACCGCTTCTAGTTTGACTAATTAATCCGGATAAAGAAGTCAACGATGCCAAGGGTTTTGATGTCGATAATTTAATTAGTAAACCAATTGTGGATATAATTTATTCAAAATTTTGATTTGGATTTGCCAACATGTGATCTTTGCTTGTCCCAATTTAATTTTATTTTCTATTCTGGCAAAGATTTGAATTGCTTTCTTACCTGTCAAGTAGTATCCAAGCTTTTAAGCTCAATATTCTAATGAACACCCCACGCAACAGCAATGTGACTAACTTGCACCGTCATCAAGTGGAAGCCTGAATGGCGAGGGAGACGTGTTTGGTACTACTTAAAAACGATTTAAAAAAAAATTGTATTTTAAATTTTAAAAAATTAATATTTTTATATCGTTTTCATGCACTAATATTAAATATAATCTGTAAAAATAATGAAAAATATTATTTTAATATATTATTAAATAAATAAATAATAAAAAATAATCGCAACCACTCCCAGACAGGCGTATAATTGTCCACCCGGTTCGTTAAGATTTACAAACCAACCTAGCTTATGCCTAATTAATTGTGGTTTGACAGATGTTGGGTCCACATCAAAGCCAAGCAATTCGTGTAGTATAAGGTATAAGAAAGGGTTTCGGGTCCCATCCCATTGGTACGAGCCTTTGCCGCGGTTTGGAAACTATTTGAAGAGTGTCTTTAAAAAAATTAAAATTGTTTTATTTTCATTTTTTATTTTAAGTTAATTTGTTTAGTGTTTTCAAATCATGTGATAATAATAAAAATATTTTTAAATTTTTTTAATATATTTTAAAAAAATTAATCTCAATCACATTCAAAAACACATCACGAGTGTGTAAATCTATTTCTGCTTTATAAACAACCAACCAAATTGCTAAAGACCTTACCAAGTCATTGAATTTAAGAAATGGAATAAGTGAAGAATATATATATATCAAATTGCTAAAGACTTTACCAAGTCATTGAATTTAATAAATGGGATAAGTGAAGAATATATATATATATATATATATATATATATATATATATCAAATTGCTAAAGACCTTACCAAGTCATTGAATTTAAGAAATGGGATGAGTGAAGAATATATATATTTTTTGGATTAGCACCGGGTATCCGGGTCGAAACCCGACTAATCTCAAGGGTGCACAGGTCCCAGCAAGAAGTTTTCTGCAAGTGCACCACGGTTGATTCAAGAGCTTCATCCAAATCCGATGACCGTATGAAATTGTTTACACCAGGCAGACTCGAACCTGAAACCTTGACAGGAGCATACTGCCAGACCCCAGCTCTTATCCGCTAGGCCAACCCCGTGGGGTTAGTGAAGAATATATATATATTTCACTTATCCCATTTCTTAAATTCAATGACTTGGTAAGGTCTTTAGTAATTTGGTTGGTTTTTTTATTAATATTGGTGTTCGGGTTAGCTCAATTAATCTTTTAATCCTTTAAAATTAATAATTATATAGTAATAATTATATTAACAACCACAAAATTTGAACCTGAAAACACCGAGATAGCAAATCTTTTAATCCGAAGGTAGTGACACGGCACCTATTAAATAGTTATATTCGTTCAAGTCTTGACGACTTGATAAAAAAAAGTCTCATTAATTGTCAATGGATCATTGTGAATTATGGGCTGGTTCAAACTGTTTTTTTTTCTCCCAATTGCCATTTATAAAAAAAATGGTGGATTGGACATTACAATTATCTTAATCATTGAAACCGGAATCATCGCGGGAATCTGGAGCTGGCAATTATTCCTTCTTCTTCCCATGAAGAGCAGAAGTATGGGCAATCAAAGCCTAGATGGATGCATTACACTCAACGGTCAAATTCTTAGACCCCCAAGAAGATCGAACAGCAAAATATCGTGAGAGAAAAGGACATGGAAAAGTGCAAGCAACTTCTCCAGCTCCAATTATATACCCTTTGTAAAAGGTTTGTTAGCTTGGGAGAAAAAGAAGCTTTTGGCTGGTCCATCAAGAGAACCGACGTCAAGCCACAACTTTACTGGATAGAGGGATAAGAGAGTGGGCAACCCTTGCCGGCAAAGTGTTACAGCCGGCAAAGTTTCTCTGCGTTTTCACAAATTAAACGTGCTCCCCAAGCTAGTTTTTCTCGTCGTTTTATAAGCATAGGTTTGTCTCTGTTTTTTTCTAGCACCGTAGTCCAAGAATCAAGCCTTTCTTTCATTTCCAAAGACAAGTCTTGAACAGCTGAAGGTGGGTCTAATCCGGTGAGTATGGATCGTGGCGTACCGGAAGAAGACGGCAGCATTCGTTTGCCGGTTGACGAGCTCCGTAGGGCTAGCGAAACCTATGGCTCTGCGACCATTTTTGAGCCTCGGAGTGGTATAGGAAAGGGGGACAGTAGCACTGGAAATTCTGATTCTCCAACATCACCGGCATTACCTGCACCGGAGAAGAAACTCACGCTCTTTGCTCTTCGCCTGGCCATTTTTGAGAAGGCAGCTACTTGCCTGGGAACCCTGGGGTTCATCTGGGCAACAGTTGTTCTTCTTGGAGGGTTTGCGATTACTTTGGATAATACAGATTTCTGGTTTATCACCATTATTCTGTTGATTGAAGGGACTCGAATATACAGCAGGAGCCATGAGCTCGAGTGGCAACACCAAGCCACCTGGTCAATTACTGATGTTGGGATTAACAGTTTCCGGGCTTTGAAATCCAGCTCCCACTTCATTGTTGAATCTGCGAAAGCACTTTTTAGGCCAATAACACGAGTTCGAAAGCAGAGCCTGCATACCAGAGAATTAAGGAAGAACCCTGATGAACCGATCTCTGGGAGCTTGGGAATCCAGAGGAAGCTAACTCGTACGTGGATAAGTTCAGATGTCCCTATTCTACCATATGCTCAATGGTTTTTTCTTTCAAGAAACGTCAGCAGGCTTCTCTACTGGCTCCAGCTTGCATCGGCATCAGCCTGTGTGGTTTTATCATTGATGAAACTCGTCAAACGCAACTACGGTGAGGTTGAGAAAGGGGATACCGACAAGAGGAACCGTCAATCTGCCCTGGATATTTTCTATTCTTTGGCTCTGGCAGAAGCTCTGCTGTTTCTGATGGAGAGAGCTTACTGGCAGTGGAAAGCTGGCTACTGTAAACTGTTGGAAGAGGTGAGCAGAGAGTGTGATTTGGGGCTTTCAGGCATGGTTTCGATCAGAAGGTTCTTCTACGATGCCTACTCTAGGTGTCTTGAGGGCAGTATCTTTGATGGCCTAAAGATGAACATGGTTACTTTCGCTATGGATCTATTGGCTTCCAATTCCCCCGATGAGCAGCTCATTGGAGCTAGAATTCTTCGTCAGTTTGTGATGAATCCTCAGTTTTCTGACGATACTCTCCAAAACATTGGGACAAATATATCAGTGATAGACCGATTAGTGGAGGTGTTGAACTGGAAAGACCCGCAGGAAGAAGAGATCAGGAGGTCAGCTGCAGAGATACTGTCAAAACTAGCCGGCAAGAAACAAAACTCCCTGCGGGTTGCTGGAATACCTGGATCACTGGAGTCAATTTCATCTCTGCTACAGACCAGTAGAAGTTACAGCACCACAGCTGATGAAATTGGTGAAAAGACGATCATCTGTGATCATGCACACTATGGATTCTGGACATTTAATCATCTGGGACTTGTTATCCTGAAGAAGCTCGCTCGTGACCATGATAACCGTGGGAAGATTGGAAATACAAGGGGTCTCCTACCGAAGATCATTGATTTCACACATGTAGAAGAGAGGTTGCTGAAAGATGAAAATGTAACGCCATCTCAGATTTTGACCGTGAAACGTTCTCTGCAACTGGTGAAGATTCTGGCAACCACAACAGGCGCAACAGGCACTAATCTTCGAAGAGAAATCTCAGAGATAGTTTTCACCATCAGCAATATTAGAGATATTCTACGGCACGGCGAAAAACACCCAAATCTACAGAAACTCAGCATAGAGATATTAACCAGTCTTGCACTAGAAGAGGACGCAACAGAGAGGATTGGGGGCACGGGTGGAATTCTTAAGGAGCTATTCAACATTTTCTTCAGCCAAAGAATTCCAGAAAATCAAAATCATGTAAGAATAGCTGCAGGAGATGCTTTAGCAATGATGGCCTTAGAAAGCAGAAGGAATTGTCTTCGCATTTTGAAATTAAGAGTGCTGGAAAGGCTTGTTGGAGCACTGGAGGTCCCATTGCTCAGGGTAAATGCCGCAAGAATTCTACGGAACTTGTGCGCTTATAGCGGAGTAGATTGCTTCGACCAGTTGAAGGGCGTGGCAGCTGCTGCACCCACGGTAGGCTGTTTCTAGTTCTCTTCGAACTATGTTTCTAGGTTCAGAAATAGCATGGGAAACAGGATTTCGTTCTGTAATCTGATCTAAATTGTATGTACTTCTGAACAGAACCTTAGTTTTCAACTCTTTCCTGTCGTGTTGCAGGTGCTGGAGGCAGTAATGTCTGAAGAGAACAAGCTACAAGAAGTAATGGTTGGACTAGCGGCCGAAGCTTTCAAATTCATGAGCTCTCAAGAATCCAACATCATGTTTGAAAGAACTGGAATAGAAGAGGCTCAACTAGCCAGCAAAATACTCCATATTCTCAAGAAGTACGAAAATCCATCAGTCAAGGTTCCAAGAATAAGAAGGTTTTCCATAGAGCTGGCGATCTGGATGATGCGGAACAGCACGGCGAATGTACGTACTTTCAAGGACCTGGGGCTGGAGAAGGAATTGGAGGGGGTTTTAGAATCCACGACTGAGGTTGAAAGCTTCAACATATTCTCAGGCACTTATGGGCTGAGTCGCCACAGCACAACTATTCACTCACTTGTTGAAACTGCAGTGCAGTTGCTGGAAGACAGGTAAAATTGTGCAGCAGAAAGTTCCTAACAAGTTTTCTTGTGAATATGAATGCTCCATGTTACAGGAGATTCTTGTTTTCCTTGCATGAAATTTATGCATTTGTATCAAAGTTGTCAATACCGTTTCAGTTGGTGTTTCGTTTTTTCAATTGAAATAAAATGTTTCGGTTTCAGAGTGTTTCGGCGTGCCATCAGAATTGTACTGTTTACGTGTGTGTAATTAAATATATTAATTAAAAAAAATGGTCAAATCCAAAAATAAAATTATTTAGAATTGTGCAATTTAATCTAAAAAAACACAATAAAATGATTTTTCGGAATAAAATTATGAACATGTATAATATCACGAGAATATCATTATCAATCTCGCAAGGTCATTATATTCTCTAATTGTTATGAAATTTTAACATAATATATATAAATATATCATGAGACTTCATAAAATTTCATCTTAATGTAATGGTCGGATTAAGAGATATGATTAATATTGTAAAATTATTCATTATTTAAAAAAACACTATTTGGCCAGAACGGACGGAACGATACCAGCACATTTCGGCTAGTATTTGGCCGAAAAATCCAGAACGAATCAAAATTTAAAACGAGATAAAAATGATGTAGTTTTATTTTATTTTTTAACTGATAATACAAGTCTTGCAAATAAAGAATCAGGTCAATGATCTTTACCGACAGGATTCTTAGTGGGATCATGTTGCAGGTTGTAGACGAATCTTGTATTATCTTGAGTTATGGTCACTTACTATGAGTTTTTTTCAAACATTAGCAAAATACCAAAAAAAAATCCAAACTAACACCTATAAATCTGTTTTTTTTTATAACCGGGATGTCTAGACCAGCTTGTGCATATCATAACTAATTTCCGGATCCACTGAATATCCAGCAAGCCCAGCAAGCAGGTAAGACACCGCGGGGATAACAGGCATGCCTGACAGAACTTGAATCCAAATAACTGGAAAAAACAAGCGCTTCACTAACCGCTAGGCCAAGACCCTGCTGGCACACACCCACAAATCTTTTTTTCCACGGTGGAGGTCTTTTGAATTGATACGTTGGCGTGCCCCTTCCCAGTGATGTGAGTTTTAATGGAATGATAGGTTAAAAATATTAGAGCTTTATTTAAATAGTTTATATAAACGAGAACACTCATTGAGTTTAGAGTTCACTCGGGTCCAAGTTAATGTTTACACCATCATAGGAGCATATTCTAAGACATCCAAATGATCCTCCATGTCAGCAAACATGTAATCTTGACAATTACAAGTCTTGTGCACTAAGATAAAATAAATTGGTATGAATTAAATTTTTTTGTAACATATAATAAAAATATTATTTCCAAGTTCGATGCCATAATGCACGCACAAACTAGCAGAGGTTTTTCAGTTATATGATACTTATTAAGATTAAAGATTCAAATTGGATAACACTAGGAGATAGAATCGAGATGCACAACTTGTACTCCTGCTAAGATGCTCTGCTAAAGCCGAGCATAGAACAGGAGCAAATGTTGAACAACATTTCAGTTTCAGCTTATCAGCAACCAAATCCGACCCTTTATTTAAATTATATTAACAGATGTGTTTCCCTGAAGGGGAGAGTAAAAAGAATCATTACAAGCCTTCTATCAAGTTACTGTAGACAGCAGTTTGGTAATCAGATAAAACCAACAAAATCAACTTCAAACAAGGAATCTATTTTCTTCCTTTAGTTTCTGCATATTTTACAGCACTGAAACGTAGCACTATCTTAAATACAAACAATATATCATGGTATTCTGGAAACATAAAAAAATGATTTTGGTTTTCACCTACCATTTCGGAACAAGTTGAAATCCCATTTACGCAGCAAACCGTCCATAATGTGGCCTGCTGGATTCCGTTCTACAGTCAATGTGGCTTTTGTATTGCCTGACATGTCAGTATCCGTTGAGCTGCGGACGCTTCCTGAAATATCACTTCGAGAAGAGGTAGTTGTGCTTTCTGACCTCATTATGGATGACGGAGTGTCAAATGCAGTTCCTACAGATGATGCACTTGTAGCTGGAGAAGGACCTTCAGTTGCTAAATTTTGGTCATTGACAGCTAAAGAGGAAGTGGATTCTGTCTTTAAAGGATCGTGTTGCCTTACTGAAGTGGAAGTTGGTGTATTCAAAGGATTGTCATGTTCTACAATTGAAGATGCATCGCAGCTATCTATTTGTGGAGATTTAACAGAAGCTGGACCGGCACTGGCCCGTTGTCCCTCTGCATTAGAGTGTCGCACCTTCAAGTCCTTTAGTGACTCAATTACTGCTGCCATGAACATCTGAAATATGCAGCTAATCAAGTTTCAAATAGATGAACATCATTTTGCATATAGAACGTTTCGAGACTCTCACCCTTTCTTCCTCCTCTATATCACATGGAAAACCTGCCAAGTCCTCCAGCTGGTATTCCACATATTGATTTTCGTCCATTGTTGTTGGAACATGTGGGCCATAAGGATGACCGTTGGATAATTCAAAGCTAATCATTTTGGACGATGATGGCAAATGATCATCACCAATTTCTTCATGCTGCAGGAAAGCATGCCAGAGTGTTAATAGTTAAAAATGATCATCACCAGCTCCAGTCCCTAGGAAAGAGATGAGGTAGAACACAGATCGGGTCATATGGTTCATAGAGTTAACCAGTTGACCAACGCACTAATCAGTCACTAGAACCATCTGTTGCAAAGGGCAATAGGATACCTCAGCTTCAGATTGATGGTCTTCATGTTGAATATCCATAGGAACCTGAGCAGAATCAAAGGGATAATGAGCAGAAGCTCTATGGAAACTGTATCAAGTTCAACATAATAGAGATAAAATAATTCAAACCACTAATCCTTCCCGGTTTATGAAATTAGCCTAACTCCTTGCACAACTTTATCCCCTTAAAGTACAGGCGGCATTACATGTGTTAATTTCCATTAATTTTTGTCCTTCTCCCCCTTCAGCAGAAGTGCATGAGTAGTGGAAAGAAGAGGACCGTAAAAAATATTGATACCCATCAAACAGAACAATCCTTGCTTTATGGAACAGTTAATTAAACATATGCTGCATCATACACATGCCTTTAACCTTTACACTGGATTTCTGTTTTTTAGGGATTATTTTAACATTTCAAGCCAAAAAACACAACATGTAATCACTGACCTCCATCCGACTCATAGGTTTTTTGGACCGAACTTGTTCAATGGCATGTGCTGTACTGCTTGATGATGGTTCTACAACAAACAACAAATAAATAAGATGATGAAAAAAAGTTGGCAAATTAAGTTTAGACAAATCGTCTGTAAGATGATAAGCAGCACAAGGTAAATGAGTAATACCCTTATACACAGCAACTGAAGATTCTGGATTATAACCAACTTCATGCATAGAGCTCAAACTTTCCTGCAGGTAAAAACAATCACCACTTGTCAAAACAAATAGGAGATATAAAATCTAGCACTTCCAAAAGTTTCAGGGCTACAACCAGATTAATGCAGTTCAATTTACCTTACCAAAGTAATTTTGCATTGTTTCAAAGTATTTCCCCCCCACCTCATCCTCGGGAGGTTGTAAAACATTGTGAAAAAAAATATTTATTGAATCAAAATAGAATTGTGGGCGTGGAGAGTTGTGATCTCCCTCAAACTTGATAATGTTCTTGTCTCCCTGCAAAATTTGTGCATTAAAAATCAAGCTCACAGAGTATTTATTTATATACAAAGTGCCAGGCAACAGAAATCAACAAGCCAAATGCAAAAGTTTTTAAAAAAACATAAATGGGTAGCATACACATCTCATTTGATGAGATTTCAATAAAAATCATTGTAAAGGATCTCTGGAAGTCGTTCCTCCAATAAAGAGACTTTGAAGATATACAGAACTTAGATTTAATGTTTTGCACGACTAGGAACACTCAGAACTAAATATGAAATCACTGGCCAAAGCTATCAACTGTATCCAGGTAGCTTCCAAATTAACCTCTAGCTGAGGTTTGGAGTAAATATGACCAGAGTATAACAGATTTCACATATCATTTGTTAAAACTGAAAAAAATCAATTTACCATGAGTACAAACTTAACAAAATGCCAGCATTAGAGCAAAATTAAAGAACAGTCAATTTCTATCTGCAATTAGAGCACTACTTCTGATTTTTCGCCACTAAATGAAATAAACTTACCATGTAAGCTTCAAATACACGATCTGAGTGATGAGGGCGTATGAAATCATCATCAATGGCATGCCCAAATAAAACTGGAACAAAACATGATTTTGCCACCTGTAATACAAAAAAGTATAAAGGAATTATTACATTATTGAACAATAGGTAATATGATAAAAATGACACAAAAAGTAGTTGAATGAACACTACTTGAGTTTTTCATTCACTAAGAAAAATTATTTGCAACTTCTTTCACATCTCTTTGTTAACAACTTGTATAAAATCCACCAGTAACTGCCGCAAACCAACCTAAAACTATCATCAGAGTGATGAAGATTTCACACCATATAGCTAGTAAAATTGAACGAGTAAAAATACAGTGGAGAGTCACCCACTAGCTCATCTAACAGTGACTGTAATTTCAATTAACGACTTAGCTATTATTCTTTACTCTAAACTAAGTGTTAGCTTTCCATTTTGACCAAGTGATTATCCCACCATAAATACATCAAACTGATAAAAAGAAAAAAAAAGACATGTCAGATGGGACCACTACAAACATGAACAGGTTAATAATTGACTTGTAGTTATCATCCAGAAGCTTCAACTAGCAACACCCAACAAAGCAAGTAAAGTTGCAGGAGAGAGAGAACCTTAATGGTGTTCAGGTTCATTATGTCAAACTTTGCCTTTTTCTGGATAGCTTTACGCATGTATTGGATAGCAAATTTCACCTAGAACAGGCAGCAAAAATAAAAATAGTGAGACAACATGACAGCCATGACTAGAAGACCATTTATGCACTCATCATTGCCTCAATTATTAATAAATGGCATGAATTGAGTATGGTGGATGAGAATAGGGCAAAAACAATGAAAGGTAAAAGAACCTTCAAGGGGAAAGAATTCTGCATGCAAGTAAAAATCCTGTAAGCCTCACTTGAGTCAATAATGGTGATTCCAAGGAAAATATAACTAATGTAGTGATACGATCCAAGCAAGGTTGAATTCAGATTTAAAGGTAAAATTTTACACTGTCTAGATTTACACTACTAAGCATAACCCCATATCAAACCATTGGATTGAACTAAAACGTCACTAGAAGATTCCAAAGGTGTTTTTCTATGTTGGGGAAAAATTTCAGGTCAATCAAAGTTCAAAAAGGCCTTGAGATATAGATCATAACAAGCTGTTCAAATTTTATTATTTATTTCCTTGTGACTTACTATTTGGCAAGGATCCTTTTCCTACAAGGATATGACAGTTTTTATGGGAATTCCCTAGCTCTACAAGGAAAAATTAGTTTTTCTAGTCTATTTGAAATTCCTAGAGTTGGCAAACTCTTCCTATGCATGCAAGGAAGGCTTATTCGGCTATAACACCTTATAAACTACAGTAATTAGACTTATTCTCTTTTTTATTCTCTTTGTTAATTGCAGCAGCAGCTCTAAACCTTTATTTTAATTTTAATTTAATTTTTATATTTTGGGCTTGTTTAATTAAGAGTTAGGGTCTGATTATAAGCGAGCCTAATACAAATCCACAACTTGGATCCATTAGGGTTTAAAAACTGAAATTTTAGTATTTATAGCTTTCTTATCAAATGTGTATCAGTTAGATTTGCAGAAATAAACTTTTTTTTGTCCCAGACTTAGTTTTGTGTGTAGGTGAGGTATTCTTCCTTCCTTGGTTCTCTAAAGAACTGAAATTGACTTATCAAAGAACAGTTAACTTCGTGGCATCATCATTATACTTCTCGTTCGCGAATCAATATTCATTGGGTGGGGATTCAATTCCAATAGTGTTGGTATCTAAATACAAGTTACCTTTGTGTCCCACTCCTATTAAACATGATTTACTTGGCTTTCCAGGAATTGGTGTCTTTGCATGTGACTTGCTTGATTGCATGATCAAGTGATTCGCATCATGTAGTTTTCAATTATTAACATTTCAAGAAAATTATGCAATTAATTAAAAAATTGTCATAATAGAAATGCTTGTAAGCTCATTTATTTCCTGGTATTATAAATCATCATACAAAATACACTAAGGTTGTGAATCAATGGATAATATAATTTTCATAATGTGGCTGGATGTATCAACTTACAGTGAACTTGGGTAAACGAAATTTGTAAGTTTCCACAAGTTCCATCATTAGGTCAACCAAATCAGAAAAGGGACTGTCGAGAACCATTCCTGCAATTGAGGGATCCTCGGCTCCATACATCAAGCTGTGAAACCAATGGTAGATAAGGACATGGGAAGGCCGTAACACTGCTACAGGTCTACGTGAACATAAATCTAGACCAACTGCATAGCCAAAAAAACAGGAAAAAGGAAAGGAAAAATAGAGGTGAATGAGCAAAACCTTGTGACAGCACCCATTGAACGGCCCCATAAGCCAATCAAAGAGACATTTCCATCTTGCCGCAAATAATTAACTACAGCCATGAGATCATCTTTCTAGAAAACAACCAAAGAATGTTAGATAGTGACTTTCAACATTGGAGAACTGCAATTGTCAATGTAACAATAAATGTTCATGTGGTGTCTAAACAATTTCTAGGAGATTAACAAATGTTTCGACAATCAATGGGAAAAAAAGACGCAGTCACACAATGAGCATACAACTTCCATAAAAAATTTGATAAGTAGCCACAACTTACTTCATTCCATCCTAGAGTGACATGATCTCCTCCAGAAAGTCCGGATCCTGAGAAATCAAGGGTGAAAACTGTAATATTTGAAGGCAACAATATAATAGCAGCTTCACTACCATCAACCCTGCACCCACTGAAAAAATAAAGATACGCTACCAATTAGTAACAATCAGTTCTGTGAAACACAATATTGAAGAAATCAATGCAAAATCTTAACTAGGTTGATCATTCTATAAAGTTGCCCTCCACTCTCTACTCCATTTTCACGGGGGTAAACGAAAGGAATTTTTGCATTTAATATGCTTGTTGACTATAGAAAATTCTCTTATTTATTCTGTTTACTCATTTTTCCATCGTTCTAAATTGTGTTCCAAAGAACACTAGAAGACTCCATCTATAAGGTGCTACAAACAACAAGCTACATTACAATAACCCAAATCAAACCATGTACCTGTTTCCATGACAATATATTACACATGGTAGAGGCTTTTCTTGGGGACTAACAATGGGCACGTAATGACTACATTGAAGAGCATCTCCCCTACCATTTTGAACCTGCGAGCATTTTACACATAAGCCTACAATCACCTCAAGTTTTTCAAGTTTCCAAGCAGGCATAAAGAAGACATCATTGATTTACTAACAAAAGGTCCATAGTTGTCAATGTTTTCAATGGGAAATCATGAGAAAGGAAGGATCAAATAATTTTAACAATGTTTATAAACTCTCATGCATGTAAAATGTGGAAGTGTACATGAGCAGATAGCTAGGTGTGGACCTAGTGCATTATTCCAGTAAGAAAGAGTGTAAAGCATTGGTTGCCTAACCCAGAAAATAATTATGCTGAAATATTGTAGGACCTACAATTTAAATAATTCACCTAAAAATTGAGATGAGTTGCAAAGTATTAAAGATTTGGAAATCTTGACGAAAACTTCAGCAAATCTATATTAGGCTTGAAAAGTATGTGCAATTGATAGGGTTACTTGTTTACTGGACTGTTTTTATATAAATATAGCTGACGACAATAGAAGATAGGAAACCTAACATATCAGAGGTTTCTAGCAATTTCCTGAGATACCTGCTATATGGAGAGGAAGGCATGAAAATAAGAGGAAGTACAATCAAACATACAAAAAGACTTCTCCACACATATAGAGTGACACTTACCTCCACATCTTTTCTTTGGTACCATTTTCCTTTCAACATGAACTCTTGATCCAACAAATCATGCTTTGGGTTGTATTCAGCTCTGCAGACCAAAAATGGACAGAATCATGAAAAACTATAAACAAAGAAAATGTCCAATAAATTTGGCAGGTATCTAGTCAGCAAAAAATTTAATCTCCTGCACTTATTGCTTTGTACCAGTTATATAAGAAGTGCAGTGCATGATAGTTCAGTGTCTATAAATTTAGGAACTTCATCCTCTTTTTTCTGGATATGTGTAATTGTATTATAGGGAAGAAACTGTACAGAGTACAAGGGGCATATCGATTTGAACAAAAATAACAAAAAAAAAAAAAGCTAAGCTAAAAGAAGCTGTAAGAGCAGTTTGCATAGACATGCAGCAAAGCAACCGGTTCCTGGATAACCCAGTACCTTTCGACCGGTTGTTTACATATGGCTAGGAACTTCATCCGATTCTCATCGAAATGGTTCAGCATCTAGTATTAATTATTTCCAATTAAACTACCAATTTAATGACTCCCAGAAAGTTCATTTTCTGTCTATGCTTTCATTACCACGTGAAATGCCCCAAAAGTAGAAAAATAAAGTTAATAAAAGCAAAAGAACTAAAAGGATCCTCACATGCCAACCAGTCAAAACAACAACTGAAACTCAACACAGCGCATACAGAAACATCGATTAGATCCCTTCAACTTCAAAAGAACATGAAAAATAGTGACAATATAGACTATCTGCTATGCTCCATAATATGATTGCATATAGAAAAACGAAAACTGCCCGATAAAATACACGGGTTGGAATCTAAAGATCGAAAGTGGGTAATCAATATATGGGATTAAAAACAAGAAAATCACAAACAAACAAAAAAAAACATAAATTAGCACAGAAAGATCTTGGATTCTGAACAAATCACACAAACAAAGTAAGGAGTCAAAGTTATATTATTAACTCCTTTTGATTTACAAACAAACTGACAGAAACGTAACTAAAATCAAATTTGAATATCATGCTGTTTGTTGTTTTATTTTAATGAGTAGACAACAGAAAAGGAAAAATAAAACTTTGGAGAAAAGGGTTTCCAATTTTCATCGAAACCCAGATAGGAAACGACCAAGATTCAAAACGAAATCCTTCTCTCTGCCCACTTCTAATCATCAACCAACCAAACAAAAACCCATATAAAAATTAATCAAATTTGAAGGAAAGAAGAGAAATTTAATACCTGGGAGGCCGTATAATGAAGTTAACAAGTTGCTCCATAGAGATTCGAAACAATAACTTTGATCTCTCTCTTATCACTGCTATAATAAAGTTGAAAACCTTTTTGTAATGCTAGAAAAACAGAGGAGAGAGAGACGGTCAACAGACAGAGAGTAACAACAAGACGACGACAGAACAGTACGTTGTATCTGTTTTATTTCGTGTATCCGTATCTGTAAGGGGAAAGAACAAAAGAGAGAGAGAGAGAGGAAGGCAGGTGAGGGGAGGGCTTCGTTTTTCCTGTTTCTTATTTATTAATTGTTATTTGTAAGCTGTTTTGTTTCTTCGATTCGTGTTCTGGTGGGCAGCCCACGCCTCTTCCATCTCTCTCTACGCTGGCTGGCTGTTTTCTCTTTCGCCTTCTATTTTAAAAATATTTTTTATTTTAAATTAATTTTTTTTAATATTTTTAGATTTGATGAAAAAAAAATCATTTTATTTAATATAGGTTTTTATTTAATGGAGCTATTTAATATAGGTTTTTATTTAATAGGATTTTAGTTTATAAACAATTTTCTAGTTTAGTTTTAGTAAAAATCATATATTTTTATCATTATATTTAATTACCTTTTCTCTCCTTTAGTGCATGTTTGGCATTGCGATCCCACCGGCTTTTGGCCGAAATTTAAAGAAAAAAAATTCATTTTAAAAACCGGCGGTTTGATGTTTTTAGATCATTTTAATGTGCTGATTTCAAAAATAATTTTAAAAAAATAAAAAAATATATCATTTTGATGTATTTCAGCACGATAAACACTTTGAAAAGCTACCGCAATCGCACTCCCAAACAGGCTCTTACTATTTTCAAGGGACTCTCTCCCTTCTCTCAAAGTTAAGAACTTAAATGTTAAGAAAATGAATAAATGGACTAAAATTGAAATTGCAAAACTAAATGGACTACAAAGTAAGAAAAAGAAACATACATGGAAGAAATTGAATTTTTTTCTAGCGAATTTGAGATGGGTCAAAAGATTTTTTTTCTTATTTTGGTCTTTTTATGTCAAATATTTTTCGTTATGTTCATTACTTTGGACATAAAAGATTGCCATTGGAAAATATAGGGGTGTTTGGGAGTTTTTTTAGAAAATATTTTTGAAAAAAAAATTATTTTTTTATTTTTATTTTTTATTTTTTTGATATTTTTAAATTATTTGATGTGCTAATGTCAAAAATAATTTTTTAAAAATAAAAAAAATATCATTTTGATGTATTTCTAAATGAAAAACACTTTTAAAAGTAACTGCAACTACACTCCTAAAGCTGTAAATATTATGTTTTGAAGTGTTTTTTATGCAAAAAAAAAATATTTAAAATAAAAAAATTAATATCAATACATTAAAAAAATAAAATACATGTTTTTTTTTAAAATATTAAACTTACAGCAAACAATGCAATGCCAAACACACCGATAATAGTTAGAGCATGGAAAAAAGAAAAAGAAGCGTGTGGTGAATGTGGATGGCTACCATTAATACATATCTTTTTTAATATATTTTGTAATATTCCCATGTACAAAATACTTAGTAAGAACAATCCAATCGTGGAAGCTAGAGCTAGAATCATAGAAGGAATATTCTAGAACAAAAAATCCAAATATGGATTACGAGCCAAATACTTAGGAAGAAGAAAAAAAGGAATATTTGTTATTTTCAACCCACATAAACATCCAACCATATTGAGCAAAAGGCTACATAAAAACCCATATTCAAACAATTAAAAAAAAATCTAATAGGTGACTCAATGATACGAGCATAAAACTGAAAGATCTATAAATATTAAGTCCACCAGTGCACATAATTATTCTGCCCGTTTAATTTCCCCTAGAGAATTTTTTGTTGATGACCCTTGAACTATAGCAACCTCAATTGTCATACCCAGGCACCGATTCTTTTATGATTTCAGGTTCGAGCCATGTGGTTTCTAATATGATGGTCATTAGAAACTTATATGGTCATTAACTTTAAGGCCTGTAAGATTAGTAAAAATAAACACTATTAGAGAATAATATAAATCATATTTTAGGGTCTCATCTAACAATTTAAGTTTTTAGGTGAGATAATTTTTTGACATGATATTCCTTGTTGACCTATCGTTTTACTTGTGTTCTCAGTGCTACAAGCTTAGAATTGAGATGTTTAATTTCTTTGTGGTCTCAGGTTCGAGATTTATAATTATTAATATGAAAGTCATTAAGGGCTTACATGGTCATTAATTTTAGAGTACGTGAAATTAGTTGAGATACACATAAGTTAACTCAAACATCTAATTTAATAATAAAAAAACCAACACCAAACTTTATGCCACACAACCCTGGCTTGTTTAGAACTCAAGCTCGGAGCTATGGTGTGCTTAGTGCAGTGACTAATGGGTAGATAGAATTTCCATTAGTTTAAATTTATAAATAAATTAATTATTTAGTAGATGATTTAGTGGTATGAATTTGAAATTAAAAAGTTTATTTCTTATATGGTCTCAAGTTTGAGCCCTATGATATTAATATGATGGTCATTGAAAGTTTACATAGTCGTTAATTTCAAGACCAACAGGATTATTTAAAGTACGCGTAAGCTGGTCTGTACATTCATATTAATAAAAAAAATTATAAATAAATTGCAAGATCAAATGGGAGGGCAGATTCTTGAAAACATAAAATTAATAATAAAAAAAACATGCTTTTCGAAGTGGGAATAGCATGAAGGTTGAAAAGGTATGGTGGGTTTCGAAGGCAACCAACATGGAAGGTAGTGAGTAATGGAATTAGGTCAATTAATGCAATGACAATGACAATGACTCCATGCCTTTCTTACTACTTGAATGATTTGAATGCCCACCCACCTTACAAAAATAAATAATGGTTTCATGTTTTAAAAATCAGGTCCTGTTGACTAGCAATAGAAATATAATAAAAGCACAATTACCTTTGAGATAATAGACAAGCTAGTAATAATTGGTTAATAACCCCCTTTTTTGTAGTTTTTAAAGTTTAATAAAAGAATCAAGAATTTAAATTAAAAATCAAAACATGGAGGGTCAAACTTGAAATATTATAAAATAAAAAGACCAACTTGATATAAAAATCAAATGTCAATGCATGAAATTAAAAAAAAAATACAATTATAAGAATGAGGACCAAATATAATAAAATTAATAAATAACACTCTTTTGACTTATTTTTCTTCTTCAAAGGCAACATGTTTTTCTAAGTTAGAGGGGAAAGAAAAAAACATTGTCCAACCTTCACCATGCATGGGAAGTGAGATGCATTAAAAGTCATCTCGAAATATGTTCGACCACTGAAAAGCGTCGCATACACCAACAACTTTTTTAATCTATATAATTTAATTTATGAAAATATTAAAATATTTTTGACCCACACGCACAATATTAACTGAAAAAAACATAATAAGAAGGTATTTGGGAGAGCTGTTGCTGTAGCTTTTCAAAGTGCTTTTCATGCCGAAATATATCAAAATGATATTTTTTTTTATTTTTTAAAAATAATTTTTGACATCAGCACATCAAAATGATCTAAAAACACCAAACCATATTCATTTAAAATGAAAAAAACTGCAAACCAGCGTTTCAAATGCCATCCAAACAGGCACTAAAAAGACCAAACCTCCCTTCCCCCTCAATCTTAGCTATAAATTATTTAACTCGGAAAATACTTCAGTAATTACACTATACCAAGAAGATGAAAAATAACGAACACACCCCTTATAGTTTTATTGTTAAAAAAAATGAAAAATCGAGGGTGTTTTAGATATTGTATCGTGTAAATAAAATAGTAAAAGACTCATTTACCCTTTTTCAAACTTGTAAGAAAAACATATTCCACTAATAATTTCGGGAAATACTAGTAGGACCAATCTCTAAAATTCACAGTGCAACTATCTTATACTATGGTATGTAATTATAAGCATAGGAACGAAAACCTTCGATGCCTTTTGGGCTTTTAAATTTTGAGTAGTTTATTGTAAGCCCAACTTGGTTTCTTGACAGCAAAATGAAAAGCCCACTGGTTTTAGGTTGTTGGCTGGGCTAAGTCTTAGAAAATCTTAAGACCATGTTCCAATTTTTAACCTGATTTTGCAAGGTTTGTATAGTTGACTCGTAAAATCGTGTGATTTTAGGAGTCAACTCGCAGGTTTAACAACGTTGATTATAATCGTGTATTTTGATTTGCCAATATCTAGTCTTGTTTTCATTAGTTTAAGGCTAGAGAACTTCATACCATCATTTTTTATAACTCTAATGTTTTGGATGGTATATTTGAACCGGAAACAATTACAGTTATAAAAGAATGCGAGTATTTAACTCGATATCAATAAAACCATGCTAGCTAATTTCCTAGCTAATTAAATTAATAAGCTCTAAATCATTCAAAAGAGTTACAAAAAAATCAAATGAGAAAGAAAGAGTGGTGAAAAAAAACCCAACCATTAGAATTAAAACATAGAAAATTATACATTTGTTTTTCCATCATTCATTAATCAAGAAAATAAGAGGAATTAGTAAAAGTAGTGTTTCTTGGGAAAAATTATTAAGGTCACTAATTCAATTTCACATGTATTTAAAATAGTACAATTGAATTCAATATTGTAACTCAATATTTTATTTGAAACATAAAAATTATAATAGGTTATCAAATAAATTCAAATAACATATAGAATTAAATTTAATTTCACCTGTAATTTGATTTCAAAGAAATTGTTAATTCAATATATTTTTTTTAATCAAATCAAGCCAAACTAGCCAAACTACTATGATTTGTTCCATTTCCATTGCATTGCAAAAAGAAAAATCTGCAAATATAGCTTTGATTTTTGCTCTCTTGAAATACTTTTATATATATATATAGATAGATAGATAGATGAGCAAACACTCCTTAAATCTAAAAGATTAGTGTTTGAGTAGGGCAAGTAAAATGGTTTATCATCATCATCATATATAGTTTTGATTTTTGCGCTCTTGAAATACTTATATATATATATATATATATATATATATATATATATATATATATATATATATATATAGATGAGCAAGACTCCTTAAATCTAAGATTAGTGTTTGAGTAGGGCAAGTAAAATGGTTTATCATCATCATCATCATTAATTCTCCAACACTATGAGTAAAACAATTTGTTATGTACTTGGTATTTAAAACCTAGGTTAACAAGAGTAAACAAATTGTAATAATGGGAGGTTTGGTGCTTATTATGTCTATTAACTTTACTAGAAGAAGCATGTAATATTGTATGTCACATCGAACACCAAAACCTTAAAATATATACTAGCCATCAGTCATTATCATCAGCTTCAGCATGTACATTTACATGAATTATGATTTCCCGGCAGAAAGAGAAAGCTGAAACCCCTGATAGATTGATAGAGATCTTTAATAATTTTAATGCAGTCCAGGCTTCTGTTCGTGTCACTGAAGAGAACAAAAACTAGTTTCCACCACTCACAGCACACCCCTATCTGCTCTGGAAAAGCCAAGTGACCTTTTTGTTTCGGTCATCTATTCCTCTTAGTATTCTATACGGAAATATACTTCTTCTGCACCAGACGCAGATCCCTCTCTTTCTCTCTTCCAAGTCAACTGCTGCAAAAACCACATCCCAGCTTCACTTCCAGCCGTTTTCAGGCAGTTCCCAGGTAATTAAGCAGCTTGTTTACTTCCCTGCCAAATCTTTTTAGCTGTTTCCTTGACTATGATAACTTTCTATAATGACCTCATGATAGGCAAGCATGTCGTTTTTCTCACGTATCTATGGACCCCTAGATATTTGGGACGATGAAAAGCGATCCTGGGTTCTTCTGTTACTGTATTTTACGGCCACTTTGAGTGTATCACTCGTTATTTTCTCAATCTTGATGCTGTTACTGTATGGAATTTGAAACGATCATCTTGTAAAGCCTTCTTCTTCTTCTTTTTAAAAAATATCATGATGGCATTGGTGTTAGTTTCCTCCAGCTACAGTAAATTTTAGTTAGGATGGGACCAGCCATTAAAGCTTTATTTGAAGAATAGAATAGATGCACTTTATGAACTTTATTTATGCCGCTCATTGATCTCTGGTCCACACATGAGGGATGGTTAGAGAATAAGCCAAACTGGCAATCCAGTGGACTATCACTATGGCCATTAAAGCTCCTCAACTTGATTGATATTCCAGTTTCAGGGGAAACGTTATTTTATATTAGATTCTTGAAAACTGATCTTCCCTTCTTAAAACCATGTTCTTTTAAGTGAAGGAACACTTGATGAACCATCTTGAAATTTGAAATCTTTTAGCCTATGTTATAGCTAAAATGAAAATCTGATAGAAGGGTTCACAAGTAGTTCTGATTTATTTTTGAAGTTAATCACAGTAACAATAAAAGAGAAAGAAAGCAAGTTCAGAATTATTTTGTTTCACTTATTTTTTTTAAGAGTTAGTTTGTTTCTTGATCAATTATGAAGTTGATCCGCTTTATCTTTTGGTTTTAACGGCTGCTAATAGATTTTCTCTCGTAGGATTTGCGTGTCATGAGTAGACATGGTTACAGTCTTTCAGCCAGACTACTGTGTTTATAATTTTCCATTTGTCGAGTTCTGAATTGTTGGTTGGTTATATTTGTTCTGATTTTCCAGGGAGGAGTAGGTGAAAATGGCACAGATTCTGGCACCCAATTCACAATGGCAGATGAGAATAGCAAAGGATTCAGCGCCTGCATGTCCCATGACTGCAAAGATGTGGAGTTCTCTAGTTTTCAAGCAGAACAAGAAAGGAATAGTTAAAAGCTCTGCTAAATTTAGAGTGTTTGCCCTGAAGTCTGAGAACAGCACTATCAATAGGATGGAGGATCTTCTAAATTTGGACCTAACTCCGTACTCTGACCAGTTCATTGCTGAGTACATCTGGTACGAAAATCTATGCTGATATATTTCTTTCATATGAGCAAATTTAATCAGTTTTCTGTCCAATCAGTTTGAATAGCTATGGCAATTTGTGTTTTCCGGCTTGAGTACTTAGTTTCACCTGGAGCAGTAAATATTAAGTTAATTATATCAGTAAGCCCTTTCGACATTTCAGAAATCACACTTGGATCACTGATGAGATTATTCATTTGGATACAGGATTGGAGGATCTGGCATTGATCTTCGTAGCAAGTCAAGGGTAATTATAAAATGTTGATGATATTACATAGTGAAAATAAATTGCATGCCTTTTCATTTTGGACTAGATTTTCTCATCCCCTTTCCTTTTCCATTGCTGTCAATTAATGTTTGCAGACAATTTCAAAGCCTATAGAGCATCCATCAGAGCTTCCCAAGTGGAACTATGATGGATCAAGTACTGGACAAGCACCAGGACAGGATAGCGAGGTTATTCTATGGTAAGAGCTCGTGAGAAATCTGATAACATTCTGTTTTTCTTTCTTTCTTTCTTTCTATTATGAATCGATAATATTGACTCAACACCTTATCCCAGTCCCCAGGCAATTTTCAAGGATCCGTTCCGTGGAGGTAACAACATCTTGGTGAGTGTTGTTTAAGACAAGTAACCAGCAATTATGGTTCTGAGGTATTGAATTCTTAGGGAAGCACTTGAGGTCGTGGCCTAGCGGGGGAAGGGCTTGTTTCCTTCCTCTGCACCCAGATTTGATCCTCTTTGTTTATGTCCGTGGTGTCTTACCTACCCATTGGACTTGCAAGATATTCAGTGGGTTCAGAGATTAGTTGTAGTGCGTGTAAACTGGCCCGAACACCCCGGTTATAAAAAAATAAAATCTTAGGGAAACCTGAACTGCATAAATCACATCATTGACATTGTTTTGTTCATTCTACAAAGGTTATGTGTGATACATACACGCCACAAGGTGAGCCCATCCCTACAAACAAACGCCATCGGGCTGCTGAGATTTTCAGCAACAAGAAGGTTATAGATGAAGTTCCATGGTATGTCTTTCTAAGGTGTCTGGTTTTTCTTTCATACTTGTTTCAGAACGCTATAGTCTTACGTTGGTGGTTTCATCTTTAAACAATCAACATGTTCAGGTTTTGAAGTTGAGTTTGTCTGCTTTGTGATAAATATGAGATTAGGATTAGATTTGCTAATACTCTGTAGTGATCTAACATAGGTTTGGGATAGAGCAAGAGTACACCTTACTTCAAACAAAAGTGAAGTGGCCATTGGGCTGGCCTGTCGGAGGCTATCCTGGTCCTCAGGTGATATAGTCTGCTTGTAAAAATCCCAGTTTATTTTTAGTATCACCTTATATGGCATGGAATTTTAATGTTCAATGGTGGTTTCTGTTTATTTCAGGGTCCTTATTATTGTGGTGCTGGAGCTGATAAATCTTTCGGTCGTGACATATCAGATGCACATTACAAGGCTTGTTTATATGCTGGAATCAACATTGGTGGCACCAATGGAGAGGTTATGCCAGGCCAGGTTTGCCTCTCACCCTTGGCATTTCCATATCGTGCGCACCTCAATACTGTATCATTAAAGTGTAGGGGCCTGTTTGAGACAGCTGTTGCTGTAGCTTTTCAAAGTGCTTTTCGTGCCGAAATATATCAAAATGATGTTTTTTTATTTTTTAAAAATCATTTTTGACATTAGCACATCAAAATGATCTAAAAACACCAAAACATATTCATTTAAAATGAAAAAAAAAGAAGAATTTTTTGGAAACGCAATTTCAAAAGCTGTCCCAACAGCTTCTAGCTCTCTTCAATCACTATATGAATGTTTAATTTTGTTGCTATGCAGTGGGAGTATCAGGTGGGTCCCAGTGTGGGCATTGATGCTGGAGACCATATCTGGATTTCGAGATACATTCTGGAGGTAATTCACCATGGCATCCATAATTTCAGGGTCCCTGTGAAAGATTTGGTTATATTTTCTTCATATACTTGCTGTATTTCTGATCCTGTGTCTTGACAGAGAATCACTGAACAAGCTGGTGTGGTGCTCTCTCTCGATCCAAAACCAATAGAGGTAATTGAATCGTATTGGCATTAAGTTTTATTATGATTTTCAGAACACAGTTTTTCCAGTTCTCTTCAATAACATGGATGCATATAATCAATCTTGCTGTGCCGATAGGGTGACTGGAATGGTGCTGGATGCCACACCAACTACAGGTAATATCACCATTGTTTTATTGTAAATATTAATGCATTATTATATCAATTCAGACCAAATGCTAGAGAATTCTGACAAGTTGTATGCTTTTATTTTTCTGACAGCACAAAGACCATGAGGGAGGAAGGGGGGTATGAGGCGATAAAGAAGGCAATCTTAAATCTGTCAATTCGCCACAAAGAACACATCAGTGCCTATGGTGAAGGAAATGAGAGAAGGCTGACAGGAAAGCATGAAACAGCAAGCATTGACACATTTTCTTGGGTATATATGCTCTTAAGACACATGAAATTCTGAAAAACAAATAAAAAACCAGAAGGTTTTTTTTTTTTGATCTTTTCCATGAAGTTCTTACAGGTTTTTCAATTTTTGAAATGCAGGGAGTGGCTAATCGTGGTTGCTCCATCCGGGTGGGACGTGAGACTGAGAAGCAAGGAAAAGGTACTCCTATATGGACACCCCAATATGATTTATTTCATTTTCCTGTAAGTTTCATGCTAAATACAAATATTTTCACAAGAGGGTGAGAAATTACTAGCAGTTCCCTTCGCGTCAGAATAAAAACTGTTCACGAGAGATGTAAATCCTGTGACCATTTCCCATGAATGGAAGTTTTTTTGGATAGATAGAAATAAACGCATAGGAATCAGCAGCTCCCCAACTACTGAGTTATTTCCTGTTTTTGATAACATTATTTCTGTGTTTTGGATCTGTCGCTGGAAACAACATCTGCATTGTCAATTTTGCTAATATTATTTCCCATGAATTTGCTAATATTATTAGGTTACTTGGAGGATAGACGTCCAGCCTCAAACATGGACCCTTATGTCGTGACCTCGCTACTGGCTGAGACAACAATTTTGTATGAACCAACACTCGAGGCTGAATCCCTTGCTGCTCAGAAGCTGTCTATGAATGTCTGATATTTGCTGGTTGAAGATAACATGAAGAGACTCAGGGAGCATCTCTCATAATCCATCTGGAAAGATCTCTGTAAATAAAGTCCCTGATGTGGATTCATGCCTCGTTTTGTAAAATGGCCTCTCAGATTGAAGACATCCTGTGGATAAAAATGGATTTCATGGTTAGTTTTGAGTAATTTTTTTTGATTTTCAAACCATCAAATGTTTTGGACCTTCATACTCCTTTAGTTTTGGGTTGATTCTTTCCCCTTCCAGGCAATCCCATTGTTAGGATCATTTACTCAATATAAGACAACGCATTTCATTATTTCTGGATACGCATTGATCAATTTCTTGCGCGCGCGCGCACACACAACTCTCTTCTCGATCAGCATCACAAGGGCGACAGATTTTCTCCTGTTTTTCGAGCCCCCATGAAAGACCATGGCTTCTGGATGCCTTGATGCTCTTAATCCCCATCATGGGGCTGTGTTTTCTCATGATAGCAATCGGTTCATCGGCTACGATCTCGTTAAAAAGATGATCCAGATAGCCAAATTCATGCAGATATTTGTTTATATATAAGGACTGAATTCGTAAGCAATTCATAACGGATGCTTTGCCTGTGAATATAATACTCGCTAAAAACTTGTACATGGAAAAAGGTTCAAGACTTTACTTACAGCAGGCTAGCGTGTGAATCAGGGAATGGAGCTCTTCATTGAGTTGTCAGTAAGTGGAAGGACTCAGGTGAGTCATTACTGAACGGAGTCTTTGTCTAGTTAGGGCTGTCAACTTCGTTTTGTTCTGCCGAAATGTTTTGTACCAGTTAAAAATATATGATACAATCACGTCGTTTTTATCTCGGTTAAAATTTCAGTTAATTCTGGATTTTTCAACCAAATAGTGTTTTTTTTAAATAATGAATAATTTTACAATATCAATAATATTTCTTAATCCGACTGTTAGATTAAGGTGAAATTTTACGAGTCTCTTAACATATTTATATATATTATGTTAAAATTTAAGAGCAACCAGAGAATATAATGCTCTTGTGAGATTGATGATGATATTCTCGTAATATTATACATGTTCATAATTTTATTCAGAAAAATCATTTTATTGTGTCTTTTTTTAGATTTAATTCTAAATAATTTTATTTTTGGATTTGAACTAATTGTTTTTTTTAATTAATATATTTAATTATACACACACATAAACAGTACAACCCCAAAACAGCGCGTCAAAACACTATGAAACTGAAACATTCTGTCTCCATTGAAAAAATAAATCACCTACCAAAACGAAATTAACAATCTTATATCTAGAGTGGAGGAGAAATTCAGATACCCCTCCTCTTTCCGTCAAAAAATTATTTGTAGTTCAGGTATTTGAAGGCTGCATTTGTATACTACCTGGTAGAATTCTGAACAAGCAAGATGATTTCTGGGCAATGGAATATGGAAAGAGAGAATCATGGAGTATTATAAGATAATGATTTCTGAACAAGCATAATGATTTGCAGATTAAATGATCACCTTGTATTTGTTACAGAACTCACCTGAAAACTTAAGCTATTAGTGAGGTTCCAGAGTATGATTTATGTTATTCTTTAACGCACCCTCTCAAATGAAAACCTTTTGGACTTGAAACTTGTACAGGCCCACATTATCTTGTGCTTGATTTTCTATCAAATAAAATAGGAATGGTGAGATTCGAACTCATAACCGCTGGGTCAACAGGGCTCTAATACCATATTAAAAAACTAATTCACCTAAAAATTTAAATTATTAATAACTAAAATATAATTTATGTTATTATCTGAAGTTTGTTCTTTGGCAACTTCATCTATGCCTACTGGCATCATGTTGGTAGAACAGGAAATCTATCTTTCCATCTCATCATAGTTGGTGCTTAATAAAATAAATAATGATGTGGTTCGTTAAACGGTCTGCAACTAAAACTAAAAAAAAAAACTGGGAAGGAAAAACTACGAAATCATGGAGAGAAATTGGTGATAGAATTTACACTTTAAGAACTACAGAAAATCTTATCAATTAGTAGTTCAGTATTACAAGAAATGGGACTGCACAACACGTGATAAATACAGAGAAATGCCATCATCCCCAAGCTACCAGTCTTCAGTGAAGTTGGCCTGAAACAAGGTACAAAAATTAGCCGTGCGTGTCATTGGTCCCATCCAGGGCTCACCTTTGTCGGCAGACTTTTTTTGCACCTTCTCGCATAATCTCACAGGCGAGCCTGTATTTTGCAAGAGATGATGTACCATACTCTATGTATTTACAGGCTGTTTCCCTCAAACTCCACACCATTAAGGACTTAAGTTCTTGACAGCTAACCCCAGGGTCAAAATCACAAACAATGCCATGCTCAGCATTTCGCGTCCACCGATGTAAGAGGTAGGGAGATGGGATTTCTCTCATGTTCATCAGGATGAAGACTCTCAAAACATGCCTGCACAACACACCTTCAGATTCAAACATTTGACAACTGCAGCTTACATTGAGGTTGGATGCACTGAAAGTAACCGTGAGTTGCTCACTATCATTCCCACTTCTTCGCACTGAATATCTGGTGATGGAACCTTCTTCATGAGTCTTTATTCCAAGATAATTATAGCATTGCAGAAGTTCCTTTTGAAATATTTGGAAAACATTAGGTGTATAAAGCCTTCTGCATTGTTCTTCTATTGGTTCTTTTGTTTGTAGTAAAGCCTGCAAATTAGAACAATTGAAATCCTCTTTTCTTTCCTCCTCACGACGTTGCTCAAGACCTTGCTCATATCGTGGTATGAACTCTCCAGGTGGTGTTTCAGCATTCAAGAATATGCCAAAGATTGATTCCATACTTTCGTTTATGGGAATGCCAGCAAAAAATGTACCTCGGAGATACAATGGAACCCAGCTTTCACGCTTTTCATACATTTCTTTGAGCCATACATTCTCCTTCAGACCGTATTTGTTGACGAGGGCATTCCACATGGTATTAAAATCAGCATTTGTCTGGCTATCATAGATGCACTTTTCGTATTCATATTTGAATTCATTGGACATTGACCTTAAATTCTCTCTTTCCTTTGCCCTGATCTGCCACATCGAAAAACGATGACGAGTCCCAGGAAAAACATGGGCAATTGCTTGCTGGATTGCCATGTCTTGATCAGCTATAATTGACTTTGGACGGCACCCAGACATTGCCCTGAGCCATGTCCGAAACAACCAAATGAAAGACTCCTTGGACTCATTGGCAATTAAAGCGCACCCAAGTAGCACTGGCTGCTTGTGGTGGTTAACTCCAACAAATGTTGCAAATGGCACCAGATAATTAGTCTTCCTGTATGAAGTATCGACCACAATAGCATCGCCAAATTGACTGCACGCAAATCTAGATCTTCCATCTGCCCAGAAAACACTCATGCAAATACCATTACCAACTTCCACCGAATAAAAGAATCCTGTATCTTTAGCTTGCTTACTTTGACAATAGTCAAGCAGCAAATGGTACCATTCACTTCCAATGTTGTTACCCTGACTACAATTGAGACGGCCACCGTTATTAATCTCTGATAGATTCAAAGTGTCTAATCCACCATTTACCCCACCTATAAACTTCTTTGAAGCAGTGGAGTTTTTCATATCAGTTCTCGTTCGCGGCTCGAGATCATGATTATGATCTTTCTGGAGACGGTCCACCATCCAAGTTCCAGAATCTTGTCTCTTGATCCTCATAAAAGCACGACAGCCTACTCTTGAGGGGTGCTGAAATCCTTCCTTAGAGCACACTAATCGCCGGGATGTAATTGACCCATCATTCTTGGAACGAAACAGCTGACCAATCCGAGTTTTAAATCCAGCTTCATCTGCATACCTTATATAAAAATGGTATGCTTCATCGGTCGAACTAAACACTAGACCAGCATATGGTTCTGCTTTTGGTTGTCCTCCATCTCCTCCAGTTTTAACGCGTTTGAAACTAATGGATCCAGACAAGCATGGCTGTCCACCATCGACTTCTGCAAGCAACTTCAATTTTGACTTTGAAGAAACCTTAGCTGATGATTTCCTCCCTGTAGGAGTTCTCTGCGGCAAAATTGGAGGACGGCTTTCCTCCACGTCTCCAAGTTCATGATTGTGATCCTTGTGTATCTGATCAACAACCCATTTTCCAGAATCCTTTCTTTGCACCCTAATGAATGCAGGACAACCCGTCCTTGAGCTTAGTTGAAAACCCTCCTTCGAGCACACAAACCTTCTCGAAGCAACAGAGCCATCAGTGCGCGATCGATAAAGCTGGCCAGTCCTAGTTTTGAATCCTACATGCGTGGCATACGCGCTGTAAAACTCACGAGCATCATCTGCTGAATCAAACTCTAACCCTATGAGCGGCTCAAGTCCAGACCCCCTCGCAACCTGTACATTAACGTTGTCGTTGGCTCGTGCCACACTTAGCGGGTGAGCTCTCACAACCATTGCATTCCCATGTTCCTCCCTGTAAGGAACGCTACTTGAACTGCAATTACAGTAGTACCCATTACTTTTAGCAATCATGCACTTTGATTAAATGGGACTAATAAAAACAAATAAATAAATAAAGCACGAAGCTTGTGATTCAAAGACCTGTAAAATTCCTAAAGTTTGTTTCTTTTCCTTATGAAATCATTTCCCAGCAAATTAAATCATAGAAACAGAGATAAATCAACAGGTCAATCAGTCAGATTAAGCTTAAAGGATATTCAATAAAAACCCAACCCAGAGGGATTAATCACCTTCTGGTATTGCTGAAGAGGCTGGGGGTCGAAACGAAAACCATATCCTTCTTCTTCTTCTTGGTTTTTTGTATGTTACGTCTGCTCCAGGGGGTCTTACTCTAAATCAAGCTTGTGGGTTTTGAAAAGCTAGAGAAAGAGGAGGAGGTCGTCGTCGTCGTCGTCGTCGTCTCGTCTCCATTTGCTTATTCAGTTTATTAATATTGTTGTCGTTATTATTATAATATTTCTCCTCCTGTTGCTTCTTTTATTAGTTTTTTAATTATTTTAGACATTGATATAATTAATTTTGGGTAACCTAATGAATTAAACTATAAATTAGCTGACTAGATTAAGCTTAACCACATCATTTTCAATCAATTTTTTAATTTATATTTAAATTGATGTTGCTTTAAATGACTAGTGTCAGTGTTGATGTTGTTTTTTAATATGCTTTTTTAATTATAAAAATATCAAAATGATGTTTTTTTTTTAATTATTTTTGATATTATCACATAAAAATAATATAAAAATATCAATTTTTTTTATTTAAACTAAAAAATAATTTTTTTAATATACAAATTTCTTGTTCAAAACATAATATATTTTTTCTTTTTCTTTTATTTAATAAATTTTATATGTGTTGATTTCTATTTCAAATTTATTTTAAAAAACAAAATTATTAAACATAACAAATTAAATGATATTAAATATCTTTATCTATATTTGTTTTTTTATTTTTTCAAATTTATTTTTGTTGTAGAAAAAAATTACAAAGTCAAGCCCCGTTTGGCTGTGCATTTTAATCGGCGTTTTGTTGAAATTTGATTTTTTTTTAAAATGAATATGGTTTAGTGTTTTTAGATCATTTTGATGTGCTGATGTCAAAAATGATTTTTAAAAAATAAAAAAATATCATTTTGATGTATTTCAGCACGAAAAGCACTTTGAAAAACTACAGCAATCGTACTCCCAAACAGGCCCTAAGATGAATTTGTCGGGGTATTTTTTTTATTGAACATGATTCTTCCCCATCTATTTTTACCAAACTGTAAAAAAAAATAATTTCAATGAAAATACATTTTATTAAATTTTATAAAATCTATAAACATGCTCGCAGGATGCTTGCAGATTTGTTCATTGACCTAACTCAAGGATATGGTGGCGACATATGAATTGTTTTTAATAATAAAATAAAATAAAATAAAAAATAGTACCACAAACGCTGTCCATTTCCAATGATCCCATTCGCCCGTCACACTTCTCACACCTAATGACCCGTCATTTTAAAAAAACAGCCACCGACTCTCAATAAAATAAAAAGGAAAAGTCATCCCCTTCTCTCTTTCCCTCCGCCCCTCCTCGTTAAGTGAATGAACGCAAGAGAGAAGGGAGAAAAATCAGCAGAGATGTTCGGATACGCCAGGGTTAGCAACAAGGATGGGGCAAAGGAGATTGATTTGGAGGCAGGAAACGGAAAGATTCTGTACCCAGGTTTGAGTCTTGGAGAGAACCAATTACGATGGGGCTTGATTCGCAAAGTTTATGTAATCTTGGCTGCCCAGCTTGTCCTCACCACCATCGTCGCGGCTGCAACGGCTCTCTACACTCCTATGACTGATCTCCTCAAGGCCAATTCTGGGTTCGTTTTGTTTCTATCAATTGTCCCCTTTATTTGTAAGTACTCAATATTCAAGATCTCTTTTTTTTTTTCATGATTTGTTTGTGGCTTTATGTTGTTTAAATTTCATGTTTTAGTATTTCTTTTGGTGATTGAAACTTGAATTGGGTTCAAGGTTGTGGCGAGATATCTTTCTGTCTATATCTCATCTTGAATTGAATTCAATTTATAAGCAATTTTGAATTAAATTGATAGCTTACTATTTGAAAAAAACACTAAATTATATAATTGAATTCAATTATATGATTAAAATATGTAGAAATAAATTAGTTATCAATCTTAACTATTTTATCCTTAATACTTTTAATTTAGAAATAATTTATTTTTGTTTCAAGGACTTATACTAGCTATGATTCTAAATACTACTTTTCAATCTCTTGTTTATTTTTAATTTATGCTCATTTACATATCAATCATTTTGGTCAAAATAAGCAAAAACAGGGTCAGTGCTAACATGCGAGTATTTTTGGTATATTGTTTTCAACCTTAATTTCTAGGGAGATCATTGTAGCAAATCAAAAGGTCGACCATTTAATTTTTTTCTTTTTTTTTATAAATTGAATTCCATTTGGAATTCAAATCAATACCCTCGAAAGAGTTCCAAATACATGAATACATTCAATCCACATGGTTCTAAACAGGCTGTATGATTTAATCTGACTTTGGGGGCTTGGGTTTGAAATTTAAACTCAAGTGGATTCACTTGCAAGAGGATTGTGAATTTGCTTATTTCTCGAAACTTTGTTCTTTTAATGTAGATAACGAGGGTAAATATTTTTGCAGTGTTGTGGCCCTTGCATGTGTATCACCAGAAACACCCTGTGAATCTAATTATTCTTGCCCTCTTCACCATTTCCCTAAGCCTCTTGGTTGGAGCAAGCTGCGCTAATATAGAAGGTCGGTATCTTTATCTTATCCTGTTTGGACATTTAATAGTTCGTTGATTGTTGGCGACTTCACGTCCAGCTTTTATAATTATGATTTGATTATTGACTTGCATTCAAATGTTTTCAGGTAACATTGTGCTCGAGGCATTGATTCTGACATCCGCTGTGGTTTGCTCTCTAACTGCTTACACTTTCTGGGCTGCTAAGAAGGGCAAGGACTTTAGCTTCCTGGGACCAATTCTCTTCACTTCCCTCATTATCCTCATCCTGACTAGTTTTATCCAGGTCAGATGCCTCATTTTCTTCAAGTCACCTTGCCATGGATAAGTTATCTGAACAACACGGATCTATTATGTGTTCACCCAGTATATAGCTCTGATGTTATGGTATTTATGCAGGTGTTCTTTCCACTTGGCTCAACGTCAACTGCCGTTTATGGCGGGATTAGCGCTTTGATTTTCTGTGGATACATCGTTTATGACACCGACCACCTGATCAAGCGCTTCTCGTATGATGAGTATATTTTGGCCTCTGTTGCTCTCTATTTGGACATTCTGAACCTGTTTCTTTCCATTCTGCGGGTGCTGAGTCAGAGAAACAATTAATTGTACATCATACTCTCTTCAGCCAGGGTTAGCATGCAAATTATATCTCTGATAATCACTGATATATGTTCTTCCCTGGTGTTCTATTTTCCTAATTAATGTGGTAAATATATATTCCATGTGAGTTGTTTTCCACGCTAAATCGTGGTACAGCATGAATTCCAGGCTGCTGCTGATACTATTGGTTGTTTTGGAGTGTAAAGCATTCAGTTGAATAAATTTAATTTTTGTTGAACCCTCTGCTATATCCATGTTAATAAGTTGTGGATGTCAGATTATTTTCTTACAGGGTCTTTATTTTATAATGATTTTCATCGATTTGGTCTGGGTTTTTGAAATTGAAACCAAACAAAGTTTATATATATAAAAAAATCTAACCTTTTGGTTCTAACAGCACAATAGCAGCAGGGCAAGATCCAATTTTTTCAATGCTTGTATGTTTCGGGTGGTGTAGCAAAAGGAGATCTCCTGGAATAACAACAGCTTGTATGATTCCATTGCTTGTATGTTTCGGGTGGTGTAGTGTTATCTTTAAATAATTTGGATGATAAATCATTGATATGAAATCAAAAAAATAAAATCACATAAAAATATCCAAAATAAAATAAATAGCAATAAACAAATAAAAATTAAATTTGATTTAAAAACAAAATAAATTGCGAAACCAAGCATAAATTGTGCGTCAAAATTTTTCATAGACATCGTGGGATCCCCATTTCTAGAGAACCAAAAAACATTGTTAAGTTTAATCCCAAATAAACTCTGTTTTAAAGCATCAAATCTTAATGTAATTTCATGTAATTTTTAAATAACTTCCTTCCAAGTAGAAAGATTTTCAACTAATGAATGAATTGTTGATATTTAAAATAACATATAACCTCAAAATCCTCGAAAATAACTTATAATTATATGTCGGACAAAATGGCTGATGCTTTTTTATATATATTACAAAACACATAATAGGTGTGGTATTTTTACTGTGCAAAGCACTGTGCCTTTTCTCTGAAATCACTGTGGATTGCGGCAGTGTGCACCCGTTTTTAGCCTTCGTCCTCGCGGCAAAATGTGCGGATTAAATGGGGTTATTTTCGGTTTTTCCTTTTGTTGTCTTTTTTTTTAAAAAAATAATCAGGTGTGAACAGTGTATTCACGGTTTCACTCCCGATAATAAAACAAAATAACGACTCTGACTGAGGGGCACCGGTGTAATTGCACGTGTACGGACCGGTCCGGTTCGGTTCGGTCCGCCGCAACTTTTTTTTTTAATATTTTCTGAAATGGCTAAATACGGTTATAGCCCCTAATAAGACAAAAACATTGAATTGGGTACAGGGGTAGCAAGGTAATTGACCCTATTTTTTCAATTTTTTATTCCGTGTCTGTCAGTGCGTGAGGCGCACCCGCCACACAGTTTTCCGCCTCACGTCTTGTTTAGGTGGCGCGTGCGTCGTCATACGGTGTCCGGAAATTGGCTATCGGAGTCCTCCTCGATGCGCCTCATCGTGCTCTTTCTCCCGCGGTGGCGCGTGTAACCTAAAAATATCTGTGGACGCGGCGGAGGCCGGTTAAAGCTGCCGGCCACGTTTCTCTCTCTCCTGCACGTAAATGTGCAGGAGAGTCCCCCATTGTTTGTTACATTTCACTTCGGTCCCTCTACTTTTAATTTGGTTTTTGGTCCTGATTTCTGTTATATAAGTTTTGATTTAGTTCGATTGGGTCCTCCGATTTTAAGTAATTGAATGTGAAAGTTTCACTTCGGTCCTGCTACTTTTAATTTCCGGATTGGCTGTAAATAACTCAATGAATTCGGTACACAAGTTTCGATTTTTTCAATTTTGTCCTTTAATTTCAATTGACAATAAATGTAAGTTCCATTTCAGCCCTTTGACTTTTAATTTTTTAATTTAATCCCTTTATATTTGATTTTCATTTCAGCCCTTATACTGTTATTTTTTTGTATTTCTAGAATAATCCCTACTTTTGTCCATGTATATATAAGTGTATTTAACACAATAATAGTAATAGTAATAATAATAATAATAATTTAATTATTTTTCTTTCTTACTCTTTTGTTATTTGTTTTTTTCTCCTGATAATTTAATAAAAAAATTTTGCCAGTAATAGCAATGATAATTTTGATTTTGATTTTTTATTTTTTTATCTTTTGTTAAATGTTCTGGGATATTTTTAGTCTTTCATTTATTTTTGTTTCTTTCATTATTAACATAATAATAATAACAATTTAATTGTTTTTCTTGCTTACTCTTTTGTTAATGTTTTTTTTCTCTCTGGATAATTTGATAATTTTTATTGTTTTGACAGTAATAGCAATGATAGTTTTTTTTTTTTTGGTTTTTTTGAATCTTTTGTTAAAGTTTCTAGGATATTTTTAGTCTTTCATTTATTTTTGTTTCTTTCATTATTAACATAATAATAATAATAATAATTTAATTATTTCTCTTGCTTACTCTTTTGTTAATGTTTTTAAGTGTTTTTTTCCAGGATAATTTAATAATTTTTATTGTTTTAATAGTAAAAACAATGATAATTTTAGATTTTAAGGCTTTGATTTTGCTATTGTTATAATAGGGTGTGTTGAGCTATTTTATTATATTAAATTTTGCATATATAAATATTATATTTTAATTTTGATCCAGCAAATCCTATATAAATTGTTCGCTCAACCCGCAACGTAGAACATATATTTTTTTAAATTCTCAGATGAAATGATTTTTTCAACTAATAATTTTTACTTTTGTTTTATCATCAATTATAATTTTTAATTTTTTTTCTTGCTTACTCTTTTGTTAATGTTTTTGAAGATTTTTTCATCGGGATAATTTGATAATTTTTATTGTTTTGGCAGTGATAGCAACGATAGTTTTTGTTTTTGTTTTTGTTTTATTCTTTTGTTTAATCTTTTGTTTAAGTTTTTAGGATTTTTTTCTCTTCCATTTGTTCCGTTTCATTATTAACACAAAAATAAAATAAATAAATGATAATAATAATAATAATTTAATTATTGTTCCTGCTTACTGTTTTGTTGATGTTTTTGAGGATTTTTTTCCCTCAGAACAATTTCATAGTTTTTATTGTGTTGAAAGTGATAACAATGATAATTTTTAGTTTTTATTGTATTTTTTTGTGTTATCTTTTGTTTTTTTAGTTTTTACAAGTTTTTTTAATCTTTCATTCATTTATTTATTCTTTCATAATAATAATAATAATAATAATAATAATAATATTTTAATTGTTTTTCTTACTTGCTATTTTGTTCATGCTTTTTATTTTTTCCCCTCGGTATAAGTTGATAATTTTTATTGTTTTTATACTAACGGCAATTATAATTTTAGATGTTAAGACTCTGATGTTGCTATTGTTATAATATTTTAAATTAATATTGCTTCCTTTTCCCCTTTATCTTTTTATTATTATTATTTTTATTTGTTTTTTGTATTAAATGATTTTTATAATTTTACTATCTGCACACTAATGATTTCAGTAATTATTTTTTTTTCTGATAAAAGTATTTTGCTCTTTTTTTCTAATATTAGTTCGCGCTCTTTTGTGATTGTTTATAACGCAATACCTATATTCTAAAATATGTAATCTATGCTTGCGTAACAAACTCAACTCAAAATTTTATACATTTTATCTCCTAATCTATAATTTTTATTTACTTATATCACATAAATTTATCATTATAGATTTAATTATGTTAAATTATATACACAAGAATACCCGCGGCAACGCGCGGGGGCAATTAGCTAGTATATATATATAGAAAGAAGGGTGAGGTTAGGAATTAGGCTCGATTCGAAGGAAGTCCGAAGCAAACTCAAATCCTCCAGCTTCTTCCTTCTCCTACCACAATGGCTGCATAAAAGAGAAGTTAGCAATCAGTGAATCACTCCTCTCTCACTACGAAATCAAAACAATTAATCCTTCCCAAATGAATTTCTTCAAATCAGTCTTCGCTGATGACACAACGCCACCCGATTCACCGAAATCCCTCTCCCCTCCTAACAATCCCACCTCCGAGGACCCGAACCCGACAACCCAAAACCCCACCTGGTCTCTTGGTTCCTTGATTCAAACCTTAGCAACCAAATCTGAATCCGTTATGGAAATATACAAAAAGGATCTTGAAGAATTCGGATCCGGCTTGAAAAAAGAAACCGCCATTATTCGTGATGTCGCTTCACGCGCCGTCCATGATCTCCCCTCCTCCATCGAGGCAAGCGCGGCTGTCGCTCAAGAAACCATCGACGGTATTGGATCCACCGTGTGGAAATCAACGGCACAGATCATTTCTCAGGGTAAAGACTCCATTTTAGCTGCTGACCATGATCATGATTTACTTAATGCTGATGGTAGTAGGAGTAGTTTGAGTCAACAGCAGTCTTTGGATGTGAAATACAGTCGTTTTGATGCTCAAGTGCAGGCTTTGCAATCTGATTTGGATACTTATTGTAGCGAACCAGAGGATAAGGATGATTATGATAAATGGAAATTAGGGGTTTTTGTAATTGATGAGAAAAAAGAGGAAATCGAGCGGTTAATTACTGAGAATGGGGTGATTAGGGATATTTACAACGAGGTTGTGCCAAACAGAGTTGATAATGAGAGTTTCTGGAGTAGCTATTTTTATAGGATGCTCAAGTTGAAACAAGCCGAGGAGGCGAGGGCTTTGCTTGTTAAACGGGTGATATCTGGTGACGAAGAGGATTTAAGTTGGGATTTTGATGATGATAAGGAGGAGGGTGATGCGTTTCTGTCGAAAGGTGAATCGAGTAAAGATGCAAAGGTAGAGAAGGGGAATGTGGATGAGGTGATTAATGAAAAGGTTGGGGTTGATAGAAGTGACGATAAGTTGGAGGAGAAGGCTGTGGTGGTGGAGGGAAAGGGAAGCGCCGCTGAATTGTGCAAGGAAAATGATAAGGTGGAGGAGAAGGCTGTGGTGGTGGAGGGAAAGGGAAGCACTGCTGAATTGTGTAAGGAAAACGATAAGGTGGAGGAGAAAGCTGTGGTGGTGGTGGAGGAGGGAGAGGGGCATGGCGGCAAATCATGCAAGGATAGTGATAAGTTGGAGGAGAAGGTGGTGGAGGGAAAGGGGGGCAATGGCGGATCGTGTAAGGATAGTGATGTATCTGTGGTTTCAATTCAGTTGCTGCCTGAGGAGGATCTTGAGTGGGATGAGATTGAAGATACCGGGAGTAATGACGAGAGCAATGGGCAAGCTGTCGGGAGCCAGAAGAGTGCCGCCGGTACAAGTAAAGTTGATTTGCACAAACGGCTGAGCGCCGCAGAGGAGGAGGAGGAGGATTTTAGTTGGGATATTGAAGACGAAGATGATATGCATGTTAAGTGAGTTCTTTCTTATATCTGATAAATATTATTTAGTTTGTCATTACAGTGAATTGTGAGATATATGCCTTTGATCTATCTTTAGATGTTCAAGTGATTGGATTCGTGTTATTGTCACAGTTCCGTGAGTTTTCACAACTATAAATACCATTTATGAAAATGTGTTTCTTTTTTCCTGTGCAAGAGAATCACATTATGGTCTATCATTTAAATTGATGGGGATTGTAGCTGTACACTTAACTGAGGAATCAGAAATTGTTTCTATCAAGGAGCTGCCAGGGTTTTGTAAACCTGCAATGAGATTTAGTTTTGACTCTTGTACGAGAGTCATCCATCTTGGATGGCAGAAAAGCTGTCGTGATTTGGTTTTCTAGCATTGTATTATACTCTGTCAATCCAGCTAGCCATGCCGTTCCTGCTGCGATCTTCAAATGCTGGCTGTGCTCTGCAAACAAAAATATGTAAAAAATATATAGGCATTGCTTTTCATGGGTTGACTTGATTTCATATGATTGATGGGTTCTAAAATAATTTGGATGATTGGTAAAATTTAATTTAATTTATAAAAATTCAAGAAAAATATTTAAATGATTTTATATTATATCAACTCGAGTTAGTGTCTGTTTGGGAGTGCGATTGCGGTAGCTTTTCAAAGTGCTTTTCGTGCCGAAATACATCAAAATGATGATTTTTTATTTTTTAAAAATCATTTTTGCTATCAGCACATCAAAATGATCTAAAAACACCAAAATATATTCATTTAAAATGGAAAAAAAAAATCAAATTTTCTACAAACGCCAGTTGCAACGCACTCCCAAACGGGGTCTTAATCTATAAATTTATCATCAAGATTTTAAGATCATGATAATTTTAAATAAAACAAAGTATGAAAAAAAATATTTTAAAGAAAATATTAAAATAATAATATATTAGATTAATCTGGATCAACTCAAGTTAACCTATAAATTCACGGCTATATTTTTATATATTTTTGTTGTAATTTAAAATATTGATAAAAACAAAATAATTATACTAGAAAATTATTTTGTATATAAATTTTTGAATTAGTGTTAGTAGATATAATCAATGTGCATGAAATTTTGAGTTTATAGTTAAAAAATTTGTTGTTATCAGATAATACGTGCACCGTATAGTAAATGCGCTCGCGCGCGCAAACATATATGAACGTAGACATATATCATTATCCTTTTTCTCCACGAAATTCCCAATGAATCTCTTCAATTCCATCTTCGCAGACTTTGATGACCCGACACCACTCGACTCACCCAAATCAAGCACCGATAACCCTGACCCTCCTACCCGAGACCCCACATGGTCGTTTGAGAGTATGTTTGGCATTGCTTTTGCTTTTGCGATTGAGGTTGAAAAAAATCAGTTTCAAAAAAAATGTTTTTACTGTGGTTCAAAATAAGCAGTGAAGTGTTTGGTTAAAACTGTGGTTGAGTTGGAGGTTGAAAAAAAAACAGTTTTGGGTGTTTGGTTACCAAGCTTTTCATATTGCTTTTAACTTGTGAAATTACATTAAAATAAAATATATATATATATATATATATAATTTTTGTAAATATTGTAAATTGTATAATTTTTGACATCAACACATCAAATTTATCTAAAAACACAAAAAATTAATTTAAAATAAAAAATAAAAAAATTTCAAATTTTTTCAAAAACCTCTCCCAGACACCCCTTTAGAATCACACTCAATTAAAAGTTGAACGAATAATAAAGATGAGATTGTGTTAAAGTTAAGATTGCGTTAACTTTATTACGATAATTATTATTATTATTATTAATGAATTTAATTTGCATGTCATTTTTTATAGGAATTTGACTACATTAAATTGAATAATCAAATTTAGAGAAAACATGATTTAATGGTTTTACTGAAATAAAAAACAATCCAACTAACGTATATGAGAGAAAGAAAAACAAAATATATGGAAAATAATAGCCTGAAAAATAATAATAAAATTCAAGATGGAAAATTCTGAATAGTAATAAAAAAAACACCAATACCTTTCGTGTTTATTTCACATTTTGTTTTAAAAGTATTTTTTAAAAAATAAAAATTTTTATTGTTTTAAAAATTTTTATTGCGATCCCACTGACTTTTGGCCGAAATTTGAATTTTTTTTTATATTTTAAAGACCGGCGGTTTGGTGTTTTGAGATCAATTTGATGTGCTGATTTCAAAAATGATTTAAAAAAAATAAAAAAAACATCATTTTGATGTATTTCAGCACAATAAGCACTTTGAAACGCAATCGCAATCGCACTCAAAAAAGCATCAATTTCCATCTTTTTTTGAATCGCTGTTTGGGTTAAAATTTGGTGTGGGTCCCACACAAAAAAGTGCTTTTTGGCGTTAACCAAACACCAAATTGTGGTGCGATCTGCGAATCGCACCACAATGCCAAACACCCTCTTATTGTTGTGAACCCGTGGACAAGGAGGATTATGAGATGGAGACCAGGGGATGTTGTGATTGGAGAGAAAAATGAAGAGATTAATCCAAGAAACTGAGGTTGTGCCTAGTAAATTGATAATCAAAGTTTTTGGAGTCAGTATTTTTATAAAATGTTCAAGTTAAAGCAAGCAGAGGAAGCGAGGGCTTTGCTTGTTAAACGGGCGATTTCCGGTGATGTGGCGGAAGAGGACTCCAGTTGGGATGTTGAAGATGAAGATGATTTGCCTGTGAAGTGATTATTTATTTGTTAATTATCATTTTTATTTTGCTATTTTTAGATACTGTCCTTGTGTCTTCCTGCCCAATTTCTCATAAATGCAAATGCAGATTGATCTGAGTTCAACAGACCTGTTGCGAGAGTTCGTTCTGTTTCTCTACTTGCAGCTTGCACAAACCTCGGTTGGCTCCGGCACCGGCACGGTCAGATACCTGGAAAAAACCGAGAACCAAACAAGAATAGCTAATGTAATAAAATGCACTTTGCATCCACATATTTTTTATTATCACAATGCATAAAGAAGTCATCTCCAGCGCTTTAAAAAATTACCACCAAGTTGACATAAGCTCTTCAAATTTGAAGCTGGTGGAAATTCTACTTGCACTACAAAACACCAATGGTTGGATCAGGAGAGGAGAGGCAAAACTTAAATCTTTGCTCAAAGGTAAAACAAAGTTTCAATCTTGTAACACTTGAACAAAGCGGTAGGGCGTATTGAGTTTCTTTATAATACAGTCAGTGCCCTTGATCACTCAAAAACAATACTCTAAACACACACTTCTAAGACCAAATGGCATGATGTACTTCAGCAAGATCTCCGAACACAACAAATATTACAAGTGCATGCAATTCTCAATTATATTGTTTCCTACTGGTGCTTCGACACCATGACTTTCACGCAAATATCAATTGCAGGAAATCAATCAATCATCACAGAATTAGCATTGAACCAGACACGGGATCCGAGTAGTAAAGGAAATGCCAGCAATTACGATAACGATCTAGCGATCAAGATTTGACAGGCGAGATAGTCTATCAATTTCCTTGATGATCAATTCCTTTTCCTCTTCAAACTGTTCATCCTCGGCACCTGAAGAGACAATATGTTATAGATGTCCACAGAAGGAATTTCGAAATTCGAGTGGTGATTCTTATCAAATAAAATTTCATGACCTATTTGTGAATCTAGTAATTGCACTCGGAGTGCCATTTGAAAGCCTAATTACCTTTTCCAGCTGAGAGATTGTGGAGCAATTCCAACAATTTTTCATGGTTTTTGGCCAAAATCACTTTTACTTCCCGTGGCTTGTTAGGATTAGCAACAAAGACCTGCACGTAAAAAAAGGACAGGATTTAACACTTGGAACCATAAAGGACCATTTGTGCCACAAAATCTTTCATTATCTAAGGCAAATAAAGGATCCATAGTAAATGTGCATTTAACAAAAAGTTAACTGGTGATGCTGCTCAAGGTGCACCTGAGCCAGTGTAACAAAATTTGGCTATCAGAAGAGTCCAGCAGATTAACCGAGGAGGCTAAAAGTGCAACCTCAATCAAATAATTATGACAGCATCATCACCTCTCAATCAACCGGGAGTTTCACAAGCATAATGACAAGCAAGGAAATGACATGAAAAAACTGTACTTCTAAGTAGCAACTAACAAGGCCAATGTAGAGAAAGATAAATATTTTCAACCCATCTGCACAAAAGCAGCCACTGTCATGCTTTCTTCTGTTTATTACTCATGTCTACTCAACAGTCACCTTTATTTTTCCTTCTATACAATTCAATTGTCATCTTTGATGTCTACGATGCTACTTATATGCAAACAAGGCACAGCAAAATAACCGTATATACATGTGTTCTAGGGTAGTGCTGAAAAAACAGAACCTAATGGCCCACATCATGTCACCGAAAAATTTAACATGAAAGGATATTTCTGCATGAGATGATGCATATCAGACAGCAAGTACAGCTGATTGCCTCCACTATAAATTTAGTCTTTGGAAGGGGGTAGAAAAATCAGCCAATGTTATGCGTATTCTACATTAACAATGTCCTTGGTTCTAAAGGTATTGGAACAACTTGAAAGCCAGGTGATCAAATTACAACATTTTAGCATGGGGGAATCAGTGTTCTTGCATATGACCAAGCCTGGAGCACAACCAGATAAAAAATATATACACTAAAGAAGAGAAGGCAAGGACGACCTTGAAAATGTGGAAAGCAGAGATCTGAATATTTTTGCTGGAGTCCTGCCCAGACAAATAAAAGAAAAAACAAGCAGAGAAAGGTCAAATACAACGAAAACTTGTGAAAAAAGATGGAGTGTTTCAAAAATAGATCTAACAAGGAATACCCATCTATAATATATATATATAGTACAGGAAATCCCTGAATAAATCAAAACTACTCTTACCACTTATCAGACAGCCACATAAAAGCGTGAAGCTCCTGTGGCTTCAATGCATATAATATATTCCAGTTTGAACAGACCAATGCCCCCTCAAAACACCAAAAAAAAAAAATCTGGTAACCTAGGCGGCCAAAATAGAAATATGTTTCAGTTCATAGAAACAGAGGCCTCTGTGCATCAACAACCCATCGTACTGAGTAGACAAGCCCTTCTTAACTGTTTCCCTAAGGATAAGCAAAGCAAGACAGTTAAACTATTCATTGGCTCTGAGCCAGATTGGCATCAAATGGTAGTAATCGCCAATGAGAGAAGCTTTCCAGACTTCCAGTAGACAGAAGCATGGTGAAACAAAGTGATTCTAAAACTCATTTTGAGTTACATTTCAGTAACATAAAATAAATTTTGTTCTCACTAACAGTAGTCAAAACATCAAAGCCTTGATACCAAAGTGGCCTCTTGTTGCCACGTGTTATAGGTGAGTAGATCATGTGTTTCAGGGCTTCTCTACCATTCAGAGGATTTTTACTTGCTAAATTGCTTTTAGGTTGATAAAGTAGAATTGCCAAGTAAAAGCATATGGTTTATTCTGACTGCACAGTATATCCAATTAGTCATTGAAACCAAATAACATCAAAATTGCCATACAACAATAAAAAGTGGAAAAGAAAAGACTTGATACCTTCAGTAAAGTCATCATGACTTTCAAGTACCGAACTTCTTGGATGTAGCGCTTCATTATATGAGAGCTCGGAGGTTCCAAAAGGAATTCCGAGAGAAGCTAAATCAACACAGTACTATTAGCTTATTGATCAAAGCAACAGTAGTGATATCTGAAAAGGTACAGTAGAAACTAACCTTCAATGATTGCCTTCTCGTCACATAATTAGAAGATGTCAAGAGTTTTTCATATTGATCAAAGAACTGGAACAGTAGAGCTTTAAGATTAGCTAGGAGACACTTTTTACTCAAGCAAGATAAAAGGTATAGATAATCGTGAAAAAGAGCTGTTATGGTAGTAGATTTGCTGGACAGTCTAGACAAATATTAGGAGTTCAGAATCCAGTGAGAATACAAGGTTGCAGCAACTTACTCATTGTTATATAATTCATTAATCATCACAAGATCCTGTTCGATATTCTTTTACCAACATAAGTAGATCAGCAAATTTTAAGCAACATTCTAGACAAGATTGGTCTGCCTAGATCTGTCTAGAATCATATCAAGAATTGACAAGCAAGTGTACCTCATCATAATGTGCAGTAAGATACTCTGCAACCACAGTGCCATGTTTAGTCAGTAAATCCTGGAAAGCATATCAAAACATATAAGAAGTAGGAATAACTGAAAGCTCAAAATTTGAACAGATTACAGAAAAAGAAACACAAGAATTTACAACCTTATAACTCTGACCTTGAAAGTGGAGAAAGCATCAGAAGCAACATCAAAGTTAGGCAGCTCCACAAATTTGAAGAACAACTCAAAGCTTGCAGACTCTAATATATATCTGAAACATCACTACAAAAATTAACTGTGTGAAAACTTAAAACTTGCTTGTCATAAGGAAATTAGGCATCAAAATCCGGTGTCAAAAGCAGCATTAACAAGCATTTTAAACTTTTGAGTGATTGAATTGAAACTGGAAGAAATTATCAATTTCCATTAACATGGTCCAGCCAGCCCATTTCCTGGATTGCTACACATCAAGTGGAGCCATTCATCTCTATGCTAAATAAGTTAATCTATCAAGTATTATGCAGTGCCAAAGCAGTCAACATTTGGAATTAAATAACTTTAGCAGCAGAGAGCAAAGCTTGTATTGCCGGCTAAAGATCCCAAAGATCAAGGTAAAGGCAATAGCTGATGAGCACATTGAAACCCAGGTTACACATGAGCAGTCCTTTCCATTTATGGAGATGATATCACAAAGGATTTTTTTATGAAAATATATAAAAAAATATGACAGAACAGATCCCTACGAAATCAACTAGAGGCTCAAAATAAAGGAAAGCCCAAATGGCATGGATGGTTAAGGTAGAAAGGCTTAATTTTTTTTTCAGGTAACTAATCTAGATTAAAAGAAACTACCAAAACAAACAGAATAACCTTACTTGCACAAAAATGTATAGCAAATAAAACTAAGTTCTAACCACCCTGGGTCGTCACAGGTACCCAGACAGTTGTTTTTTTCCCTTTTTTCCAGGGAAGCTCTTGCATGAACCTTGAACTCTAGAAAAAGGCTTTGGGCAATTAAAAATCAAATATCAATAAAAGAAAATATACGAGTCTACCAAAAAATGCATAAAAAATCCATAACTCCACAGACATAAATCTCTGCTTGTATTTCTTCTGGAACCAAAGGATATGCAACTCCTCAAGCTTACAGAAACATTAAAGAATTTCTCTCTCCCATGAAAAGGTGACAGTTTCTCGTTGTGCATGAGAAACAGTTGTGAGCAAGTAACAGTTCATGAGAAACAGTTGTTAGCAAGCAACTGTTCATGAGAACTTAAACCCTTCTTGTCTCACACTTATAGGTCACATAAATGCCATGAAAAGCCCATATGAAGTCTCACTTCAAGAAAGGCCTCCGATGAAAGTGATTGTAATCTAATGGAGTCAAAGGTCATCACGATAATGGACTGATGATCATAACTACAAACACACTGAAAGTCAAAGCATATGAAAGTTTCATGGAGACAAAGCATTGCATATAGCCAAAAACAAGCACACAATTGCCACTATTTCTGTTTTTTTGTTAATACTCCTTTTTGTACACTGAACAAAAAAACTGTAAAGTTTCTTTCACTGGTATCGTCATTTAAAAAATATATATATATAAGAGCTTTAGCTATAACACATGGGCCATTAAAGAAATAAAAAAGAGTTTGAATGTCTTACTTTGCAAGCGTCGGAAATTTTATGCATTCCCTTAGGATAAGTCCACAGTTCAAGGCAATTTCCTTGTTATCATAACTGTTCAAAGGGGAAAACATTAAATCTCATACAAAATCACTCTACTGAAATTTGTTATTCACAAAGGCTCCACATGAAAAGGGAATGCAGAAAACAAAAGAATAAAAATTAAATGTATTTTTGGAGCTGTCATTTCCAGATTAACAAAAATTAAGAGCCCAAGAGGTGAGATTTCGGTTATACATCCACTGGTTGTGACTCCTAGAAACCCTACTGGTGTGTCTCTAATATTTTCTACAATTTCCAACAACTCAAACCCTTGTTCCCATGAAATAATGAGTATGATTTATGCCTTCTGACAGAGAAAATAATCATGAAACAAACAACTTAAGGCACAAAAATTACACACACCTCTTATGGTTCTTTAGGCATGGCAATTTTGACACAACGCTGACTGTGGTTGCATTCTCTTACGACACCCTTGTAACAAAATTTTAGAAGAACCTTTGACATCAGCTACTCTTCTCTTCTCTTCTCTTTCTTTCTTTCTTTATTAATAATACCATTTAGAATTACATTTTTGTATTACATACAAAAACTACAGTTCTTTTAGATGAAAGAACCCTGTTTCCTTCTTAAGCATAAGATTCATTAACAAGGCAGTACTCAAGAAGGCTACAAAGAGATTAGAAGCCCAAACAATAAAGAGATAATCACAATAAACCAAAGACCTATAACTCAAAATAAAACAAGACACGCCAATATCGTTGCTAAATCCAAGCATAAAAACAAGAATTATATGCTTACCATACAACAAGAAAGTCTAGAAGTTCAAAATGGTTCTCTATGTATTGTACAGAGCAGTATCTTGAGTCAACCATTAGCTTCAACAATATGGACCAACAATGGACTAAATCCTTTCTTGCCTACATTTCAATAAAAAAAAAGTCATAATCCGCGCAATGAAAAATACTGAATACATGCACGAGTGAATGGTAGGAATGAGGTTGCAGCAGCACTTACTTCCCATCCCAAATTAGGTAACTTGTGAATCATAAGAGCAAGAACATCCTCTTTGCAAACTTCAAGTGCTAATTGCGAAACTTGATCCGTATTCGGTTCAACCTCCCCATCTCCACACAGCATACATCTCAGTGACACAAAATTCTTCTCTACTTCTTCCAATGCCTGTCATAACTTTCAAAGAATCAATCAATTATATAACAATCCTTCCAGTATGAACTAATTGCATTTCAATAGAATCATTACAAATAGTTACTGAATCACGTAAATATACACTGATCACCAACAGGTTTTATATGCATATTTCTCATAATTACATCAACAAAACAGTAATTTAGATGCAAATTAATATGCGATTCAACGTCCATGTATCAAATAGCAAGCCAAAAAAATAAATAAAAAATAAGAGGGGGAGAGAGAGACCTTTTCAAGGGCTTTAACCTCAACAACGGTTTTGGTATCAAGAGCCACAAGGCTATCTTTCATTGCTTTCACCACTTCTTGTGGTGTTTTTGGCCGTGACACTTTGAAGAATGAAAACGACATCTCGTCGACAGAGCGATAAAAAAAAAAACCAAAAACTATTCTTTATCGCTCACTCAAGCTTCTTTCCTCTGATAAATTTCTGCATCTGTCTGTTTGTCGTCTGCTGTGTTCCCTTCAACAGTGAGAAATAGATTTGGGTTCAAAAGTTCTTTCAACAGTGAGAGATGGATATGGCAGCAGAAATTAAAGTGGGCGTTTGGTAGTGGTTTTTTTAAAAAGTAATTTGTTTTTTTTGAAATAATATTTTTTTACTTAAAAAACAATTATTTTAAACATCATTGTACCTACTGAAAATAAAAAATATTAAAATTCAAAAAAAATTCAAAAACATGTAAAATTAAACAGTTTTAACATACGAAGAAAGAGAGAGAATCAGTAAATGTAGGAATTGAAAAAAAAAATACTATTTTTGATATTAGAATATAAATATAATTTGAAAATAAAAAAAATATTTTTTTAAAAAAATATTTTTAAAATATAATATATCATTTAATATCATTAATAAAAATGAGGATCTTGAGCCCAAATCTATTGAAGAATGTAGATATAGAAATGGTTGGTCAAAATAGAAAGAATTATTCCATGATGAATTAAATTTACCTGTGAAACATAAAGTTTTTGGACATCTAACCTAAACACCTCAAGGTGCAAAGCTAATTGGATACAAATGGATATTTGTGTGAAAATAAAATGAGAATAATAAAATCATAATATATAAGGTCTGACTCGTAGCACAAAGGATTTTTACAAAGACTTGACATTGATTGCGATAAAACATATTCTCATGTAGTAGATGCAATTATATTTTGTTATCTTATTAGCCTAATAGCTTGCAAAAAACCAAATATATGTATGATGGATGTTTTTACAGTCTATTTATATAGATCAATTGATAATAATATTTATATGAAAATACCTAAAGGGTTTAAAATGTTTGTAACATATGATTCAAATTTCTAGGAGGTTCACTCAATGAAGTTACAAAGATCCCTATATGAGTTAAAGTAATCGGGACACATGTGGTATAATAGTCTTAGTGAGTATTTATTGAAAGAATGGTATAATAATGATCATGCCCGTATGTTTTTATAAATAAGATAAAATTTGATTTTGCTATCATTGTTATATACGATGATGGTTTAAATATTATTGGAACTTATGAAGAGATACCAAGGACAATAAATAATTTAAAGAAAGAATTTGAGATGAAAAATTAAGGAAAATAAATTTCTATCTTAGCTTGCAAATTGAACATTTAGCAAGTGAAATTTTATATGATTAGTAACTGTCTCGGTGCAATTGGTGCTCTAATGTATCTTGTTAATAATACATGACATGATATAACATTCTTTATGAATTTGCTCACTAGGATATTTTCTGATCCACATAAATGTTGATCTTAAATAGATTATCTCTTTACATGCGGTGATTATGCTATATCATGGAGATCTACAAATACAAACAATAGTTGCCACTTCATCCAATCATACTAAAATACTTGCAATCTATGAAGCAAACCAAAAATATATATGATCAAGATCCGTGACTCAAATGATGAAAAATATGGTTTATCCTCTAGCAGAGGAACTCTAACCATTTTGGTTTATCCTCTAGTAGAGGAACTCTAACCATTTTGTATGAAGACAATATTACATATATAACTCAATTAAAAAAATAAAATATCAAATAAGATAAAACAAAAAATATCTCACCGAAATTCTTTTTCACACATCAATTTAAAAAGTGGGGTGACATTAATGAGAATGATCAAAGAACGAAATTAGATTTCAAGCAACGGCATCGTTTTGCAGCTTAACAAAATATCTCCAGAAGACACGTGCACGTGGCACGTGCATCTCTCCTCTTCTCTGTGAGCTTAGCTCCTGAACCAAATGGTTGTTTCGTTATTTCCGTTTACCAAGTGACAACGAAGTCATGCCTAGCAGTTGCAGTATCAGAGCTCTCTGGATCCTCAACAGCCTCGACGCCGTCGTTTTATCCCGGTAACTCCTCCGTCTATTTCAACCTTTTGTTCTCACAATAATAAAAATAATTGCGATCACCGACTATTTAGCCCTGTCGTGATCTTCTAATTAGGAAATTCCCGGTGGTGGAGAAGCAATGGCGTGCTGCTTGTAAGACGATGAACGACACCTCAAACGATGCAGAAGAAGATCCTCTCAAGTACACCGTTTCCCCTTTTCTCCCAAACGACGCCGAGCTGTCTTCCGCTTTTGCTGAGAGAAAGAAACGGTCAGTTTCGGTTCTAAAAAATACCCTCTCCAGTCTCCTCCACTCTTTAATTATCGCAAGATTATTTTTAAGTAATTAATGTTTAAATTGTGTAATCACAGCGAGGGATCATTGCGAGGATACGGTATTCGTGTGAATAATCAATCGGTAAAAGGGTCGGATTCATGGGTGGATGATCCGATTACGCGGCATATAATAAGTATAAATGTAGAGTCAAAGGAGGAGGGAGGAGAAAATCATTTGTTATGGCCTTTGATTTTGCATTTAAGGGGAAGTTATGTAATACTTGTGTTGCCATTGGTTGAGCCGGTGCATTTGAAGGCCTACGCCAAGTTATGCAGGAAATCGGATTGTGGAAATGCTGTTGGAGTGGATGCGAGTCTGTCTTCTATATTACTTGATACCCCTTCCATCACAGGGTATGGTAAGTTAACTTTTGAAAATCTATAAAATATTGACGATTTAAACTCGTTTTTTCGTGGCTTGTGTATTCTCATCAACTGTCAGCTTGATGTTTGGTGTGTGGGATATATAGGATGGACTTACTAACTAGATAGTGTAATTCGTGTAAATATATCTTGAGTTTGGTATTGAAATGATTTTAGAACGGTTGGCTTTGATGAGGAAAGGAAATCGGGTATTAGAAGGAAGATTATGAGGAGAATCGTCAACTGGTGATTGCTGGTTGCTGGGCAGCGGGTGATAGCGTACTTGTATAATATCTCTAATTTCCATGAATATATGAATTGCTACTTGTCCTGACACCCAACCCCTCCAATCTATCTTCCTCATCTTGTGGCTGTTAGTAGTGATCATCTAGTAACTATAGTTCCAGGATTTTTTGTGTTGCAAATTGAGCTGTAAACCCTCCAATATGAGATCTTTTAATTAGGGCTAAAATAGGCCTAAATGAATAAAAGGCTCACTTAAGTTTTTGGAATTGACTTTGATATGGCATTCAAATCGTTTTGAACTTTATACTTGAGATCATTTACTCTCTTATTTTTTGTTACAGGGCATTCATGGTGGCACATGCTATTGGTGACATAATTGTGGGTGATGTGGTAGATCCGGAGGTGGTTGTGAATGCAGCACCATCTGTGGGAGGGTTGTTGGATTCTCTAACTGGAAGCATAGGGATAACAGGTATATCATCTAGGGCAAAACCTGTGGCTGCACCAGTTGCATCTGCAACACCCTCCGGCGCTGCTTCAATTGGGACTCTTACAGCCGACACTCCAAAACTTGGTTCAAGGCCCTTGGATAAAGATACGCTTAGAAATTTCATCAGTAGTGCGATGCCATTTGGTTCGTTCTTTTAATTATGGTTTTGCTGGTATCAAATTTCTATAACATTTACTTTCTGGATCAGAATGTGAATGCCTAATTCTATTTGATTTGTTGGGTGCTTGTCTAACTTCTTTGCAGGTACTCCTTTAGATCTCAACTACTCCAATATTTTTGCTATCAAGGCTAATGGCTTTTCTTCTTCAGATCTGCTTCCTGCAGATTTCAAGCAACCAGCATGGAAACCTTATCTTTTCAAAGGAAAGCAAAGAATACTCTTCACAATTAATGAGACTATTCATGCTGCCTTGTATGACCGGGAGGAGATTTCAGATACCATATCAGTCTCGGGTCAAATAAACTGTCGAGCAGAATTGGAAGGTTTGCCTGATGTATCCCTTCCTTTGCCGGGATTGAACAAGGTTCATGTTGAGGTTTTATCATTCCATCCCTGTGCCCAAGTTCCAGAACATGGTGCTGATAAGCAAGCTGTGATGTTTTCTCCACCATTAGGCAATTTCGTTTTAGTGCATTATCAGGCCAATTGTGGCCTTGGTCCTCCTATAAAAGGATTTTACCAATTGTCAATGGTCTCTGAAGATGAAGGCGCATTTTTATTCAAGTTGCATCTAATGGAGGGATATAAGGCTCCTTTGACTATGGAATTCTGTACAGTGACTATGCCTTTTCCAAGGAGAAGAGTTGTCTCTTTTGATGGGACCCCTTCTGTTGGAGCAGTTTTAACCACGGAGCACTCGATTGAATGGAAAATCATCCCAATTGGTCGAAGCCTTTCTGGGAAAAGTATTGAAGCAACTTTCCCTGGAACGGTTAGGTTTGCCCCATGGCAAATTCAAAGATTGCCTTCCTCTAATTATGGCTTTGGAAAAATGGGTGATGAAGATAGTGATGTTGAGATAGAGAGTACAAACAATATGGCAAATGTGGAGGAATTCTTGATGGAAAAAATGAGCAAGGATCTTCCTTCAGTTGATCTAGAGGAGCCATTTTGCTGGCAGGCATACAGATATGCTAAAGTGTGTTCTTTGTCTTTATTTCTTTATCCTTTGATTAGTTTCATGAATTAGAGAAAACATCTTTCTTAATGCATAGCCTATACTCCTTTCAATATGCTTTAACTTTTTCGAAAACAAGGGATTGAATTTTGGTTTCTATTTTCTAATATTTCTTACCTGGAAGTTTCTGTGCCTTCTTTGAAGTATATGGTTGTCTTTTGGTATTTGTCACATAATCTTTTTGTTGTTTATAGTAATCTATTGACAATCATCATTCAATAATCTGTTTTTTCCTTGGTTGCTTCTATATTTAAGTTGTTTATCTTATTAATGTAGATGCTAGTCGATAAATACCAGTGAGTGGCTATTAGATAACATGTAATATCTTGCTTTTGTCTTAATTTATTAGTTGCTTAATAAATCTGATGTTGTAATACTGAACTGAAATGTGTTTTTGGTTTGACATCACATTTTGCCAGTACATTTCTAACTTGTCCATTACAGGTATCTTTCAGGATAGCTGGGGCATCATTATCTGGGATGTCCGTCGATCCTAAATCTGTAAGTTTGTTACTCCTTTTAACTTTTTTCTTGCAGTTAGGGACAATTGGTAGTTGATCATCTTGTGTGATCTATCAACTCAAATACACATGTCAAGAATAGTATCATTTATACCCAAGTTTAATAATTTAGCGTTCTGCTATGTTGTCCTTTCAGATCGCATCCTGCTGTAACTGTAGGAATATGTATCAAAATGACAAACTGTAACTTTTCACCTTAATTAGGCCACTAATTGTTGTGATGCATGCTTTCACATCGTTTTCTCCTATTTAGTTCAGTGGAGCACTAATGCATAAGAGACTATTTAGCAGTGGCTTAGATTATATTTATTAGTTCTCTAATCTAATCAATGACTTTTATATAGTGTTGTCAAGAGGCATTGAGGTGCTCGCCTAGGTGCTCTAGGCGAGGCAAGGACACAACACCTTTATTAGCCTCAAGCGATGAATTTCAATGAAGCGCTGCCTAGGTGAACGCCTCATGAGTGGGCGCCAGGCATTAAAGCGAGAGCCTTATTGAATACTTTGTTTTTTTCTGTTTGATTTTATTTTTAACTGATATATGTTTTGATCTATTTGGCCATTTTTTTTTAATTTACCACAGGAAACAACTTGGGAATTTTTGTAAAAAATAAAGATTAGGGTAAAAAAAGAATAAAATTTGGGTGTTGTGCATGATTTCACATTTTTAATTTACCAACGTCTTTGGCATATAACAAGCTTGGCACCTTTTAGCGCCTGAACAAAACTGAAGGTAAAATCGGGTCCTTTAAATGGGACCAGGTTTCCAAAATACTTGGATTTGTTTTTCTTTGAACACAAATTGGATTCCCAAAACTCTCATGAGGATTTCTTGTGCTTGCCTGTGTGCATGAGGATATGCCAGCATTCTCTACCTTTTCTGGTTAGAATGTTACCTAGCTTGGAAATTGTGACCTCCCTCCCTCCCCCTCTCCTCTGACATTTTTTACTGTTTTTTTTTTGTGGCAAAACATAGACACTATTGATTCATATAGCAATGGTTTTAAAAGAGTTTCCTGATGTTAGATTTTACCTGACATGCACATTCTAGCACACTGCTTTCTCATCACTTTGTACTTTGTGGACTTTATGTAGGTTAGCATCTATCCGACGGTTAAAGCACCTGTGGAGCTCTCATCTCAGGTAAGCCTGTCTTCAGAATCCCATTATTTCAAGTTTGTTGTTGCAAACAAAAATTATAAACTTGAGTAGATATTCAGATTTCAGTTGGAATTGTTTTGTTGTAAAATCTGTCTGTTAAATGCTGTGAAATAGTGCATGTGTTTGTTGAGTTCACTAGAGTGAGAGATTCTTCATAGATTTTTGACAAATGGCGGTCATAGTTTTAATCTAACTGAATATCTGGAACTCCCCTCCCCTGCTGTGCTGATCCTGTCATCACTTTATCACCTCTTTGAGACATCCAATATTTAGTTTTGGCTACATCTTCTCTTTATAAAATGGGATGAATACATCTTGTGATCTTAAAGTCTCAATCAAAAGGAGAAACAAGGTTTGATACCTTGAAGTCAATTGTTTAAATTTCTGGCAATGATTATATTTCTTGTTTTATATGGTTTTCATCAAGTTGAGCTGACATTGAATGGAAGTACATTATAAATCCTTCACCGTTTTTTTTTTTTTTTTTCATATTATATTTTCCCATTATTAAAATTATATTTTAACAGGTCACTTCTGGGGATTATATATTGTGGAATACATTGGGGAAATGTCCATCTGCAGCAGTGGCCCATGTGTAGAATTCCGCCGCAACCAAAGGAAATTCGAAAATATTAGAAAAAACTTGCGAGAAAGATACTTGTGGTTAGTTTATTGATCGTACCCTGCTCAAATAGTTTAAAACATTACGTATGCTGGTGGGTAATTTGTACTAACCAACTCTTGCATCTGCAGGAATTTGATGCTAGCACACTAGGGATGCACAAGTATCATTTTTATCTGATGGATTGTTGTGGAATAGGAGTTGAAAATTAGGGGATTCCGGTTGCCAAGTTATTTAATGGACAGTTGTTGACATGCATTTCTAAAAAGGTACATTTTTGTTTGACAAATGTATTATGCGTTTTTGTTTGACCATGTTGACAAAATTTAGTTGCATATAATTTTTGGTGTTTATTTTATATGAAAATAAGTGTTAAAAAAGAAAATACAAGAATTAATTAGGGATACGATCCTATTACTTGTTTCAATCTTTTTTTTTCCTTTGATCGTAAAATATTTGGAAAATGTATATATAGATTCATTTTTAAAAGAAGAATTACCAATGAATTTCTTTCCAATAAGCTCTTATATTTTAATACAAAAACCTTAAAATATATTCGGAATTTTCATTACGTGGATTTCTTAATTTATATTTTTTGGATTTGATTCTGAAATAAATTTAAAAATAAAGATTTATTACATTACATTTTTATTATTGCTAACTGTATAGCTCTTTGAAAAAGGTTCAAGGCATCCCGTTATTCTCACGATCAATTTCACTTTGTATTTTTAAAAACATGATTTACAAATATGAAGAATGATATTTATCATCTTACCATCATAATTTTGATTATTCGAATATAATCAATATTTACAATAATGTTTTTTTTTTTTTTTTGAGAAAAGAGAAGATAGGATCCGAAGTTTCTAGTACTTTTATTTGCAAGCGAAAAGATTTAAATAAATCATTCATAGACTCGTTTAGTCTATTCATAAAGTAGGAAGCTTGGCAATAATATACAAATAAATTATTCCATACATGTCACGTTAAGCATACAATCTACTCATCATCCCTCACACCATAGATAGAGTAATAGATTCTTGTCTCCCTCCTCCCAAGACAGCCTCAAATGAAACCAGCAGGTGGGTTTCTTAAGGGACTGTTTGGACCTCTCAAGCATCCACGACAAAATCACCCCCCCTATCAAAGTTGTTTCACCCTAGAGAGTTGAACCCGCCATGATTTTCACTCACAAATTCACCTCAGTCCTCAGGTGCCTTTCTTCTTCTGTTTTGGTTAGAGAGTTTGAACAAGAGTTGATCATATTCCTTTATTCAAAATAGGATAAAAAGTGAGCCACTATCTTTTTTCTTTTTCTTTTTATAATTTAGGGTGACTTAATTATCAACCAATAATACTGAGTTTGCACACTGCTTTTAGTTGATTGATCCAGTGTTTGTGTCTTTAATTGTATCCGTAATACAATTAAATTGTTATCGTATTTCTCATCTGGTAGCTCAGAGATGATGGATCCCAATCATTTCTATTAGCAAATCAAACCAAGCCAACAGGCAGGTCGAATTATGCTGCTCTGTGGTCTACCTAGGGTGATGATTGATCATGTGTGCTGTATATACCAATGCTCCTGGGCATGCCAAGTTAGACCATATCTTTTTAAAAAAAAAACATGAGGAAACTTCATCTCTTGGAAAGTGTATTTTATCAGCGAATAAAACCCTAACTGTCACGGACTCTTAAAAGGTTGTATATACCAATCCCTCTCATGCTCCTCACACTTAATTCTTCGAGGAAATCCACTTCCCGGAAAGTGTATTTTGTCAGCGAGTGCAGTTCTAACTATTACAGACTTTTACAGGAAATGTACGCCCTGACTCGAACTCGTGATCTTCTTTAACATATTTCCCCAAGTTAGAGCATATCCCTCGCATGCTACTCCATGCAGCTGCCTGCTCCTTTTTTTTTATAAGCTATCTGCTTGGTAAAAGCAATTATTTCTCTCCAATTATAAGTTGTCTGCAACTCTCGAAGCTCTTTTAAGCATAGCTCATGTGCCTGAGCTATGCAAGAACAGAACTCTCAACACCCAGCAACACATTATTACACTCTTTGTTCTTGTCTTCTTTGCTGTAAATTATTATTTTTCTGCCTTTAATTAATTTAAACATCGGAGATTATCTTCATAGAATACTTGTTTTGCGAAGCTAAGATAAACCCAATTCAACTAATTAATTATCAAATACCAGGTCCTGCATATTTTTGTAAAACAAAACACAAATGATTTATTATATAATGAAAACAATACTTGTTAAATTATAAAAATACATATTTAATTCAATAAAAAAGCTCAACCAAAAAATATTATGACTACATGGAGGGAAGATTCTGCCGATGTTGAAAATTGTGAGCAAGAACAAAAACTATAGAATGGGTACAATCATTTTGATGGAATTTCCAAAAGGCATCAATGTTTTCATTTTTTTTATATGTTTTGGTTATTATGATCTCCAAGACAAAAATTATTCATAATAAATCCATAACCACGACAAAAAACATCTAAAAATATCAATTTTTATAAATTTCACAACGGATAATGCTAAATGGATTACACAGACGTTGCTGTTTGCCAAAAATAAAAATATTATTGATGTTGCGAAGTCTACTATTTTTATTTATTTCTACCAAACTACGGTGATGATCAACTTAATTCTCCACTTGATATCATTTCAATAGTATTTGAATAAAACCATTGTATCTTGTGATCTATGGTATCATAATTCAATTACTTTTTCTAACTTACCATTACAATCAACTTTATACTTATAACATCAATTAATACCCTAATTTATTTTTTCATCAATTCTCAACAAGACTCTAAATTGACTAAAATAGATTGTGACCCTACTACTTATCCATCATTTCTTCAATTCAAATTTATTCTATCCAAGTTAATACCTTTATTTATTATCAACTCCACCCAAATTCAATTTTCCCTAAATTTTCAACTTAACCATAAAATCATCAAAAAATAATTTATAGGCATCAAAGGTCTTTTCAATTCTAACACACTTAAGTGGTAAGATCACACTCGTTTTCATCAAGTAAAAAATCAAACCCATTTCTTTTCAAATCCTAAGCATACCCTAAAATATAAATTATACATTAATATATATGAAAATTACAAACAAATTTTAATAGATTAACTTGTAACATAAATGAGTGAGTTTACTTATTTAATGGAGTGAAACTTGATAAGAAAAGAAATCAAAGGAAATAAGCTTAGACTTTAGAAATGGTGTTACGCCGACACTAATTAACTGGTTGTGGTGGTCGTATTTATGGAGGTGAGTGGAGGTTTAAGCTATTTTTGAAAGAATGAGAGAAACAATTGGAACATTTTGTTGCTGTTTTTTTGTCTAAATTATTGATGGGGAATTTTCAACATTTTTTCTATCAATAAATCATGATAAAATGTTTTTCATTGGCTCTATTTTTCTAAATTTTTTGATAGCACACGACGCCTTCCACTAGTAAGATTCAACCAGTCTGCTATTCTGGTTTGAGTTAAATAGCTGAGATTTCAGAGATGTTCATCAATGGGAAAATGATCCTGACATATCACATGACACCTTGGCATGACCTCAAGCATCCATCAATCGAAAAAGTTTGATAGTAATTGTGAAGATTTATATAATTATTAATTTAAAAATTCATAAAATTAATTAAGTTTCGCACAAACTATTTTAGATATTTACGTTAATAATAAAAAAAAAAGCCTTGATGCATAGAGTGACATCCAATGAAAACGAATGTAAAATCTCTTGGGCAAGCTTGTATGAGGTATGGTGAATTTGTTTTTTAAAAATATATCAAAATAATATTTTTAACATCATTACATGAAAAAAAATCTAAAAACATAAAAACAAATTAATTCCAAATAAAAAATAAAAATAATTTTTTTTAATTTTTTAAAAAACACTTTTAAAACGCGGTGACAACACATGAATCGATAGTGGGGCCTACCACCTTTTTATAAAAAAATATTGGACGCATGGTACAGTAGCACTCTCAGGTTCGCTCATGACTGCTCATGAAAGAAAAAGAAAAAAACTTGCCACTGAAACCAACCCAGAAATCCTTGGCATCAGATCGCCACATTTGTGCTAAATGTGCGCATGCAAACAATGTATGGCGGCTAAGGCAACTTATTCGCAGCCCCAGCAAATTGAAGTGTCGCCCAATCCTGGACCCCGTGGGGACTCCATGTCCAGAAAAATGAATGGAGCCCTGGATCTACAGCGGACACTGTGAGCAAGAAGTTAGGGCACACAATCGATGATGTGTAGTTGCGTGGGTCCAGTCAAGGGTTAGGGTTGTCGGGGGGAAGAGAACTGATGAGTGGGACCCTTCAAGGGTTAGGGTTGCATGATTTGGGTGGGAAGGATAGTAGGGTTAAAGAGTTAGACATGAGTGGGGTCCGAATTTCAGTATCAGTATAATTAAAAAAAACAAAATTCATAAGATTTTGGCGACACCTTTTGATGTAAAAAGGTGGGATTTTGTTGAAGAAGAGTTGTGTTTGAGACTTTCCAAGTAAGATTTGATTCAACATACGATCTTGGAAGTGGCTGAGCAGTCTTGTAGAGAGAGAGAGAGGAGGAGAGAGAGAGATGGGTTTTGCCTGTATATTTGCGATGTGCAGAAGATAGTGTTTGGGTTTGGTGGGTGCGCGTGCAGCTCAAGATGTGGGATTGTGTCATAATGGAGGCTGCCAGCCACACCACCTCCCATAAGATTATTCCCGACGCATACCTCATGAATCATTCCCTGCCCTCAAAACTGCAAATTTTGATTCTAAACTCACCATTTTCCATCATTGCCTTCCACTCTTTCTTTCTTGTATACAGCTAGCTCTACCTATCTCTTTTTTTATTAACGCGGTTATTCCGGTAAGTTTACGTGTACCTCGACTAATCCAACGAGCCCTGAAATTAACGAATCGAAAACCCTTAATCCCGATCTATTTTGGTTTCCCTTATCTTGACATGTACCAGCTGCTAACTCATCTCATCAACCTTTTGTAGAAGTATTCATGATCACATATTCTACTAATAATGTGCTTATCTACCTATCCATCTCCCACTTGTTGTAGGGGAATAAGCTTCCTTCAATCTGCGGAGTTTATTATTATGATGTATTATTATAGTATTAATTTTGTATGCAAAGTCTTAAATTATAAGCCAAGAAGAGTAAAAAATGGATGAAGAAGGTACCAAAGGTTAATTAGTAACCCTCGAAAAGCCTACCGAGCACTAATTACTTCGATTCCCACAATCAGCTAGCTTTACTATTGAAAAACTTAAATCTATACATTGGATCCAAAGTGAAAATTATGTGGATTATTTTATATTTAATTCGAATTTGCATCTTATATTTTATCACAAGTGTAGCAATTTACATCATAAACCATCCTATAGTTTAGCTAATTTATATTTATTAAAGATATAAACAGCAATTTTTTGAAATTATTTGGGTAAGAAATATGTCCCATTCCAATTTTTTTTTTATATATATATATATATAATAGTAGAGGGACACAATTAGAAGAAATCGATGAATTCAAGGACAAATTAATGATATAGGTAAAAACAATCCAGAAATGTATAAAATTAAAACCCACAAATATATGTGGGCGTGATCATTAATTTTATGAAAAGAACATATTATATGAAATATAAAGGTAAAGAAAGAAATGTTGTAAGAAATCTTGACATTGAAATGATGCTCTTGGCTTTGATTAATTAACTCTCCAAACACAAAAGTTAATGACCTTTTTCAGGCTTTGTGTCTGTTTGCGAGTGTAGTTAAAATTACTTTTGAAAATACTTTTTAATTAGAAATGAAAATGATTTTTGATATCAACACATGAAAATGATATAAAAACATAAAAATATTAATTTTTAAATAAAAAATAAAATAAAATATTTTCAAAAACACTTTTAAATTGCAGTGTCAAGCACCGCTTTCGTCTAGAAATGTGAACAATTGCATGGTTGGCCATATTTTCAAAGAGGTTGATAGTTTTTAAAGAAGTAACCCTTTTATGATTAAGGAGGTGCTGTTTTACTTTCTTTACTTATTAAAATTTTAAATTCAAAGACAAGATATATATATATATATATATATATATATATATAGCTCCTTTCAGTTTGAATGGTGAATGGTGAAGGGAATGTGCATTGAGAAATGATGCCTAGGATGAAATTGCATGGGGAATAAAAATGATGCAAGCTCAGTGCCTTTCAAATTCACGTACGGGGGCCTCCCCCCATTCAAGGATATTCTCATTATTTATTCGCCACGCCTGATTCCTCTTTCTTTTTCTCCTTCCTCTTATCTTTCATTTTGCAAACTTGTTGTGTTGTGCATAATTATTATTTTCACCCTAAAATATTGATTATATCCGGCACTCCTCCTCCTCCTCCTCCTCCTTTTCTTTTTCTTTTTGTAAGTAATATGAAATCCAATGAAGTAGAGATCTTGACAGTTCAAAAGGTTGTGTTTTTGAGCTCCGACTGCTGCTATTTTCTTACAACGCCATTGCTTGGATTAAAGGGAGCACTTGTAAACTAAATCCAATGATATTTCAAATGCATGCAATGTGTTTGTTTCAATGTTTATAGAAAGAAGAATCATGTTGACTAAGTTGTCTGATTATAATTACTTTTCTTGATTTTGATTGTGTGTTTTCTTCTGATCATCTAACTATTAAGCAATGTTTTTAATAACTATAACAGCAGTTGATTAATTAATATCTCTCTCGTTATTAAAAAGAAGAAGAAAAAACACCCCCTTGTTCTCTCTTCGAAGACACAGTGGTCTCTGCAACTACCAGCAAGAAAGCAAGGTTCTTTTCATGTCAAGATCATGCCATTAAAAACCAGCAAATTGTTGGAGTGTCGTATGTTAGAACTTACTATTATACCCCTCATGACTCACTCATGTTCTTGTTTATTCAAACCCGTGATCATAAAGATAGATCACGAGGATCAATTGTCTAATTTTTTCATTGACGAGAGGAGAAAATTAGCTAATAAATTTAATAAGAGAGGTCCCTGACCTATCTATAAATAATAGTATGTGTAATTCATAAGCATAGATTAGAAGGGTTTTTTCATAAAAAAATTTCTATTATTTTGAAGTTGTACTATTACTACTGTATTGGAAATTCATTCGGAGTTTCCGCCGTTATATGAATTTAACATTCGAGATTATATAAAGTGTATAACAACGTACTGTACTAGAGCTCCCAGTTTGTGTTTTCTTGAGTTGATCTTGTTTGTATTTGTTTTCTCTGTCTAGGTCTGTTGTCCTTCACTACTACCTGGGAGTGGAGAGTCGAGGCTGGCCCTAAACGGCAAAATACTCGAACTTTTCTCGTTGCAAGATACTTAAGCTCGATCGGTAGTACTACAGAGCTTACAAGTTTTAACTTTTTACATTGAAAAATGCTAATAATTGTTGTCATGCAATAAAAAAACATGTAGTCCTGTCTATGATTATGTCTGTTATGTTCTATAAAAGTGTCCTGATGATCTTGAATGACTTAGACACAGTGATTTTTCATTGTGAAAGTTGAATTTTGACCTGGTCCCATTATTAATCCAAAAATTCTTTTGAATGCATGAACAATTGATTTGATTTGCTGATGCACTATTCCCATTTCCCAGTAATCTGAATCACTGCTTATGAATTTAACACCTCTCAAAATTACAGTAATTATAAAAATTAACAAGAAAAACTTCAATTACTCAGTCCCATAGGGGGCTAAAACCACTGAATGCCCCCTAGCTCCTCTTGCTAGAGAAACGAATCATGAACATGAAAGGATTGTTTGCATGGTCATAAGTACTGCTATCCCTGTCGTCTCTCCAGCTACCGAGTCCCCCAACATCCTTGAATGAGCATAATAATCGTTCTCCTACACAAGAGAACCAACCGGATAGCCCTACTAATAAGTTGGCCCAATCCCAATTCGATCAATGAGTTGAATTGCTTGCTCGACGTAAACACTTTCATAATTTGAGCAATGTCTATGAACTTTGATCAGAACCAGTTTTAATGGTTTTTGTTGATACTCATGAATTCTTGCTCGAAGTGATGATAATGGAGATCAGAGCTTGGCAGAGACAGACAACAGGGTCTGATGAGTTGAGTGGTGACAATTGACAGGGAAGCAAAGAAAGAAAATAAAATGCATGCGCGTGGGCATAAAATCCACTCCCCTGTTCTTGTCGTCTGCGATGATAAAATCAAATTATTATCAAGATTTATTTCTTTGGAATAATATAAGTAAATTGTTTTTGGTTTTTGCACACTATTAATATTTTTAGGAAACCATATCATCATCTTATTCACTTCATTATGCCTGCAATCATGATTCCTGGTTGCCTCACCCGCATGCCCCCCCTTCTCTCCTTCACTCACCATCTTCTTCTAGCTAACCCCACTCTCTCCATTTCCTTTTCACCCACCTATAAATCCCACACTCACCCCTCTTCTCTCTCTCACCCTGCACTCCCTCACAAAACTCTCTCCTTCTCTCTAGCTTTCAACTCTCTCCAGTTCATATTTTTCGTCTGTGTTGGTCCAGTACCTCAAAACATCAATGGCTATGTCTGGATTTGAAGGGTTCGAGAAGAGGTTGGAGCTTCATTTCTTCGGCGATGACCCTGCGATGATGGGCAACAATCTGGGACTAAGGCTTCTTGATTTTGAGTCATTAGAACAGGTTTTGAATGCTGTGCAGTGCACTGTGGTGTCTGCTGTGGCTAACCAGTATTTTGATGCCTACGTGTTATCAGAATCAAGCCTCTTTGTGTACCCCACCAAGATCATCATCAAGACATGTGGGACCACCCAGCTCCTCAAATCTATCCGTCCATTAATACACCATGCTTGCAATCTTGGCCTGTCGTTATGCTCGTGTAGGTACACAAGAGGCACGTTTATCTTCCCTAAAGCGCAGCCCTCCCCTCACACCAGCTTCAAAGAAGAGGTTCTCTACCTCGAAGACACCGTCCCTGGCAATCTTTGCTATCGAAAAGCCTCTGTCATGCCCTCTAAAATCGCCAATCATTCTTGGCATGTGTTCACTGCTTGTGATGAATCTCACATAATCCCCGATGATCGTGATATTTACACTGTTGAGGTTTGCATGACTGATCTCGACCGTGGTTCGGCTCGTAAGTTTTTTCTGCCTCCTGGTGGGGGCAACAAAAGTGGCGACGTAGCTGGCAAAGAAATGACGAAAGTTACTGGCATAGGTGAGATCAATCCGAGAGCTATGATTTGTGATTTTGCGTTCGACCCTTGTGGATACTCCATGAATGGGATTCATAATGATCGCTACTCTACCATTCATGTCACCCCGGAAGATGGCTTTAGCTATGCAAGTTTTGAGTGCGTGGGCTCCATCTTCGATGATGATGATATCGAAAATCTTGTCGGGACTTTGAGGAGGGCAGTGCAGGTTTTCCGGCCAGCTTCCCTGTCGGTGTCGACTACCTGTGCAAGTCACGAGGTATGGCCACGTGTCGCTCGTGCTCTCGAGCCACTTGGTTTGAAATGCCGAAGTTGCGCTGCCGACGAGTTCCCATCCGCCGGAAGCATCGTGTTCCAAACGTTCACAGCCCGCCGGAAATAGCTCCCCCAAGAAATGCTGCTGGTGTCACGTAGATACTTAAGATATATTGGGGGGGATCGAGGGCCCGGTTAAAAGAGAGATCTAGGGTTTAGAGCGAGGGTTTTAGTTGAAATTCCTAGGGCTGGCTATGGATGCATGGTGGTGACATGGAGAGATGTGATTGGTTGATGGAGGGTTGTGGGCTTTGACTTGTGTATGTAGAAAGATAGACAAAAGTGGGGATGGATGGGAGATTCAGAGATGAGAGGATGGCGTGGAGGCATGATCGAAGAAGAGGAGTACTGAGAATTGGGGTTGTATCATAATAATGCACCCCACTTAGGCTCTTCACGCCTAAGATTTTTGAGCTTGCGTTGTAGTGGGGTGAGAAATGGAAAGTGCTCGATGTTTTTCAGGTTTACACATGGAACTTTCTCTTAATTAATTTGTCCAGGTATTTATTTATTTATTTTCTTTTCATGTCTCCTTCTCCTCGATCGATCGAGTAATCCACTCAATTGTCTCCTATAATTTATATGTTTTTAGTAAGAACAAATGAACACTCCAAACTTTTGATGTAATTGTTTGACTAAAAAAGAGCAAGCGATTGGTGTTTAGCCAAAAGAATTTAGTTGCATGGGAGCTTTCCCCCCCTTGGAAATACTGTAAATTAATGAGTTCAACTAGCTACGATGATCGGTGAGTTGAATCTGGCGTGGAGGTCACCACACTTCAACATGATGCAGTCTAACAGCTCTTTGTCGCATTTTAATACAGAATCTACACGTGACCATAATTGGTTTAAAGTACTGGCCAAATGTGTCCGAGAATCATTTGCCACAAAAAGTGTGGAGATCATCATCTACATGTGGCTGCTTAAATATTCATAAATATTAATACAATGAAATACTCCCATCCCTGGAAATATAATTTTTTGAAACAGATTAGCGATAAAATTCTAGTTATTCCAAGTTATAATAAGAAATGTATATTCTAACATGAACCCGAAACTTGCTGTGTAAATCGTAAATTCCCTGTTATCATGTTAATACACTGACAACCCACTTTATCATGCCATCAAGTTATAAGTTTTGTTGCGAGTTGTTCCAAGTTCTTATAAGAGATGTATATTCTAATGTGAACACGAGACCTGCTGTATAAATCGTAAATTTTCTATCATTCGTCAATACACCAACACCTCACTTCATCATGCCATCAAGTTATAAGTTTTGTTGTTGGTTCTTATAAAATATACATATTCTAACTTGAACCTGAGATCTGCTGTGTAAATCGCAAATTCTCTATTATCACGTCAATTCACCAACACCTCACTTCATCATGCCATCAAGCTATAAGATTCGTTGCTAGTTGTTCCAAGTTCTTAGAAGGGATATATATTTTAACTTGAATTCAAGACCTACTGCGTAAATTATAAATTTTCTATCATCACGCCAATACACCAACACCTCACTTCATCATGCCATCAAGTTATAAGTTTTGTTGCTTCTCGAGTTCCAAAAAAAGAAGAGAAGAAGCTGATAACGTTTCGTTGCTTCTCTTCTCTTTGTAAATACCGAGGTTATCCTGAGCAAAACTGAGTCTGAATTCCAGCCATTGAGCAAACACATGAACTCGTTGGTTTACATGGGCAATCCATTTCGTAGAAAATGAGGGCACTGTTTAATGCTTCAAGACTTGGTAACTATCAAGCACACAAGTAGTGATCAAAATGGGACGCGATCCCTTATGATCTTATTTGTTTTACAAAAATTTAAAATTTACTATTTTTAGATTAATTTGATGTAAAAAATAAAAATATATGTTATTTTAATATATTTCTACATAAAAATATCAAATAATTTAACTCAAATCACTACATTAAATTGGGGTTAATTGTACAATCCTGGCTCTCATAATACCCAAGCCCATTATGTAACTCCTAGTGGGTAGTCAAGTCCCTAATGATTTGACAATGCGGGCTGAGTCACTCACTCCTTTTTTCCCATTTCCATTTCAATGTCAAATGTCTTGAACCGTGACGAACTTGATGTGATTTTTTGTTCAATGTGTGAGAAATTAAGGATAGATGAGCTGAAGTTGATATCTCGAATGGTTTCTACCCATGGTTTGATTGGCTTGCTCCATCCATGGAAGTAGAGTGAGGACTTCTCATCTAAAATCCCACCGTTGGCTAGAAATTAAACTAAAAAATTTCATGACAAAGTAGTTGAATTTCTTCATCAAATAAGACCATTAATCGATGGTTTTATCTGTTTTATGCGTGGAGTTATATATACTCTTTTTTTATACGAGTAAATCTCATTTTCTAGAAAATATATTTTGTTAACTCATATAAATGAATAAAACTCTAATTGTTTTAGATTCTTACAAGAAAAGCACGTTCTAACTTGAACTCGAAATCAACTACGCAAATCACAAGCTCTATATTATCACATCACGTCCCTTGAGGATGAGGTATCCATAGACCATGTTATAATCAAGAAAACTACCTCTCCTTCCTTTATTTCTTTTTTTTTCTTCTTTTTGTAAAATAAAAAAGGAATAAAAAAACAACTAGAATACATAATTACTTAAAATGTGTTACAATTATAATGCCTTTATATTGAAATAGCTACGATACTTATTAGTTGGTAATCATTTAATAATAATTTCCTTATAACTTAAATATTTTTTTGTTCTTATCTAATGTAACAAAAAAAACTCTTTTTATTAAAATTATACTTAATTGTTCAATACAAAAACAAAATATCTTTTAATAGTATATTAATTAAGTGATTACTTGTTATATATAGTATAGTGAATAATGTTTATTTTCCTTTGAAAAGGTAAAGATATACTTTTTGGAGTTGTAATTGTACAATATATTAGTAACTAGCATGATCACAGGGTAATGAATTAAATTACTGAATGATTATATAAATAATTACAATATAATAAATAAAAATACTAAATAATTACGATATAATTATATTGCCTTCAAGTAACCTTTGAACTCATTTATCAATTCATATGAAATTGGTGAGTTAAATTCTAGGCTAAATACTCATTGATGGAAACCTCATGGAGAAGGATGGCTTGAATGCCTATGTAGAAGTCAACAATCAAGAAGAAGAAGATTGGATAATAGTTTGATGATAAAAAAATCAAAATAAAAAATGGAAAACATTATTTTAATTTAGAGTGTTTTGAAAACAATATTTAATATTTTCTTTACATTTGTTCCCTGGTTAATAAATGGTATGCTCACACTTTTATTAAATATGTACCCTATAGTTTTTGGTGCTAATAATATGATTGAATTTCATATATATTAGGATTGAATTTTTATAATATGATTGAATTTCACTTGTAATGACAAATCCATAATCCATATAGTTTAGAATAGCTAATTGGATCGGAGCTATGCTGCGTTGTAGGTTAGATTAATTTTTTTTGGATATAAAAAAATATTTAGGCATAATTAATATGCATTTTAGTAGAGAAAAAAAATTAAATGATGTAATTTCTATAAGTTAACTTATTTATGTATAAATTTAATTTATTCAAGTGTTATTTTTGAAAATAACCTTACACCACATTTACCAATCAAATAGTGGGTTTTTGATATTGTGGTGCAAATTATTTTTTCAATAATATTTTATATTTATTATTTATTTTTGAGAATACAATAAAAAATATATATAAAAAATTTATCTTTTTTTATTTATAAATACAAAAAAATAATAATTTAATATTTTTAAAAACTAAATAGCCTTTTGAAATATATCACAAAAACAAATTGTGTCTAATAAATCTTGATAATCCAAAACATCGATTGGGAGTTTGGGACTTCATTTAAAGAAAACATTTTATTATTATTTCTTGGCATTTGTTTTTCTCACTTTACTGTCTGTGTCGAGAGTTGTTTTCTTGGAAGATGAACTTTTGTCTGCATAAAAGAAAAGAAAACCCATCCATGCACACAACCTCTCTCTCTCTCTCTCTCTCATTTGTGTCATCATCAAGCCCTTTGTTTTCATTGTCCCATTCCTTCTCTCCCTCTCTCTTTCAAGTTTTTTCCTTTTTGTTTTCTCCTGTCCTACATTTCTATGCTCTGGTTCTTTCTTCTTCTTTAGCAGCGATCTTGTGCCCCAAAACAGCTACATTTCTCCTCCTCTTGAACCCCCCGCCGTCACCGTATGATCATTGGTAGACTAGAAAAGGTTTCAACTTTTGCTTCTGCCAAGGGTTTTAGGGTGTGCTTTAGTATTTCTTTTGCTTCTTCTTTGAACTGAAAATTCCTTTCTCTGGAGGTTATTCTAATCCTTTTGCAAAGCGTTTTCTTGGGTATAACCCAGATTGGAATCATTCTTCGTCATTTTGAGAGCCTAATTTCCACTATAAACACCGAGAGGTTTTGGAGACATTTCGTATGCTTTTGCTTTTGCCATTTAGGGTTTGTTTCTCAATTGCCTTCGTCAAGAATATGGCTTTCCAACAAAATTAACTGTTCCACTGCTTCTTTGTTGAATTCATAAGATACCCATTTCATTATTTCCACTAGAATTCGAGGGGATGCAATTTGTAGGCCCGTATTAATTTTTTCTTGTTGGACTTCTTGCAAATATCTTTGTTTGCTCGTATGAAACATGGGTTGTGTTCATGGCAAGTGTTGTAGTAGGTACCCATCGTCAACAGATAGTGAATCAAGGGGATACGGTGAAATGGGTTCGTGTAGGAATGCTACCAGCAAGCATATACTTACACAAAGATCACTAGAGATTGTTCCTGTCCCTTCACAAAACTATGAAATGCAGTACTCTGTCTTAACACAGAGAGGTTACTATCCTGACTCGCCAGATAAGGAAAACCAGGATAGTTTCTGCATTAGAACACAAATTCAAGGTAACCCAAATGTACATTTCTTTGGTGTGTTTGATGGGCATGGTCATTTTGGTACTGAATGTTCCAAGTTTGTTAAGAATAGGCTAGCTGAGATATTAGCAAATGATCCCGAGTTGTTGGATGACCCTGTTAAAGCTTACAATTCAGCATTCTTAACGACAAACTATGAGTTACATAGTAGTGAGATTGATGATTCAATGAGTGGTACAACAGCAATAACAGTTCTTGTTATTGAAGATGCAATTTATGTTGCTAATGTGGGTGATTCGAGAGCAGTGATTGCTGTTAAGAATGGGAATAGGACTGTAGCAGAGAATTTGTCTAGTGATCAAACACCGTTTAGGAAAGACGAGTATGAACGAGTTAAGCTTTGTGGGGCTAGGATACTGAGTGCTGATCAAGTGGAAGGACTTAAGGATCCAGATGTGCAGGCGTGGGGTGATGAGGAAAGTCAAGGGAGTGATCCTCCAAGATTGTGGGTGCAAAACGGGATGTATCCCGGAACAGCATTTACAAGGAGCGTAGGGGATAGTACAGCTGAGAAAATTGGTGTTATTTCTGTTCCAGAGGTGTCTATGGTTCGCCTTACTCCTAATCATTTGTTTTTTGTTGTTGCAAGTGATGGAGTTTTCGAGTTCCTCTCCAGCCAAACTGTTGTAGATATGGTATGCCATTATGACCCTTTTGTATTTTTCTTTACCATGTGTTGCATTTATGATTTAGTGGTTGCTTTTTGATGGCCTTTATATATTTAGGCCTCTGATTGCTTGCTGCTTTTGGTTGTCTGGTAATAACGATAGGTTTTCCCCCCCATGAAAGTTCATAATTGCATGGAAAGAAGTGGAATTTAAACCAAGTTGCACATATTTATGTATGAACTATCAAGTTTGATTTGCAGACTTTCTGATTTGAGTGTCTTCTTATCAAAGAAATTAATCGAAATAGACCAAACGAATTTTCCTTCTTTTTTATTTATTTTCATCAAAAATCATTGAAATACTTGGTTATAAAAACAGTTTTTCCTTATAAGTTTTCTCTCAGAATTGTTGATAGACATGTGTTTGGCATTGCCCCTCACTGCACTGTCAAATAAGGGTTCATTGGCCTAGTTCATCAAACCATGTATCATGTGTTGCTATGGATGAATTATTAGTAACATTTCTAAGTTACTCGTGGGTAAATTTAATGTACTAGAATGTTCTTTTTCACTTGAAATTGTAAAGTAATTATATTGAGACATGGTCAGACACTTAATCGAAGCTGACAGTTACTGCATTTATTTAATAACTTCTTGAAATGATAAAGATGCATGTGGATGTTAATTGCATGTTCTACTAAAATGTGTAATCTTCTTCAAAATGAGCTGTAATAATTTATTTTTCTTTCATTGAATTTGAATTCAGCAAAGAATAAATGATTCTTGATGAGGTAAAAACATAGCTATTGCTAAGTTTGAGAATTTTTAAAACAAGCAACCAAAATTTAATTAACTGTTATTTAAAATTCTATTGCAAGCAACTGGACTTAATGTCATGTTCTCTGTTGTGAAAGCAAAAAAATAGCAGGCCACTTGCTGTAAGCCACTGGGGGTAGTATTGCCCACATGTTGATTCAATATAATCTTAAGCTACCGGGGGTAGTATTGCCCATATGTTGATTCGCTATAATTGTTTGGCATCAATTTGATGTCCACTGAAATCATGTCAAAAATCAATTCATACCATATATGGGATTCCATCGAAGTTTTGAAGATCATCACTTTCTTTCATGAGGAAATTCTAGTTAGGTTGTGTGTAGACATTTTAATCTCTGTTTTTCCTTCCTCTCATCTCTGTTGTTCCTGTCCTTAGAAATTTTACAGTCTTTCTATTGATAGGTCGCAAGATACACAGATTCCCGAGATGCTTGTGCAGCCATTGCTGGGGAGTCATACAAAATATGGTTGGAACAAGAAAACAGGACAGATGATATTACGATCATTATTGTCCACATCAAGGGCTTATCTAATGTAAGTTTGATTAGAAGAAGAAAAAAAATCACCTTCTGGCGTTGCAGTTTTCTATGTGTATATCTTTTTCCAATGCTCTAGGTCGACTCTCATGTTTTCATATTATATTAATCTATATTAGTGTTAGTGTTGATATTTTGTACTCAAGAGAGGATTGTCTTTATATTGGAAACATTTAGTTTGGAAAAATAAGCTCTGTGCCTGAAAAATGCAACTGGTTGTGTTTGGTGTGTACTGTTGATGTGTTTGGGTTAAGATTTAATAGGTGGTGCTTGTCTTTTGGTATGTTTAAACACATAAGCCCTGGAATCTCGGTAATGCTAAAGCTGGGTTACTCATATATCTCAAAGTTGCAGTTGCTGAATTATTTTTCTGAGGCACCTGTCACTGGCTGATGATTTCCTGTTTTCTTTTCTTATCAATACAGTCAGGTGCTGGTGGTACAGATGGAACCACTGGAGCAAGTATGAATCCTGCAAGTTCAAGGACAGGAAGAGGATCTTCTGACAGCTCTGCTGCCTCTGGATCAGAAATATACCGTTCAATGAGAAGTGAATTCACAGATCTGCAACTTTCCATGAATCGAAGCCCAGCTATTGTTGTTCCATCTCCATCTAAGCCCCGGGAATTGGTGGGTCTCCTGATCGTCTTATGCAATTGAGCCGTATCTATATTATTGACTTTGTGATGTTCCTTCTTTGTTTGCTATAATAATCTAATCAAATTGCTTCCAAAAAAGCTGCTTCTTCATTTTCATTTTTATGCAGTTATACTTGTTTCATGCATTCCTGTTCCCTCATTTGCCTCAAATTTGGTTTTAAAGAATCAATTCCCGTGAAGTCTCAATAATTTTTCTTTTGGTTTGGTATAGGATGGGGGTTAGTGGCACTCTGCCAAAATTGAAGGTAACGTTTTCTGCATGATCAAGGATCTCCAGGCTGCAAGCTCTTGCTATTGTCACTAAATTACACACAACTCTGAGGAAAAAATACTCTACAATTTGCTGTAACTTTGCCCCTGGTAATCCAAGCTTAAAGGGAGTTGGAAATCAAACTTTGGAGAGATTCCGGGGTGTTCAGAACTGATAACCATGAAATCCATAATGACTTCTTTTCTTTTCGCTGAATCAAGAAAGAAAATTTCATTCATTAGGTTTCTGGATTGATTTCTGGATGTCAATTGTAATCCCATACCTCCCCGATATCTCCCTGAACAGCAGCAGGCTTGTAAAGATAATAAAGTAATTGTATATTGCGTTTACTCCATGATGTCTTTAGAGTTATTGCATCTACTGTGTTTGATTCGTATGGCTCATGCTGACACAACAGAGTTCGTTTAATTATTTGATTTGAATGATTTGATGTCGTCACTGTGTCGAAGTTCTGGCCAATGACTTTGGGTTAGCTGCCTGATCCATTAATGTTCGAGGTAAGGGGTTGCTTTCGAAGTGTGTGATCTCGTGCTTTTGTTTTTGTTTCTGAAGTAAGTGACACGGGTTTGAATCCCCTAATGGTCCACACACCCTCAACTTTTGGAGAAAGAATGGTTTGATGTCGGCATGCCATTTCTGGAGCTTGAGGTAGTGAGTGGAAATAAATCACTTGATGGTAAGTTGTTCTTTAATTGTCCGTGCCCACTTTGTCGGTTGAGCTCACAAATCACAGTATGGTAGGAAAAAAGAAAACGAAAAGGAACTTTTTTCAATCTGATGGTCCCAGGCAATCCAGGAACAGCAGTGGCAGTGAGTGGATGAGGTTCAGATTTTTGAACTGACATGGGTGATGAAAGAATGAGCCGGAAAGAAACAAAGTCCAAATGCAAAATGGCAAAACATAACTCATAAGTTGCTGGAAGAATCTCAAGGAAAAAAAATATCATTTGTCATCATAGAAAATGAAAGATAAATTACAGAATGTTAGACTGGATTGTATTTAGAACAAGTTCAAATATTGCAAAACCCTTTTTTTTTCCTGTCAAAAGGGGAAACAATACATATCGTCACAAGAGCTATCGAGTAGTTAAACAGAGCTCTTTACATAGCAATTCGCAAGTATAGTACAGAACTAGGGGAATACAATCCTTTTAAAATCAAGGATATGTGCAGAGAAACCAAATCCGTTGATTAATATCAGAAAAAAATGGAAAGCTTCTCACCTATTGAGTTTTGCACTACGTTACACTGCTCCAGTAACTTGCTTAATTTGTCAGTTTCATTGGTTACTTTGCCGGGAAACACGATCTCAGTACTCCCAGTAGTGTTTAATTGATTACTTACAGGACCAATGTTCTCTGTCTCAAACAAATTGCCATTTTGTGCAGAAGTTTCTTGGTTATCCACCATGTCACTTGTGTTTGTGTCCTTGCAAACATCACCATTTGAAATTGTTCTTGGTAGAGGCTGAAAAGTTTCTGTGTGTGCTTGATCCCTTCTTGACATAATGGGGCTGCAGCCAGCATCAATTACTTCATCAAGGGTAGGTTGACTTGGATAAGGCCAAAATCCCCCTCCTTCAAGCTGCAGCTCATAGGGAATTCTTGAAGCTAGATCAACATCATGACATCTTAAAATGAAGGCCGGCGAGAAAGTTCCACCGGATAAACTTGTTAGTCGCCAATTAAAAATCCGTCTGAAGATCATAATCCACTTGGGAACTATGTAGTAGCTTGAGTCATGGAGCTCAAGTCGAGCACTTCTTTGTAGCATTAAATATGCCTCTTTTGCAGCTAAAAGAATACCCATCATCCCACTTGTTTCAGTCAGGTATGCCATGACGCAATTCTCAAGTTGGGATCTCAGGTCTTCAATCTCATCGAAAGTACTTGCACCTTTATCCAACCAGGGTATGGTGTCGGGAAAATTAGGAAGTTTACAGTCCCTTATTGCACTTAAAAAGGGTTCAATTCTTTCTGCCAAGCTCCAACCTATGTTTGGCAAGTACCAGTTCATCACCATTAGCTCTTCGCGGCAATTCTCCAGCAAGGCAATCTCAGGACAAGGCCAATTGGTAGGATTTGATTTGGCAGCAGCAGCAATTTCTTCCAGAGACCGATCCAAGGCTTCATTGAAGGCTGAGATACAATGGTTTGGACTTACCTCATCATCCTTCATGATTTCAAGGACATCCAATGAAGGATTTAAATGGGTTACAACCAAATCCCGTGTTTTTATGCAGTGAACATCAGGTTGTAGTGGTGATTCATTTGCCAACCACTGTAGTCCTTCCCTTAATCGCATGTCACTGAAAAATCCATCCCACATTTCCACTTGTTTGTCTTCATTAAGGAAAACAATTGAAAAACTACTTATCTGTGATTTGTCAATGTCCTGAAGGCCCAATTCATTAACTATAATAGAAGAAAGATCCAAATCCTCTTTATAATTAGAGCCACTTACGACAAGAAGGGGCAATTTGGAACCAGATGGGATGTGTGCCAGAAGATTATGAAGTTTGATTTTTTGAATATTCCATGGGATGCTTTCAGATACAAGGAAGATAACCGCACTTGCTCCATCTACTGTCTCATTCAAATTGTCAAATTTAAAATCCTTAACAACTGACAAACAGCAGTTTAGGTCATTACCAGATTGACTTGGAAGCCATTTTCTCCATATTGCCAGGCCAGGAGATGAAATAAGCAGATCACCATCATCATTATCTTTTATAGAAGGCATGAGCTTTGAAAGCACCCATGAGTGGGCTGCCCCTTGCATAACCTGGCTTCTCTGCCCAAGTCTGTCACCTCGGTCGTTGATCTGAGAGCATAAAACAATTTTCCAGCAGAGAAATTTGGCATCTGGGTTTCTTCTGATAAGAACATCAGCGATCTCATCTGAAACATTCAGCCTTGACCATGATTGTTCATGTTTTTCATACCTCTCCTTCATGACATGATTGATGTCAAATATGGTAGCAGTGATAGATTGCTATATTGGAAGAAAAGAGTCAAAAAAATAGAAATTACCCAAAAGAGATCTACTTGCAGGGAAAATAAACCATTAAACATCTCTGAAATGAAAGACTATATTGTTGAATAAATCACCATAAAGAAATTCAATCTGAGATGCATATAAAGGAAGAGGTATATAAAAATGAAATCTATGAAATGAAAAACTCACATCTCTGGCCTGTCGAATTGGTGGTCCCAATGACAATGAATTTAGTGCAGCATTTGCTGCCATCTGCCTTTGCTCACGCAACTCCCTTCGTTTTAAAGATCGCCGCCTCCATAACCTGGTTGGAGACAAATGCAACAACAGTAAGAATACGGTAGACTAACCCCCCAAATTACAGCTAATCAGCTGAACATATGACCAACCTTATGATCAACTTGAGTTTTGCCCGAGCAACTTCTTCATCTTCATTACTTTCCATAACTTTGTCAATTTCACTTGCTTGATTTATATCACAAGGTTCTTCATCTCTTGATTCATTAATATCCACACTCTGGGAAGTTGAGTTCTCCCATGTATAACCATAATTATCACTCGGGGATCTCTCAAGCAAACCTATTCTTGACACAATTGGAAACGACATTTCTTCCATGCTAGAAGGCATCTTTCTCTTAGGAGAGACTCTTAAAAGAGTATCATGGTTTGGCTTCTCCACAACTCCAAGCTTAGCTGGCTGAGATTCAGGGGAGCTATGAGCCCAGGAGTCACCCCATGGCAAGATATAGGCACTAGCCACCTGATGATCATCTTGACTCTGTTGTTTAACTATAGGCTCTTTGATCATTGGCTCCACCTGTGCTACAATAATTGGGGATGCAACAACTTCAAAGTCAGGAGTTTCTTCAACGATTTCACTGGCAAAACTCTTGGCATCCACAAAAGCAGAAGGAACAGCCTTCGTGTCATGCTTGTAGATCATGTGAGGCTGTATCTCTTTCGCTGCTTCAGCAGGCAATGGTACACCCCGAGAAACATCATCAACAATCCTTTTCGATTTTTTCAAATGAACAAGGTTTGAGCACTCGGTAGGGTAATCCTTGTCAACATTGAGAAACAGGCCATCCTTCACCATATATGGTTCTTCAAATTCCCTTATGGCAAAGCCATGATACTCCATTAATTTTTCTACTTCCTGATTTCAATCATCCAAGTACAAATGTAAGACAGATAGGATCTTCCTGTGCAAAGAATAAACAAAAGAAAGTAACTCGTGAAGGAGAAAAGATACCTCCATTGCAAGCCACTTGGCAATAAGGCTAACAGGGAGACCTTGGTTATTCTGTAGACCACAATGCAAGGAAGCAAGTGCCTGGGTTCGTAACTGACCAAAAAAACACAACACGTGAAACAACACTGAAAAAACACAGCTGTGTTACATACATGCATGATCATGCAAATGAATCTGAAATTCAAGCAGTACAAGAGGTGGATGCTTTCATTAACACCCAAACAACACTTAAATGACCAGTCCTATGCATGTCGTGTCCTCTTAAGTGGTCATCTCATGAAGGATATAGGTAATCAATCGATTATAGCAGTCAGACATGGTAAACTGCTATCTCAACATATTTTCTTCCTGGATAATCAGAATTCTTTTTCTCTCTTTTGCAGGAAGAAAACAAATAATGAGAGCAAATAATGAGTACAGACAAGTGACATTTTGCAACAAGGAAAATGAGCACATTGAGCACAATTCTGATGAATTAGAAATAATTTATTTGAAAAGAAAAGATTTCAACAAATGTACACATATTTAAGCACATTGACAAAGCCAGCACTTACATGCAAATATACGAGCAGTTAACTCTACAGCTCAACAGAACAGGAAAGATTGGATGTGTGTATTATGTTAACAGCTGAATACCTTGTGGCTTATAAACAGCTTTGCATTATATAGTCAAGAAAGTCAATGTAAATCTCTACTCTTATGCTAAAAAAAGGGAGAGAAAAAAACAACAGTGACTTGTACCTTTGCAAAGTGAGCGTGCATCAAGCATGCTTGAAGGTAACTTGCTTTCCTTGCAAGCCGAAAAAAGGCAATAAAGTTACCTGTTCTACAAGCCCTGGAGAAGCAAACTGATTCACTTATCAGAAGTATAATTCTTTCACCTAAAAACTAAATCAAGGGGAACTAACTACCTTGCTACTTTACGAGCAAAAAGCACTTCTGGGGTTTGCCTTATCTCTGATGTCATCTTCGCAAGATCCAGTGAGAGCTCTGCAGGTTCAACCTAGCAGAAATTGCTTATTTTCACAGATAAGTCTATATAAATCTGTAAAACCAAGTCACCACTGCAGACAACTTACTTTATATCCAGGATGCTTATCTAGTTTGAGAAGTGCATAATAACCACGAAATTCTTTTTCTGTTGGCACATTAATCCCTTTCTTCCGGTGGTCATCATACATTTGAAACAGTTCAACTGAAGTTTTGTTCATCTGTTCAATGTTAAGGTGCGCATCGAATCCCTCAATTGACCCCTCTCCTGTTTTGTATTCGCATAACTCATGCATGGCAATTATATGAAGCCTTATCTGACATCCACACCAATAGCAATACATTTAGTCATGGGAACAATCAGATCATCTTTGGCATTATCATTTAGCTGATGCATATTGTCCAATACACAAAACAGACTACAAATTGAAGCTGAGACACAGATGAATTAATATGGTAAAGATTAAAGGGTGAGATTGAGGAAACGGTAAATGAATGCAACATTCAACTTTAAGGTGGTGATATATCAAACCATCTTCTGAAAAAATAACACATCGCTTCTGTGCATGTGTGTTGCGTGACAGAAAACGTGTGTTTGTGTGACAGAGAACATGTGTTTGCGTGACAGAGAACATTTGTGTGTGTCTATATCCTTGCACTTGAAATAATACAGATTGAAAAGAGAATGCAAAGAGACAAGCTCATCATTGCTGCAAGAGAGGTCTGAGGGATAGAGTCACTAGACAATGATCACGTAAAGGAACATTCCCCATAAGAATGACACTCTTACATCAAATGTAGGATCACTGTGGAGAAACTAATACTAATTCAAGGAAAAAGCCATTTGCCGGATGTAACTCGCATCCATGATTCAATGCTAAAAATAAATAAATAGAGCAATTGCTGATTTCCATCCTCTAGTATGCAGCTGGGAAATTTTACCAAATCAAGTTACAAGAATTAAGCATCATCCGCGGTTGACACTTTAGTTTTTTCAGAAGATGTCCTGCTAAATAATTTCAATACTGAGAAAAATACAGAACAATGACAAACCATTTGCTCCAGCATAGTTAAAGACTCCTGGCTAAAAATGTGCTGCATCCTGAGGTCCATTCGGATTGCTCGCATCCTATCCCACAAGAAGTTATACATGCCAAGAAAGTTATCATTGTAAGGCTGATCTAGCAAATCGAGTAAATAATCAATAGTCTTCTGCAGGATTGGCAAGGGACGTATGAGGTTCGCTTCCCTTTCTGCCGTCCTGTTATACTGTGGAACACGATTACCATAATTAATCTATAAATAAAGAGCTGACAAAAAGTAGCTTCTGAAATGCTGCAAATAGACGAATTTAAAATTGAGATAGAACATACTTTCTTAACAGCAAGAGATTTGTTGGTTTGATTTCTATCTCCATCCAAGCGCTCAAAATGGTCAAGATCCCCTTTCCTTTCTCTTTCTGCCCTTTCTGACTCTGAAAAATCAAGATTTTATGCGACATCAAAAGTATGGACATTTCAAATGCTCTCATAAAACAGAAGCCAGATACCTTGTTCCGGATAACAGGAGATTAAAAGAGAGAGAAATCTTATTACGAGATTTAAACAACTTTTTTTAATTGTCAGAATTGAAGTTTCTCCTCACCAGGAAATGATGAGGAAACTAAAGTATGAAGACTGAAGTATGGCAAAGAAAAATAATCTCATGCATAAAAAGTTGCATCTGAATGTCATAATATTAACAAGATTACTGTAAGTCGAGCAGTTAAGTGAGATACCAGGACACATATCCGGACATAACCCAACAATAATGGTGGGTGTTTCGGACCCATCAAACTCTGGTGAAATATTGCTGTTGCTTAAATCCCCTGTTGATTCAATAGAGTGGCCACCATACAAAATTTTCCTTCCAACAATAGCCTGCTCACGTCCACTTGCAGTAATCTTCTGGTCAGCAACATCTCGGCTATTTTCAAAATCATCACTTAATTCTGCCTTGAATCGAGCTAACCGTTTTGCCTTTGCTTGTATCTCTCTGAAAATTGCATGTGAAAAGAATTGTTCAGCTAGATTGATGATGGATGAAATAGTTTTAACCATTAATGGAAATCAATGCACTGAGTTTTACCTTTCAGCATCATCTTGGGTGGAATACGAGTTATCCAGAGAGACTTTATCAACTAAAGGGAAATCTGGTGATCTTGTTCTTTTCGACATAGCAAAGCTGGTGTTCCTGATAGGAGCGGCATCAACAGTAGCATTTACAGACGGCAAATTCCTTTGAGGAATTTGAGAATTTGAAGCACTGAAAATAGCATTTGACCTACTACCTAACCTAGGTGGAGACACGGAAGTCCTGGCAAAGGAAACACTCAATCAGCTTATAGATTTGTGGAAAAGGGGAAAATATGACTAATAGCCAGTAAGACGAGAAAGCATGATGCATCCATGTGTGAAAATCAGTTTCCTATTTAATCACTACACAGATCATTAGATCCCATTTGCAGCATCTATAAACTTGTTGAATATCTAAAGTTTGTCTAGCAAAGTGTCTACTTCAAATACAAAAGAATAGCAAGATTATATCATTATCATGCTCACTACTCTCTTGAATTCCTAAAGTGATCAAAAGTTGTCATTTTTCTCAGTGAAAATGCTGGCAGAAAACAGATACAAAGAAAAAACATGATATTCCTTTGTCATTCTAAAGTTTCTTACATTTAAATTCAAATTAGTATTCAAAAGCATACTTGAGGTACACAAATAGAAGAATCAACATAAAGGTCCTAACTCAAAAATCCAACTCTAGGCAGCTCTTTCAAACTGCAACCAGATATATGGTCCCAGGAAAACTGGTGTGGACTATTACATTTGTGAATCACCTTTTATATTCCTTTTGAACAGGAAGATTATTATTCTGTAGAACTTCAGTAACTGGTGAAACAGATGGTGACCTAGTTCTCTTTGAGGCATGGATAGAATCGTGATAGCCTGCATAAGATAGGACTGGCAGATCTTGGTGAGCCAGCAAGTCTGGGTCATTTCCTGGCAACTTGGGCTGATCATCCCATGCAGATGGAGACAAAGTTGGTCTGTACAACAATTAACAGAATCACTTTCAAAGAGATAACTACAGGAAAGTCAGCAGTACAGTGCATAAAAATTTATTGTCATGTGTCCTCCATCAACCAAAAAAGGCACAGCCATGCATGTCAATGAAGCAACCACCATGCATGTCAATGAAGCAGCAGGTTGTAACAATAACAAGATATGAGCATCCATAAAGACATAAAGGACGCATCCAAACCAAAAATTAACAGCGTGGTTTTGATAAACAAGCACCATCTAAGCATGATTTACAAGATGAGTGATTAAATTCGTTTCTGATATCAGAAAGCCTGGTATTTTTTTCATGATTTCTTGATAATGCACTCATGACCATCCATGCCACCAACACAATCACCAAGACACACGTGCACACAACACAGAGAAGAATTCAGACTTACTGTTGGCCTTCGCCAAAAGGATGACTGCCATGCTTGGCTGTTTTATTGCTTTCAAAAGCCAAAGGAGGTGATCTTGTTATTGGTGGTACTGAGTGATTCCCACTGCCAACATAAAAATCTGAAGGGCTACCAGATCACGCAACAAAGAAAAGTCAGCAGTCTACCAATAGGCAGGCAACATACTTCTTAAGAAAGACAAGACTTTGTCCAAACCATCAAACAAAACATTGAAATACAACTAATAATATCTGAGGAAGATCGCAAAAACAGTCAAGGTTCTGTCCCGTGACATGTATTGAAATACCCTATGCTCTAACCCACCTTTTCCATTTGACCAAAGCAAAAGTAACCGGAGTGAGAATCTGTAGAGCCAAGGAGATGCCTCCAAGCTCCTAGATTAGAGACAGTTCTGAATGTGGAACTTCCAAATAAGCACAATGGGTGTAAACTTCAGCAAAGCCCCATGACAACTTACCAGTTCTAGGAATAGTCATGAAATGAAATGGAAAACCAAAGTGACATATTGGGATATTGCCAAATAAAACCTGGTGCAAATCCTAAAGTAGTGATCCGTTAATTGGATTTGCATAGTGAATGCTTATGTAAAAGTAAAAGAAAAACAAAGAAAACTTGCCTTGGAATGAAATTTCGAGTGGGATTTCTCGCAATGCCTTCATCTATAGAATGTTGAGGAGGTGATCTGACCCTCTTCAGGTCCTGAAATCTAGCAACTTTAGCAGTTACACTAGTTCCAGAATTACGTGAAGCAACAAATGATGTGAGTGTAGAAGGAGGAAACTGATTGAACGAGGGCTCAATGGATGGGTAAGAAGGGGTTGTAGCCGGACGGGATGGAGGTGACCGTGATCTTTCAACAGCTGCCGGCCTCCTATTGCCAAAACAAAATCAACTAATAAGAGAGAAAAATGCAACACCTTTTTTCCCCCACTAATGAGTAGAGTTTTTATAACCTGGGGATCCCAGTTGATTGGAAAGGAGTGGTAGCAAGAATAGGGTCTTGATAAATCAAAGGAGGTGACCGCGCAGCTTCCGAAACCCTATGATTAAAACAACACTAATTTCATAACTGTCTCTAACCACCAAAGGATCACGCAGGGCACAAAACCTTAAGCTGAGCAGAGATTTTACGAAGTTGAGTGAAATTGAAAGTGATCAGCATTAATGAGTTGAGATAAGTAATAATAGAAAAGGCACGCCAGTACCTGGGGGAAATATGGGGTAACGACGGCGGAGGAGGACCAAAAGGAGACGCGGATAATGAAGATGGGGTTGGTCCTGCTTTCTTTCCAAACCCTGAAGACATTCTTATTATATCTTCTTTCTTCTGCTAGTAACTAAGTAAGCACATCTGTTTTATTTTATGACGGTGATCACTGCCACTGCGCTCCGATGGGAGACTGATACTCCGCCGTGGACTGGCTTCTGTTATTTGAATTCAGCGGAGGAGGCACTCCTTGCTCGGCTTCTCGGATTTTTAAATTGGGGTTAAAAATGGCGTTGTTGCTGTTATTTCTTCAGGGGGGGAAAACTTGCTTTCTGGGCCGGTTAGTGGGTTTATTAATGGGCCGAACCCAAACCCATGAATGGCTTCAAAAAACACAGTGGCTAGTATGAAAAAGGCCCCCATGTCAAACCTGGATTGGTTAGCCGGAAAAAAAAAAGGTATTTGCAATGATTGATTTTTCAGCCATGAATTATTGAGATGATTTTATTTTATTTTTATTTTCTACTCTAGTCCCCCAAGAAATACACATCTTATTTCCTTCTATTAAATTTCTGATAGAAACCTCAAAAAAGGACTGATTGAGATATTTATGAAAGTTCAAGGTAGTGTGATTTAAAGAGTCTTAGTTCAGGGACTAGTTTAGATTTTACCAAAAGTCCAGGGACTTTCGAATGTTTCAGCCAGACTGAATTAGTCGGGTATTCCGTCTTTGTACATGTCACCTACCAACCCGTCGTCATCACCACAGTCACTGATACAAGAAATCCCATCATCCACCTGCTTCGTCTCGAGTTTAGAAAACAAAGCTTATAGAGGCAATCAATGGCGGGTTCGGTCCAGAAAACTGAGGAAGAATGGAGGGCGGTGCTCTCTCCCGAGCAGTTTCGCATTCTTCGGGAGAAGGGAACAGAGTAATGAACCCTCTCGTCGCTACTTTTCTTCTCTCTTACTGCCGTCGTTATTTCTTAATCCATCGTCGTTTACCTCTTGATTTTTGACTTGAAGTGATCTGGATCTGAAATTCTGCTACTGTTTCATTGATATACAGGGCAAAATTCAGTGGGGAATATGACAAGTTTTTTGACGAAGGAGTTTACAGCTGCGCTGGTTGTGGAACGCCGCTTTACAAATCCACCACCAAATTTAACTCTGGCTGTGGATGGCCTACTTTCTACGAAGGTTTCCCTGCAGCCATAAATCGATCCGTGAGTTTTTTTCTTTTTCTTTCACCTTTTATGTCGTTTAAAATTACCCGTAGTATTATTATGTTAATATAAATATAAATATAAATTTATTATTCATAAAAATAATTTATTTTTAACATTCATATAATATTATTAGATTAATAGATTTTATATATGATTTATGAATATATAAAAAATAATGCATTATAGTATTGTTTCTAAAATATTTATAGTCTGATGTTGTTTTAAATATTATATATTTGTTAGAATCGTAGAGATTGATATGTATTTTTTTATAAAATGAAACAATTTTTCTTCTAAGTTGAAGTATAAGGAACACTTAGAATTAATATATGGGTGTTTATCGTAAGATATTTACATTGAATTGACTCGAATGAGAATTTTTTATTGATATTATTAAATTAATAATAAATTAATTAATTGGTGAATTGATAATAAATTAAAGTGTTTCATTTATTTAATTATAATTATAATTTATACTTGGGTCAACACATTAGAAACTTAGTAGGTTACACACATCAAGAATTATTAGTCAAAAATTAAACTGTGATGATTTAATTAAATATAATATATTTTAGAAATTAAAGAGTAGAATATAACTAATACAAGGATTATATTTCTAGACTTGAAAAAAAGAAGATCAAGTGCCTGTTTGGCTAAGCGGTTGAACCGCCGTTTGACCAAATTTTGAATTTTTTTCATTTTAAATAAAAAAAAAATTGGTATTTTTAGATTATTTTAATGTGCTGATGTCAAAAATGATTTTAAAAAAATAAAAAAAATATCATTTGATATATTTCTAAACGAAAAACACTTTAAAAAATAACCGCAACCACACTCCCAAACACCATCCAAATCTCCCGGTTTGCGTGTTGAAGAATTTATAGTTTATGATAACTCAGTCATTAAAAAATTATTTAAAGTCAAAGAAGATCAAATCTTCTGATGAAATTTTAGAAGCTTCCACCTAATTTTATTTTATTGTTTATACTGTGTTTATAGTATTCAGTAATAACCCTACACGAAAACATCATACTGAGGGCAATTCTTGTGAATGTTTGATTTATTAAAAAATGGAACGGTGACTTTCAGCCCGACCCCGACGGGAGGAGGACTGAGATCACGTGCGCAGCTTGTGGGGGCCATCTGGGTCACGTTTTCAAGGGCGAGGGCTACAAGACTCCAACTGACGAACGCCATTGCGTCAACAGCATCTCAATCAAGTTTTTTCCTGCTGATTAATCTCCTCACGTGCCATTTGTCTCCTTCTGTGGAGCTAATAAGGCGATAATGGTGAGCATTAAGTGATGTTATGCTGACCAATTGTCTATGAATATGCTGCTAAAATCGATGCATTTGCCTTGCTATTGCTAGTATTCGTCTCCTCTCGTTTCTCTCGTTTGGGAGTGGGTGTTTGTCGAAAATTTATTATTATTATTTTTTTCATTTTAAATAAATATATTTTGGTATTTTTATATTATTTTGATGTGCTGATATCAAAAATAATTTTAAAAAAATAAAAAAATATCATTTTGATGTATTTAAGCACGAAAAACACTTTAAAAAACTACCACAATTTCACTCCCAAACAGTAGATTTGAAATTGAGAATGCTGAAGTCAGGAGTTCATGCGAGCGGTGAGTTAGTCATGGCATGGGAGCTTCTGAGTTACAGAATTCTTCACCTACCCTTGTCGTTCTTCATCCTCTCGTTACATACCTTCAAAGCCTGAACTTCTGTGAAGCATTTTAACAAACACGTCATATGTACGCACTTGTTCAAAAGTAATGACGCAGAATCGAGCAAAGAATAAACTTGTAGCATACCCTTTTGGCAAGATTTCCAGCTTCTGTTGGAATTAACAAGGCATTCCTGAAAATTATAAGCAAATCAGTGACTAATGGAAACTCCCTCGCTGGGATTGGGGTTTTAGAACTCTTTTTTTGAAAAAAGAAACGGTGGGATATAACCTGTAGGGAGAGGTAGAGGGAGGAGCACTGTTTGAGTTGCTTAACGTTGTCATCGTCCTCATCTGCATCGATCTGGTGAAGCGGTTGTTGTGGAGATGGGCCTGTTTGGTTTACTGGCTCAGCCATTGTGGGGTGAAGTCGGTAACCGCCACCTCACCTGTCGAAGCTTGACCTAGCGGAAAAATTACTTGGAAATTTTCATTCAAATAAAAGGGTGGCAGTGAGATATTGAAAATGACTGAAAAGTACTCGCCATGAAATATTCAGAAATAATCTAATAACAATTCATCCACCTTTCTATTTTATTTTATTTCAGCCATTAAAATGTTTCTTTTAATTTATTTAGAAAGAAAAAAAGGTTCATGAATCAAGGACATTTTGTACTTGTTGGTTATTCTGATTAAATTGCAAAAAATAAAATAAAATAAAATATTGTTTGAATAACTTCATGTACACTTAATATATTTTTAAAAAAATATTACATAAAAGCTAATTTTGAATTCAGAGTTAATATTATTCAATATGGAGCTTAATGTTTTCTAAAAAAAAATTATGTATTTAAAGATTTTTTTTTATTCAATCTACAATGTAGCGTCAACCATTAGACTAGTTTTAGTTTAACATGGTTCTTTAGTTGGTTCGGTTAAAAATAAAGTTGTCAATTCTGTTTCATTTCATTTGGAATGACCGAGATATCTCATTTCAATTCAAAAATAGAACAAATCAAAACAAAATTTACCTCACTCAAAATCTCGGTCTGTTCTGGAAACTTAGCCCAAAATATTATGGTTTTGTTCTTTTTGTTCCGTTCCACCAGAATATTATTTTTAAAATTATATATAGTTTTATAATATTAATCATATCTTTTAATCTGACTGTTAGATTGAGATGAATTTTTACAATAAGTGTCTTGATATATTGATATATATTAGGTTAGAATTTCAGAGCAACTGGAGTATATAACGGTCTTGAGAGATTATTGATGATATTCTCATAATTTTATCTAGATTCATAATTTTGTTCAAAAAAAGAAATTTATTATGTTTTTTTTTAGATTTTTCTTCTTCTCAATTTCATTATTCAACAATGAGTTTATTAGGAATTAAACTTTATAATTTGCTATTATTTGTTTTTATTTAAGGTTATTATGGTCCTATGATCTAAGTCATGCATTTGAGAAGTTAAACTAGACTGATCCGACTTGATCCAATATATTGTCATTTCTATATTTTTTTTAAGATGTCAACTTGATCTTTTTTTAATCTAACTATATTTTTATTATTTTTTTATATTATATTTGGACTCATCAGGTAAATCAAGTTATATCGATTAAACTTTTATTTTTTTATTTATGTTTCAAATTTAAATTGTATAATTTCAAATAATTTTTTTTGGATTTGAAATAAAATTTTGTCTGTTGAATTAATATTTTTAATTATGTATAAATAATACAATCTTAAAATAAAATATTAAAACATTTTATTTTAATTAAAAATTGACAATCTTGATTAAAAGTTAAAATTATGCCTTTTTAGAAGAAAAAAATTCAAGAAATAATAATAAAAGAAGGAGGAAAAACATCACTACATGGCATGAGAATCCCTCCATCCCCTTTATTTATTTATTTATTTATTTATACAGATAGTGAGTGACGTTCATCGTTTTAGCAGAAACTATAATCATAAAAAAATAAAATAACAACATAAATTTCTCCCTCTCTTTGATGTTTTAAGATTGTTCCCAAATAATAATATACCCTTTTGATTATTTTTTGTGAGCTCACAGTTCTGGTACGTCTCGATCATTCTTAAATCTTTTTTTTGGATTTTTTTTTTCAATTTATATCATTTAGTTTGCTTCAATTGGTTAATTTCTTTCTTTGAAGGTGTTTTGATCCATTCATTGATTCCTTTTCAAGTTTATATGGCTACGATATCATGTTTTTCACAACTGGGTTTGTTATTGATTCATTGGTTCTTAGATTTTTTGTATCTGGAATTCTCTGTTCTTGATTGATTTTGCGATTCTTGACGTGGGTTATTCTTTGATAGTTAGATAAAAGGTTTTATCCATTCATTGATTCCTTTTCAACCATTGATTGTTTGATTCGAGTTGATGGCTTTTTTAGCTGGTTTTCTATATTGAATTTGAGATTCAATGTTCATTCTGTCATCTTGATGTATTTTGATTAGTTTTCATTGAGGGTTGATGAATAATTGATTGATGAAGTTTGAGTGATAGAAAGATATTGGTTTTGTTTGTTTGCAGATTAAAATGGCATCAATGGTTGCTAAAGCTAGTAGTATTTGTCCCAGTGAAGCGTCGCCATTGACATCAATCCAAGAAAAGGGAAGCAGGAATAAGAGGAAGTTCCATCCCGATCCACCTTTGGGTGACTCGAGTATGATTATGTCCTCGGCTCAGATTGAGTGTCAGGGTTATGAATTCTCTGCTGAGAAATTTGAACCCACCCCGGGTCATGGGATGTCCAGTGCCTGTGACTTGTGTGGTGTGAACCAGGGCCATTCTGATGGTTTGAAACTTGACCTTGGATTGTCTAGTGCCTTAGGTTCATTTGAGGTTGGGCCAAGCCATCCTAGAGGGGGATTAGAGTCAGAGGAATCCCATGATGCTGATTGGAGTGAACTTACAAAATCTCAGCTAGAAGAACTTGTTTTGAGCAATTTGAATGCAATCTTCAAGAGTGCAATTAAGAACATTGTTGCTTGTGGTTATACTGAAGAAGAGGCTACGAAATCCATTTTGAGGTTTGGTCTTTGTTATGGGTGTAAAGATACCGTCTCAAATATAGTGGATACTACTTTAGCATTTCTTAGGAATGGTCAAGATATTGAACTTTCAAGAGAGCAATGTTTCGAGGATTTACAACAGCTGGGGAAGTATGTGTTGACAGAATTGGTTTGTGTACTTCGGGAAGTCAGGCCTTTCTTCAGCACTGGAGATGCAATGTGGTGTCTGTTGATTTGTGACATGAATGTTTCTCATGCTTGTGCAATGGATGGTGATCCCTTGAACAGCTTTGCTGCTGATGGTGCTTCAAATGGGGCCCCATCTGTTTCCACTCAACCTCAATCAAAACCAGAACCCAAATGCTCTGAAATAAATTTTCCAAATACTTGTAAACAAAATCCTTGTTCTCAATCCGAGGCAAGCACAAACATGACAGCAGTTCCGAAAATTTCAAAACCTAAGAACTCTGCTGCTCTCAATGGACCAGTCTCAGATAATGAGGGATCAAATTCTACAGTGGATCCTATCAGTAAATCCTCCAACATTGCGGGATCTTCTCAATCTACTATATTGGAAGAAAAGTTTATCATTAGTAAGAAAGTCCATTCTGGTGGTAATAAGAGAGATTTCATACCCAGACAGAAGCCACTCCATCTGGAGAAGAGTTATCGGACATATGGGTCTAAAGCTTCAAGAGCAGGGAAACTAAGTGGTTTGGGTGGTTTAATTTTGGACAAGAAATTAAAATCTGTTTCAGACTCTACTTCTGTTAACATAAACAATGCTTCATTAAGATTAAACAAGGCAATGGGAGTTGACATATCTCAAGATAACAGGAACCTGAATCTTCCTAGCAGCCCTCCTTCCCAAGCAGCATTTAACTCAGAATCTTCTTATACAAGCTGTACTAACCCTAAGACTGATATCTCATCCACATTAGCCCCAGTAAGTGCCCTGCCAGTTCTACCTGCAGTCAATACCCTGCATGCATCATCAGCTGCTGATACTAAGCTCTCTCTTTCACTGCCTGCAAAAAGCAATTCAGCTTCATTTCCTGCTAGCTGTAGTGCCGAGGCACCTAAATCTAGTTATGCTGGCATATCACATGTCAAGTCTCGGACGCAGTGGGTCCCCCATGACAAGAAGGATGAGATGATTATAAAGCTTATTCCCAGGGCACAGGAACTACACAATCAGCTCCAAGAATGGACAGAATGGGCAAATCAAAAGGTTATGCAGGCTGCTCGAAGGCTGGGCAAGGACAAGGCTGAACTTAAGTCACTAAGGCAGGAGAAGGAAAAGGTTGAAAGGCTCAAGAAAGAGAAGCAAGTTCTGGAGGAAAGCACCATGAAGAAACTTACTGAGATGGAAAATGCTTTGTGCAAGGCCAGCGGGCAGGTGGAGAGAGCTAATTCTGCTGTCCGGAGGCTTGAAGTGGAGAATGCTGTGTTGAGGCAAGAAATGGAGGCTGCTAAGTTAGGTGCATCTGAGTCTGCTGCAAGCTGTCAGGAAGTATCAAAGAGGGAGAAGAAAACACTAATGAAGTTTCAGTCACGGGAGAAGCAAAAAACTCTGCTCCAGGAAGAGTTTGCAACTGAAAGACGCAAGTTTTTACAGCTACTACAGGATCTTGAGCGGGCTAAACAAATACAGGAACAGCATGAGGTATATGCTTCCGAGAATTTGACACTAATTTCCTTCTCCTCCATCTTTTTCAGAGGTTACAAACTGGATTTGTTGTAACAGTGGCCCGCCAGTCATTTGATTTTTAATGTAGCACAGGTGCGTTAGCTCAATCATTGAGTGGTGCAGCCAGTGACAGACCTATTGACCATTTTGAAACATGTAACTTACCATGTGGTGCATAGTTTAGATGGTTGATATAGGTTGAGACACTGCTCCGAAAACGAATAATGGATGGAATCGTGAATAATTCTCAATCAGGTTGATACCTGATCTGAGACTCTTTACTACATTTCCACTCGTGATGTGTTGCATGCAGTTGTGTTCATTGACATATGTACACGACATACACTATTGAGCTACTTCTACTAGAAAGCTAGTTCATGTGGTAAGCAATGTAGAGGTAATGATTTATGCTTTGGACATAGAATATATGCCACAGAATAAACTACACTTCTCTGCTGGCATTTTCATGCGTTGGCATTGAAGTATTGCAAATATACATTAACATAGATCTCATATATATATATAAATCCTTTGTAGACATGCTGTTGATTGTTAAGTAAAAATTGTTTGGGTGACTGTATGGTGATCAGAATTTTGTCAACAGATATCTTTCAACTGTATTTCTTTGTCTTGCACTGTTGGCTGCTTAAAAATTGAACAACATAATGTCTGGTTGGATTGTCCTCTAGATGTTCTTGCTTCAAATTGGTTCGCAAAACTGAGATCTTATTTTGTCATTGCACTATCCTTTTCTTGTCTGTGTTCCAAGGAGCACTTCTTGTTTGTCTTTGCATGATCACCTCACCCCTGAATCAAAATTCTTTATCCATTCCACATTAAACACCTGCATGCGATTATTTTTTTAAGAAAAAAAAAACCCTCTGGTGTGCATTGCTAATTGGTTTTCACAGATTACCTTCTATTCATGATAGATGCTTCCAGTAATTATGCTATATTGCCAGCCATTTCTCATTGAAAATGAAAAATATCACAGGCTAGATGGCGACAGGAAGAGAAGGCAAAGGAAGGACTACTCATGCAAGCCAGTGCGACAAGAAAAGAAAGAGAAAACATCGAGGCTTCAGCTAAATCCAAGGAGGACATGATCAGATTAAAAGCGGAAACCAATCTGCAGAAGTACAAGGATGATATTCAGAAGCTTGAAAAAGAGATCTTGAAATTGAGACTGAAGACTGACTCTTCAAAAATTGCAGCACTTCGAAGGGGAATTGATGGAAGCTATGCTAACAGACTTGCAGGAATAAAAAGTATTCCTGCTCAAAAGGAGTCAAGGGCCCCTTGTATCTCAGAAGTGGCCACAGATTTCCATGACTACTTTGAGATGGGAGGTGTAAAACGAGAAAGGGAATGTGTGATGTGCCTCTCTGAAGAAATGTCCGTAGTTTTTCTCCCATGTGCTCATCAGGTGGTTTGCACAACATGCAATGAGCTCCATGAGAAACAAGGGATGAAGGACTGCCCTTCATGTAGGGGTCCCATCCAGCTGCGCGTTCCTGTACGCTATGCTCGATCTTAATTTGTTATGGAGTTGAGTTGAGTGTTTTTGGTAACAATTCCGGGACTCATTGGAGTAGAATAATGCTTCAGAGTTAAACCTTTCGCAGGAGTTGTAAAGACAATCAAATTGGCCTACAGTTGCAATGTTTATGCTTCACAGAGTGTTTCCCCCATATTTTGTGTTTTCCTCCCCTTAAATTTCATAGAACATAGAATAAAAGCTTGGAATGAAATTCTAGACTAAATTACTTGGTCCTCTCTGTGGATGGATGGCCTGCAACAGTTGAGAAAATAATATGGGTGAAAGTTTTTCAACTTCCAAGGGGTGTTTTAAGTTAAAACAAGAGAAGTAAGTTGACGGGTACAATAAACTCTCATCTCTCCTCATAAAGGGCAAGAAATGGCGTATAGATATCCTCTGTGCTGGGTCTGCTGACTGATCAAAATGTTTGTCTGCTTTTCTGTCAGCAATTGCCAATATGTAAGGAAGGAACTGTCCATTTGAGTTCTACAATCTGCACAGTAGTTTTAAGTTCGAGTCAGGGTGCTCAACTCTTGTAAGAGCCTATAATAGTCAAGGTTTTACTCGCTCACCTGGGTTCACAAAATGTGTTTTCGGAGGAGCAGAATTTTCTCGCATAAAAGAAAAGAACAGTTCATTTGCCAATGTCGAAATACTACTTGGATGAGTAGTCCAGTTGCTATTTCAGCTTGAGAGATGGGAATTGAATTTTCGAGCTACAGAATACTTTCTGTAGAAATGGGACTAATTGATTAAGAAGTGGACTGAGCTGAGAGTCGCAAAACAGGGATAAGATGACTCAAGAGAGTGCATGGTAGCCAAGTGGCACACGTTATTCATCGTGATCACAAGTGGGTGTAGAGTTTAGACCATTCATTTGTTCTGACCTAAAATCTCTATCCTTTTTTAACCTCCTGATGTCAGGGAGCCGCGCCTGCCTTGCCCTTTTCCTGATGGAAACAGGTAGGGAACCCTGCAACAATACCCTATTCCTGAAACTTGTTGTCTATGCACCCATTTTGTTCTTTTAATGGCCTCCATTTTCTATGATTTTAAATTACAAAAACATTAAATTCTTGAATAGTTTTTGTTATGATATCAAAATCATTGAAAATCTTTATTTCTTTTTCAAACCAAAACACACACAGTCCACCAATTCCATCCTATCAGAGCTAAATCATCTCCACATGCACATACCGATATCCATTTAGAATGTCCTATGTGATAACAGAGAGTATGCGATCTGCACAACAGGTCTCGAGTTCGAGTCAGAACATGCACTCCTTATAAGAGCCTAAAACAACCGGGATTTTACTTGTTCATCTAGACCCATAACATATATATTCTAGAAAATAAGATTTCCTCGCATAAAAAACACACATCTAGAATGCTATTTTTCCGAGTCTAATCTTCAAGTTATTGAACTTAGTCATCTACTCCTTACAAAATAAATCATTTGTCTAATTGACCAACAATTAATGATATCGTTTTGTTAAATTGATAGATTTTACTAACAAACATTAACTGAGGATCTAAAATGATTAGAGGGTCAATTACAAAAAAAATTCATGTAAAAGGATTGATGTGACAAAATCAAATGATAAAACAAAAGAAGCATAATCAACACTTTAAATACATGTTGTTAACATTTATATGAAGAAGGAAACGGTATGGGATAGTAGAGAATTGGCCTTACTCTTACGCTGGCAATATTTTATGACATAAAATGAAATTCTAAACCGAAAAATCTGATATACTCTCAGAAAAATTATTAAAATTAGAGCAAGAAAAGGGCAAAGGGCATTTGTCTTTCTTCTTCCAGGGGCAGGAAAAACGACATTACATTTGATGTCTGGTCGTGTTGGATGACGTGTTTATTGAGATGCGTGCCACAAGATAAAAGGGGTGTTTGCCACCGCGTATAAAAAGTATTTTTTATTATTATTTTAAATTAAAAAAATTTGATGTTTATATATCATTTTCATTTAATAATGTCAAGAATAATGTTTTAAAAATAATAAATTTTTTTTGATGTATTTCTCAATAAAAATATTTTTAAAAACAATCTTAACCATATTTCTAAATAATTACAAAACAAATGGCTTTGTTTTTTTTTTAATTTTTTTGGGTGCTTTACTTCCAATCTTAAAGTGAAATGTGGGGTGAAGGGGTGTATTTTACAATTATTTTTTTATTTTAAATTATTTTTATATGATAATATTAAAAATAATTTTTAAAAAATAAAAAAATATTATTTTAATATATTTTTAAACAAAAATCATATTCAAGAAAAGTCTCAATCAAACTTCAAAAAATCGCTAATCAGTTAAGCTCCAATGGGAACGACTTAGCCGCTCTTAATTTCTGGTCCACTCGTGTCACTCAATCATACTCTTGGTTTGTAAAGAAAACTAATTTTTTTAATATACATAAAATACAAAAAAAAAAAACACTAACCGCCATTTTTGTTTCGAAGAAGCTAGCTTAGCTTAGCTCCGCTCCGCAATTCCTCAAGCCCATAATAATTAACTTCCATCTTTCTCTTTGGATTTTCAGGTAACTCATCAATAGCAGCTACCGTCTTGAATCTTCCTCTCTTCTTTTCTAACACTTTGATGATAGCTTGCTATGGCGTTTGCGTACCGCAAGAAAAGATCAGGATTGATGATGTTATTAGCTCGTTAAATCTTAATCTTGATATATTGTCTGATAATCAAACCTTGAATGCTTTGCTTGATCATTTTAGCTTCAATTTGTAGACAAAAATAAGCACCTCGTTTCTTCTAGCTAGCTAGAAATGAACCAGCGATTAATCACCATGCATCAGCTTAATATGAATTCAATCACAACCTTCGTTTGGGTTCTTAAAACAGATATTAGTTATCGGCTGGCGATTCGATAGATCGAAGATGTCATCGACAATAAAAGATATGCTCATTAGGACTGGTGCGCCAGCAAGGTTATGCAGCAGCAGGCAGAGGCTGTTCAAGGGGAAGTATGTGGTTATGAATGATTTACTCATCGGAGAAAACCGCTCAATAACACGGTTGCGCCGGGGCGGCGGAGCTTACGGGGTCCGCACCTGTCAGGATAGGCATAACAGTGGCGGGTTCAGTAATATTTCCAAGCCACCTTTGCAGAACAGAACCCGAGCACAATCTATCAGTAGTAGCATCCCAGCTGTATCGGACCCAGCACCCGCCACTACAAAGGTACTTCTTTCTCCTCTTTACAGGCATGTTTCCTCTCTTTCTACTACTCCAATTAGCTTGGATAATGGGAGTTTGGTCATGGTTCAAGACTAGCAATGATTTTTTTTTTTTAATTTTCTCTCTCTCGATAATAATAGATATTCTCGAATTCACTTGTTTGTTAACCGATACCAAGTTGCAATTTTTTTTTTGATAATTGGAGCAGTAGAAAGAGAGGAAATATAGATATATTTTTTATAAGTTCAAAAAATGTATATCAATTTGATATATTTTAATAAATTTATACAGTAGATGTTACTTAGCTGAAAAAAGGCCTGCCAAATGGGATTTAATCGTAGAGTTGCAAGGCTGAAACTCGTATCTTCTCTGATTTACGCAGCGAGTATTTACTTTTGGAAAAGGAAGGAGTGAAGGCAACAAGAGCATGAAGTCCCTGGTAAGCACTCTACTAAACTTGTTTGACTGTTATCAAATTTCATGGTTAAAAGAGTTAATGCTACGACTGTATTTTAAATTATAAGCAATGTAGAAGCTAGGTTAATTTTCTGATATCACCTTCTACTTGTGTTGACTTTAGCTGGGAGGGAAGGGAGCAAACCTGGCGGAGATGGCAAGCATTGGTTTGTCAGTGCCACCGGGACTCACCGTGTCGACAGAAGCATGCCATGAATATCAGCAGAAAGGAAAAAAGCTGCCGCTAGGTTTATGGGAGGAGATATTGGAGGGCTTAAAATGTGTGGAGAAGGACATGGGAGCTTTCCTTGGTGACCCCTCCAAACCTCTCATCCTCTCTGTTCGTTCTGGCGCTGCTGTAAGACTTTCCACTCTATAGAGCAATCGCTCGTGCAACAGCACTCAGCTCCTGTGGTCTTTTTATGATGATTATGCTTGTAACTTCCATTTTGTTTAGATTTTATACCGTCCCCGACATTAATTAGAATTTGATCTGTATTTCTAGATTTCAATGCCTGGCATGATGGACACTGTCCTTAACCTTGGACTGAATGATCAAGTGGTTGCTGGTTTGAGTGCGAAAAGTGGAGAGCGTTTTGCCTATGACTCCTTCAGGCGCTTTCTAGACATGTTTGGAAATGTTGTAAGTGCTTGTTGAGTCATTTCAAACATTGGCATATGATGCCTAAACTTCTAAATTTATTTTTGGGAATGAGTCGCAAAACTCCATTTTAAAATTGCTCCCTTCGTGCATTATACAACACCTTGTTGATTCTGAAGCAGATCTGTCACCTCCTCTTAATGCCACCCACTTCATTAATATCTACTGCTATTTAATTAAAGGTGATGGGAATTCCACACTCATCATTTGAAGAGAAGTTAGAAAAGATGAAGGAATCAAAAGGAGTAGGGCTTGATGCTGATCTAACAGCTGCTGATCTCAAAGAACTTGTGGCCCAGTACAAGAAAGTCTACCTTGAAGTGAAGGGTGAAGAGTTTCCATCAGGTACTAAGTTTTACCAAAGATAAGTTCTAAAATCTGTTCCAGGAACAAGTTTTGAACTCATACATTCTATCCGTGTTAAATTCAGATCCAAAAAGATAAGTTCTAAAACCTGTTCCAGGAACAAGTTTTGAACTCTAACATTCTACCCGTGTTCAATTCAGATCCAAAAAAACAACTGCAGTTAGCTGTGACCGCAGTTTTTGATTCTTGGGACAGCCCAAGAGCCAACAAGTACCGGAGCATCAATCAAATTACTGGCTTAAAAGGAACTGCAGTAAACATCCAATGCATGGCTTTTGGGAATATGGGAAATACATCAGGAACAGGTGTTCTGTTTACTAGAAATCCAAGCACTGGTGAAAAGAAGCTCTACGGGGAATTTCTAATCAATGCTCAGGTTTATATAACATCAGTTTCATTCTATCTAGTCAAATGCGGTGATGTTTACAGTTTAGCATGGTTGGTTTTGTATAGGGAGAAGATGTAGTTGCTGGAATTAGAACACCTGAAGACTTGGATACAATGAAAAATTGCATGCCGCAAGCTTACGATGAGCTTGTGGAGAATTGTGAAATTCTAGAGAGCCATTACAAAGATATGATGGTAAATTTCCTTTCACTGCTTGAAGCCTTTGATCATTCATGTCATATAAATTCTTAATGTATGTGATTTTTAGGTGGTTCACTCATCAAGTCGAGTTTATTTTACCTGATTGGTATCCGAGTAGCATATTTCTATAGCGGTGATCTCTCTCTCTTGCATGCATTGGAACATTTTAGAATTTAAAAGTGTAAAAAAATAAAATAACCCAGGTAATCTCTGCTATATGCAGGATATTGAGTTCACAGTTCAAGAAAACAGGCTTTGGATGCTGCAATGCCGATCCGGGAAGCGTACTGGTCAAGGTGCAGTGAAGATAGCTGTGGACATGGTTAGCGAAGGGCTTGTTGATATTCGCTCTGCAATTAAGATGGTAGAGCCACAGCATCTTGACCAACTTCTTCATCCACAAGTAAATATGCATCTATACAGTGACCACATATTTTTTTTTTTGATAACTTTCACATGCATAAGTTTTACTCACGCAAATGGTTAAAATTTTGGCTAGTTTGAGAACCCATCTGCTTACAAAGACAAAGTGGTCGCGACAGGCTTGCCTGCATCACCAGGGGCAGCAGTGGGGCAGGTAGTGTTCAGTACAGATGATGCTGAAGAATGGCATGCGCAGGGAAAAAGTGTCATTTTGGTAAGCTCAATCTTCTTGCAATATTAATATGTTTCTGGGGAGTCAAATGAATTTTTATAATAACATAATCTGAAACAAGGCGACCATTTTGATTGCTTAGTTTACAGATGTTATAAAATGAAGCAACATGAAAATTAAATGTGAGGATTATTTTTCCGTTTGACAACATGTGAATGCTCAACATGCTTGCTCTCAATGGTTCAGTATCTTCAAATGACTCAAACTTCTAAGTGCTCTTATGGTACAATTTCCCTTCTTGTGTGAAACATCCATTTTAATATAACAGAGCGCACTTTCAATTATAACTTCTCGGATGACTTTATGTCGACTGCTTGTCAGTATTCCTGATCTTCACTAGTTCCAAAGAATGATGAACAGTGAAAATATTGGAAAAATATTATCGTTGCTATTTGATTTTACTTCCCTATCCTGTTCAGATGCCGGGATCTTAACTTGTTCGTATGAATGAAGGTAAGGACAGAAACCAGCCCAGAGGATGTTGGTGGCATGCATGCAGCTGCTGGAATCTTGACAGCCAGAGGTGGAATGACATCTCATGCTGCTGTGGTAGCACGTGGTTGGGGAAAATGCTGTGTTTCTGGCTGCACCGATATCCATGTAAATGATGCCGAGAAGGTGATCTCTTACTTCTCTGCCACCACACAATAGTAACTTCACACGGAGAATGGATTCTACAAACATATTTGTTGATTTGATGATGCAGGTTGTTGTAATTGGGGATGCTGTTATTAGTGAAGGAGAATGGATCTCACTCAATGGATCGACTGGTGAAGTGGTGCTGGGGAAACAGCCACTATCTCCTCCAGCTCTAAGTGGTGATCTAGAGACATTCATGTCTTGGGCTGACAAAATAAGACGCATCAAGGTGCTGTATTCCCTTCAACTGAAAGAAGATTCAAATTTATCATTATCTGTTAATGAAAAATCGGTCTCATGACTTAGTATTATGATGGTGTAATAGGTTATGGCAAATGCTGATACTCCTGAAGATGCACTAACAGCAAGAAAAAATGGTGCCCAAGGGATTGGACTTTGTAGGACAGAGCACATGGTAATTCTTATGGTCATAATTATCATCGATAAATCATTTCCTTGTATTATGTAAATGCATTTTAAATGAGCATGAGGAGTCCCCAATATGGTCAAGACATTCTTCTGTTCATGCCATCCATATCATGCTGTATTGATACAGCGAGGTTACAGTTTTTTTTCTTAAAAACAAAAACGTTCTGTTTTTTTAATGTTTCAGTTCTTTGCTTCCGATGAGAGATTAAAGGCTGTGAGAAGGATGATAATGGCAGTAACACCAGAGCAGAGGAAGGCAGCACTAGACCTATTACTACCTTATCAAAGATCAGACTTTGAGGGAATTTTTCGTGCTATGGACGGTACTTTCCACTGTTGCCGTTTGGATTTTTGGAATCGTATCTAATTATATGCTTTCTAAACCATTTAAATTGAATTAAATATGAAAGTTTTGGTTGCTTCATCTGAATTAGGTGCATGTATCTTAGAGAAAAAGTATCAGGCTCTATTTTTTTTTTTAATGCCGCACAAATAAGATTCTATTTTTCATTTCAGGCTTACAGGTAACAATCCGTCTACTGGATCCTCCACTCCATGAATTTCTGCCAGAAGGTGATCTGGAACAAATTGTAAGTGAGCTGACCACAGAGACTGGCATGATGGAAGATGAGGTGCTCTTAAGAATCGAGAAATTATCAGAAGTGAATCCCATGCTTGGTTTCCGAGGCTGCAGGTTTGGTGGTTCTTCATATGTACTTTCCATCTATTGTTTTCACCAACGTTTCATAACCCAAACTCAATTTTCAAGTGCATAGAAATCACCAGGGAAAAAAAAGCCTTGCCGAATTGGCAGCATTGTGCATGCATTCACACAACTCAACTTGTAGAGAAACTAGTAATTCCAGTCAAGGAATGTTGACAAGTGGAACTTGATATGAACAGGCTAGGGATATCATACCCAGAACTGACTGAAATGCAAGCACGTGCTATCTTTCAGGCTGCCGTCTCAATGAGCAGCCAGGGTGTCACCGTTCTTCCTGAAATAATGGTTCCTCTTGTGGGAACGCCGCAGGCATGAATCCCTTCTACCTCTCTGGATTCTATTTATCTAAAACCAGGCACTCAAACTTACTGATAACTTGGCATTTTTTGCAGGAACTAGGACATCAGATGAGTCTGATAAGGAACGTAGCAGAGAAAGTATTCTCTGAAATGGGTGTAACCTTAAACTATAAGGTGGGGACGATGATTGAGATTCCTAGAGCTGCTTTGGTTGCAGATGAGGTAAGTTAAGACAAATGCAGGGTCATGGTGATTACTTTCAACTTTGAAGTCACAGTAGCCGAAACTTCTAGCACTCAGGGCTAAAAACAACCGGGATATACTTGTAGTCTTCGAAAAAGTTGTTGCCAGATGATATTTTGTATATTTGTCGTCTTACTTTTGCTGTTTGATAATGTTAGATTGCAAAACAAGCAGAGTTCTTCTCCTTCGGCACCAATGATCTCACGCAAATGACATATGGATTTAGTAGAGATGATGTTGGCAAGTTTCTCCCCATATACCTATCAAAAGGCATTTTGCAAAGCGATCCCTTTGAGGTTAGTCACATCATCTCCCACTTCATTTGCTTCAGTTAGGGGTGATTTTTCAGTCCATACTATTTGAAAGCTAATGAAATATCTCTCATACCTCAACTTATGAATACAATTGTTTCCTTTCATAAAAAAATAATATAACATATATCAATCTCTATGGTTTTAATAAATGTTTAGCATTTAAGAGAGCATCCACCAGAAACATTTCAAGAACAATGCTTTGATGCATTATGAATCCTATAATTATAACGATTTTATAATTTTCTTTCTAAAGTATTTTTGTTCCATAGACTTTCTTTTTTAATTCATATTCATAAATCAAATATTAAGTTAATTAATTTAATATTATATGAATATTAAAGATGAATTAAGCATTTATTCCTAATAAATATGTATTCACTCGAATATAATAATATCACATGCAATCAACTGATTGATTATATAACATATTAAAATAATAGAGAATTGTTAGAACTATCTGCTTGACAATAACCACCAAGATGTTTTGCGTACAGGTGCTTGATCAGAAAGGGGTAGGCCAACTCATTAAGATTGCCACCGAAAGGGGCCGAGCAGCTCGGCCAAGCTTGAAGGTAAGTTGAACAAATGAAATCATGTTCACGCCCATCTTCGAAGTTCTAACACCATTTGAGTTTATATTGAAAGAGATAAGCAGAATGTTACAGGATAACAAGTAGTTGTGTCAGCAGATGAGATTTATCCCTGCAATTTTCTATATTTTCGGTGTGGTTTGAAGAAGAAGGGGAACTATATGGGCAGAAAATCTCATTTGATCTGTTTTTTTGCTTGAAAATTGATGAAAACAGGTTGGAATATGCGGAGAGCACGGAGGAGAGCCTTCTTCTGTGGCATTCTTCGCGGAGGCAGGACTAGACTATGTTTCATGTTCTCCGTTCAGGTTCAAAGCCTTTTACATTTCCAAATAGTCTCTTCTACAATCAAAATAAACCAAATTCCTGACTCCATTTCACTCTGACAGGGTCCCCATTGCAAGGCTAGCAGCTGCACAGGTTGCAGTGTGATACAGGCTTCAACAGAAGCAGCTTTCCAAGGGCACATTTCGCCGACATTACCCTATGTAAATATATTATTATTATTATTATAGAAATCCATAATTGTTGTATAAGAAGGGCTCGGAGAAAAGAAAAGAAAAAAGGGGTGACAAGTATCATTGACAGAGGTGTAAATAAAAGTCAACGACTGCATCCTGATACTCAACAAGTTACTTGTAAAGTCCAAGAGGTTCATATAATGTAAAAACGTCTTGTGATTCTGTGCATGTTTTAGAAGCCATAGTCGTCTGTCTGTCTGCTAGATAAACTATGAAGAATTAAAAAAAAATAAAAGAAAGAGGAATTTTACTATATATCCATCACACATTACTATTCACTGTAAAATATTTTCTTTCAAAAAAACACTAAAAGAAAAGGGAGGATATAAATCACTATTCACTGTAATATTGTTTTTCCCCTTTCTTTGTATTTTTTTTATTTTATATTTTTTTTTCAAATTCTTTTTTTTTCATTCAGTATTAGATTGATCGAGGAATGATTTTTATTTTATTTTAATTTATTTTTTACGAGGTTATTCTAATTTTATGACATAGCTTACACATTTGACAAATTAACTCAAGTTTTTTTTTCCAATTGCCTTTTTATCTTAATTTCATTCTTATCATTGAGTTGATTAAGAATTATATTTTATGATTTATTTTAGTTTGCTTTCTATAAGGTTATTTTCGTTTCATGACTCAAGTTACGAGTTTTGCGGACTAACTCGAGTTGACTCAATTTGTTGTTTTCTTCTTTTTTTAATTGATTTTTAAAAAAAAATTATTATGTAACATTAGATTGATTAAAAATTGAAATTTTATTTCAATTTATTTTCTATTGATGGTTAACCCAGGTTGACCTAGATTATTTTTTGTCCCTTTTATTATTTTTCTTTCTTTTCAATTTTATTCTTCAACATTAAGTTTATTGAAAAATAGGCTTCATAATTTGTTTTGAATTATTTTATATACGTTATTATAGTCTCATGACCCGCCATGTGAATTGAACGGTTAATTTAGGTTGACCCAAATCGATCTAATATGTTACCATTTTAATATTTATATACAAAATATCATTTTAAATAATTAGTTTGAATCAAATTACTTTTTTTTACCAATCATCCAAGTTATTTTTGAACCAACCAAGTTTACTTGGTTACATTGGAATAAGATCTATACATTTTTTTTCAACTATAAAAAAATATTAGCAATGTCTAAATATTTAGCGTTCACGGTCCTAATCCTAGATTAACTGTACTCTGACTGTTTTAAAATGAAATATAAATTTTTTTGATGTGTAAATTGTAGTTAGTTCTTATCTCAATAGAGTTAGGATGACTTTTTAAAGTAGTCTAAGACACAATCTATATTTATTGATTGATCTTTGTGAAATTATATTTTGGTTAGTTTTAAAACAAAACAAAATTAGAAGATCAATAGACTTGGAAATTAGTTGGGTTGTCTTAGAGTTAAATTCATTTAAATTCGAGTTACATTTAAAGGTGGATCAATTCAAGCTTAATTTAGTACTGAGTCGTTAGAATCAGGTCAACCTTCAATTATTAACATTTATAAACATATCATTCAATCTTGATAATTATTTACACCTATATATCCATGTTAATAATAGCTATTTTTAATTGGAATAACTCTTTTTCCACTTTAAATAATGTAGTAGTTAAGGGTATTTGTTTGGTTTCTTATATTTTAGGTTCAAACCACGAAACCAATTTTTATTATTTTTTTCATACACATGATCGATATAAGGATGCATCTATAAGGTAGTTAAAAATATTTAATTGTGATTGTGCTTTTATTTTATGGTTGAATGATTGTAATTTTATTAATAGGATTTGTGTGTCGTGCCGTATCTCAATTTTTTTGTAAGTTGTAATTATTTTTCATCTAATTCCTCTCAAATGTAACTCAAACTTTCTTAATTAGTTATGTAATTGTTATATAATCTAGAAATATAGAAATTTAGATAGGAAATTATTATGTAATCCAAGATAAAGAAAGAAATAAAGATGAAGGCTATAGCCAATGTACTTGCAATGGACTTGTGATAACTACGTAGGGTTTGACCATCGAATTTCCTTTGATGACTATAGGGAATTAGCTTAGATATGTCAATAATCATCTAATTAGAATGACATGCTAAAGATGCATGTTTATATACATAAATTGTTGTGTATTAAATATATATTTGTTATGTCATGCTTTGTATGAGACTTAATTAGATGATAATAATTCCATTTTTAATATACCAAGTGCATGCTAGCAACATAAATAGTTGTTTTTAAATTTTATATGCATAAAACTAGAGTTTTATTCATGGATAGTTTATTGAGTTACTCGAGATTACCATTAATCGAAGATATTTAATGCTTCAAAATTAGATCCTATTTAACTAACCTATATAGGATCTTGGATAAGTCACACATAGACAGAATCATATAAGGTTACAAACATGGGTGGAGAGAAACATTACCAAATACAAATTTAAAATTCAAGGGTACTGCGAAATGCCTTTTAAGAGTCTTGTGACAACCCATGGTGACACATGAAAGGATTGATCGATTAGTCTGTGAAGCTGAGCTGAAGCAGTCTTTGACAATACTTTGACAGAATACAAACTTATTATACATATTGAAGGGAAATGATCGACCATTTCTCCCTCTTCTTTTCATAAACAATCTTACAAATTCAAACAAGAATCATTATCAGGGTGTAGTGCTGCACATATCATCAGAAACCTATTTGTTTAAAGTGCAGATGAGCTCAGAGCACTAAGAATTCTGTGATGAATCACTTGAAGGGTATCCGATTCCATGGCGTCTGTTAGGGAACAGCATGAACACGGTACCGGAAACCGCGCCGATGACAGGCGGCAACACCATGAGCAACATCTTCTCGGTGGACTCAAAAGAAGGATAAAAGCACTCCACCGTATTGCTATCCAACAGGGACACCACAGAAAACACGATCATGGAAAAGAAAGCATGAGCGAAGTCACCGACTCGAAGCTTGTAGCTTGACAGGTCCACCGAAGACCCAGAAGATGGCCAGAGCCCTTTCAAGGTTGCGATTCCGTAGTGGGTCAAGCCATCGCTGCCCTTGTAGCTGTCAGTGAAGCAGGAGAAGCAGCAGGAGAAGCCGCAGAGTCCGATGAGAATACCGCTCAGGTACTTGTTAACGGCGTGGCAGCTGCCGTTGTTGGTGAAGACAGGGTTGAGGAACTGGAACAGGAAAACTGTTCCTGTTGGGAGGAGCTTTATGAGATTTCCAACTCCTGAAAATGTCTTCTGCGGGAAGGAGGAGCTTTCTTTGATCTTAGCAGCCATTGATTGTCTGTGTGTCTGCTATTTTCTGCTTCAATTTCCTGTCTTCTTCGTCGATGATTCCTGAAACACACTTCGCAAGTATATATAATAGAAATTAGATTCGATCAGAGATCAGCCGGGCATGATCAGAAAATGTTGCTTGCACGTATAATGGTGTGAGCATCAGAAAGAAAAAGTCTTGCTTCTACTCTTCGAAAGGGTGGCGCCATCTTTAACGAATCCAAACCTTGAAGCATTGAAATTTGTTACATTTTAGCAGCTAAAAAAGGAAAAGGCTGCTCTCACACAGTGTTTTTAGATCGTCAGCAAATATTGGGAATCGAAAGACCTTGCTGACAAGTCTTGCTGATAAGTGTTCTTTTTATTTTATACAAACAAACGATCTCAAACGAGCTTAAGTTTTCTTCAACGTGTGGGAAACTTGGGATACGCAAGCTAGTAGTGATTGTGACATTAATTTATACTAGTTACGAGTTCATTTTCCTGTACTATTTTAAGGTTTCGTGGAAAATATTCTGTAAGAACTGAAATTGATGTGTAAATTTAATAAATTAATTGCATAGAAAGTTGATCACTACAAGTGTTTTTTTAGTGTGTGGTTGAGATTGTTTTTGAAAGTGTTTTTCATTCAGAAATATATCAAAATGATGTAGATTAGTGCACCCATAAAGAAATGGATTCAGAAATCAAGATATTCTCGACGGCATTGATGGGTTTTGGCTAAGATTTTCCTTTTTCGTTTTTTATTTTACAAAATAATTATACAGACAAGCTTTTCGATATATTTTTGTACATAATAATATATTATGTGTTAATAAATAAAAAGGATTTATTGACAATATTTAAAAATAAGTCCAGAAAATTGAGATGTTTCATCTCTCACACATTAAATGAAATAGAAATGAAAAATATTATGAAAGGCTGCATGTATTAGAAATATCATCTAAATATAAATATTTTTAATTTTGAAAAATAAAGTTGTTGAAAAATTGAGATGTTGTGACTTAACTCGTAATCTGAACTCAAATGAGTTCAATAATTGTTTTCTTTTAAATATATATTCAACTTTTAAAAAAAAATAAAAAAAGGTCACTTGCCAAACACAAATATAACCCGTAACCACAATACCAAACACTCATTGAATGAGAATATGCTCTAAATAGATTATGTAAATAGTCTAGCAAATACATTTATGAACTAGTGGGACAGGTCTAAAAAAGGTCATAACATTTGATTGTTGAATTGTATTCAAGTTCTTACAGAAGTTCATGGAGGTTGTTTTTCCATTCGAGTATATAAATACATCAAAAACAATCTAAATTAAAAATAATTTAAAAAAAAACATTATTTTAAAAATAAAATCAATTAAACTCTTAAACAGACACTTAATTGCTGTCAATCAAAGATAAGCTTTTAAAAATTATTTTAGACTTTGTAATTTTTGTTGCGATAAATATTATATTTTTTAATAAACAAGATAAAAATATACTATTTTGTTAAAACTTGCTTAATTTTTTATATTAATATGCTAATGTTTTAGAAAAAAAATTCACTTTGTTTTTATATTATTGTGCTATTTTTTATATTTTATTAAAATATATATTTCAACTTTATTTTGATTTACATGAAGTAGGTGGGAGGGAAGTCTTTTTGCTTTTTAGGCATGATGAAGACTTTTTCGTACAATTTCACAAACTTTTACTATTTTCTTCCTTCACAGCCCCCCTACTCCCCAAATATTACAACATTCGCCCACAATTTCCTCTTCTTTTCATTTCTCATCCCTAGACAAATCCCAAATTACCCCATCCACCTCTTTAAACCCCAGATTAATTAATCCTACTACATAACACAACCAGAAGTTAATCTAATTCGCCCCCGTATTTCCCCTGATTTCCGGTTCTGTCTCCCGTTTTTTAAAAAACTCACAGGAGGATCCGATCTTCAGAGACCAAGGGAAACATGGCAGAGACGAAACAGAGAGGCCAGAGAGAGAGAGAGAGAGAGAGAACCCGGGTCAAGACCCGAAAATGTTACTCGGACCTCAAAACTCGAGTCGAAGCAAACGCCTTAGGTCTCTGGTGGCTGCGTCATCAGTTGAAACTTGCTTCTTCGAAAAAGACGGCAAAGGAAGCGAACTCGGCGCCGGAGACACTGCAAAAGCCGATCCGGCGTACACATCACACTTTCCATTCACCGGACACCGCAGGTTCCTGATCTGTTTTGAAAACATCTTGGGGCCCGGACCCAATCGGGCCGTGCTAGTAACAATAAAATCACCACCATTTCCGTGTCCCTTCTTCAAGGACGACTCTAGCGACTCTCCTCGCCGTAAAACCGTATCTTTCCCCATCACTTTGTTGTTTCTAGGGATCTTGACGTCATCAACAGTGCCTGATTTCCTTGAAATCGACGGCTCTGATTGTTTCTTTCTCTGGCCCGAACTCTCAAACCGTACCGCCGTTGGTTTTTTGTTAGACCTGGGGTTGCTGTTGCTCTGGTAGTTGCCAGTGCTATAAACTTCAGGGTTAGGAAAGTTCCCGTTTCCATAGTAGTAATTTCTCCGACGACAGGGAGGGACTCCGATTCTCTCAATCAGACAGTCTTGTGGCCTCACAACCTCAGTCCCCATAATTACAGTACTAAACAACAACTACAACACCTTAACTAAACAAGAAAGAATGAAAGAAGACAGAAAAATTACAAGGAAGGAAGGTTGAAGATGTGAAGGAGAGATGGAGGTTTGCCATGGTATTTTATAGAGAAGAAAAGGAGTCGAAGGTGGGGACGAAAGCAGAGTTTCCCACCGGCTTCCCATATTCATTACAAAAATTTTACGCGTAAGGAGACGTATGAACCTGACCGGGTCTTTGCTGGGAGTGGGACTGGGTTGACGGTTTTGTTTTCATTTTGACTATGAAATTTATTTGAATTTCTTGGTTGATGCGAGGAAACTTGCTCCAAAAACGTGTTTTGTGACCCGTTGACCCGTTAACTATTAAAATTTAAGTTGTCTTATGCTTTTATAAATAATATAAATTTTGATTTGAATTTAAAAATTATCTATCATACAAATCGCAAATATTCTAACGTCATAAAAGGTTTTTTGAGACTTTTTGTTTTGGATTCAAGAAAATTTTAACTCTCGGAAAGTATATTTTATAGTTCCAAGTAAGTAAGTAAAACTCTGACTGTCCTAAACTCTTATAAAGAATACATAACTGATTAGACAAAAAATTTATTTGAATGCATCATGCTAATATGAAAAATATATATGTAAAATATTCAGCCTTAATTGATGCGTAAGCCACCCTAAAAAATATCTTTTATCATATGAAAATCATATTATTTTTATTCTAATATATGTTAAACTTACACGTGCTAAAAAAAGAAGAAGAAAAAAGCAGCAAGCTTGTTGAAAAGTTTAGCCAAATCGAGAAGAAATTGAAGGATTGGGGACTGGCTTGTGAAATGCAATTATAGTAGGGGACGGACTTGTAGTTCTCCTTGCTTTTCCTTATCTGGAAACAAAACTAGAGTTGCGTTTGCGGATGCACCAGCCACGAGTTAGTCGTCGGTTTCTATCTGTCCGGTGGAAGTCATTTTAAGGTGGCGAGGGCCACCGCGGTCTGACTTGGACGCGTTCGTTCCCGGTCAGGCACCATAAACACCGTAGAAAGTCGTCGCGGCTGGGGCTGTTAATTCTAAACTGTTTAGGTTTCCGGTCCAGGTGAGATTATTGCATGGAAATTGCTCTTTTCACCTTTAAAATTCTAAAAATCCCTTTTCTCTTCGTTAGGAACAACTCAATTATTCATCATCATCTAACTTAAAATTTTCATCTTCTTCTTCTTCTTGTATATTTGAAACCTGAAGGGACATCTATTGGGGTTGATAGATCTTAAACCACTCTATATATTTCAGTGGTTTATTCAAATACCACTATATCTGGTGGTTATCTTTAGGGTTTCGTGTTAGGTTAGAAAATGCTAAATCTTTCAAGGATGGATTTGGATGGAGTTGATAGATCTGGTCATTTTATCCACTTCTATGTGTTAACATCATGTGGCAGCCCGTCAAGCGACGGTTGAAAGGGAGGATTCAAAAATTTCAATTCTTGTTTGTTTACGATGTTTTTGATGATACAAAAACCAAAGCCTTGGGCTGAACGTGGCAAAAGCTGTAAAAAGAGCCATCACGCAGATTTCACAGCCCATTAAAAATGGTTGGCTACGTGTCAGAGACAGCAGCTGATCTTCAGACCACCACATTAGTTGTCGTGTTATTATTATTATTTATTTGTTCATTTATTTTCTCTTATCTCCTCCTATCCACTCCCAGACCTCCTTTATCAGTGACCACATGTATGCATGTATGTATGCGTGTATGTATGTACATGACAAAAGTAAAAGCTCTCTCCCTCCCTCACGCTCATAATAATAAAAAAGGAAACAAATAAATTTTAAAACCGAGAAATTAAAGACGGAGATGATGGTATCGAGGGAATCAAGTGGTTACGCCTTCGATCTTCCCGAGGATGTCTTGCATGTCTTACCCTCTGATCCATTCCAACAACTCGATGTGGCTCGCAAAATCACTTCTATTGCCCTATCTACACGTGTCTCCGCTCTTGAATCCGAGTCCTCCCTTCTTCGCGCCAAACTCGCCGAGAAAGAAGACTTCATTGCCCACCTCCAGTCTCAGATCGAATCTCTCGAGTCTTCTCTCTCCGACTCCACCGATGAGCTCTCCCAGGCTACCCAGGAGAAGGTCCGACCCCGGTTTGTTTGGATTCTATGTTTTCAAGTTTATTGCTGTCGACGGCTTCTTTTTTTCTTTTTTGCTTTGACTTTTGCTGTTGTTTAGGAGAATTTGTTGAAAGAGAATGCGTCGTTGTCTAGCACTGTTAAGAAGCTTCAAAGAGATGTTTCTAAGGTAATTAAGTTACAGCTTTGCCTAATTGCAGATCTTGTTACTCCATAAACTTTATCTAATTGTAATCCAGCTCTTCATAATTGTAACCCAAGAGAACCAGCTGGATTGGCTGGGCTATAATTCCGTCTAATAGTATTTGTTACTTGAATCATGAACGCCCAGGTTCGGGCGTGGATGGCCGGTTGGATTTATTTTTTATTTATTTTAAATGTGTGCAGCTGGAAGTGTTTAGGAAGACGCTTGTGCAGTCACTTCGAGAGGATGATGAAAGTTCGGTAAGTTATCCAGCGGATTTATCATGGCTGATGAATATGTTTTACCTTTTCTCCTTCGAGAAAACTGCTGTGAAATAATGTATGGAGGTTTTAGGGTGATGTTGATCTGGTTTTGTGGCAGGCAGGAGCTCCACACATCATTGCCAAGCCTACACCAAATGGTATGTGTTTTGCTATTTGTTGATGAATTGGAGGCCTTGAAGAGGCTTTCATTTACCAATAGAGTTCTGCACACAGTAGGATAAGCATCTCATTTTGGGGTTTCTGCTACGGTTCATTAATGGCGTATTTGGCCCTCGTAATTAAAATGCCTTGAAGAAAAATGCTTGTATATTGTGTAAAATGTTTGCTTAAACATTCCAATTGATTTGGCAGTCGCTGTTTCTACTTTGATTTGTCTCACATGATGAACATAGAATTGCCTAGAGGTTTATTGTCACCAATTTTGTGATGAGTTGTTCTTATTGTACCAAAGAGAGCGTTGGTCTAGCAGTATTTGACTTGTCATTTTTTATTTTAATTTTAATTTGTTTCAGAAGATGATACCACCCTGCCACCTTCAAGATATTCTTCAATACAAAGCAATATTCGAGAAATGGGAAACTCATTTGCAGAGGATCGGGAGACAGATGGTATGCCACAAGTTTGTGGTTTTAAGCTTGTTTCTTAACACAAAAATCCACCATTTTGCGATAGACTTAATTTTCAATCCAGTACTTTTGTCAGTTGGTTGATAAATACAGAGCATCTCAATTTGCTTTCATATTCATTTATCTCATCTCAATATTTTCATGGCAGCTCCCAGACCTGGCATATCACAGATTCTGCTAGCATCCCAAACAAACACGCCCCGGTTTACTCCTCCAGGCTCCCCTCCTAGTTTTTCTGCTTCTGTGTCTCCCACAAGGATGTCTAAACCAGCTTCTCCAAAACGACAATCAATGTCTTTCTCAATCACAAGAAGCATGGATGATAGATCCTCTGCCTTTTCTTCTCTGCCCTCAAGCCAACATAGTTCTATGTCAAGTGATGCAGGATCACAATCTGGTTAGCTCTAAAACTTCATTTTAGAATAAAGTTTATGTAGAATTTGATTGATACTGACGCCAGAACTCTTATGCCTTGGATACCATGTCGAATGGCTAGTTACTATGATTTGAACCCTGTACTTTTAAAGCTCTTTGAACTTGATGAATCGGAGTTTCAATTTTTTTCCAATGGGATCGGTTGGAAAAAATGAACCAGTGATGACAGTATATGTCTTCAATGGATTCTGAACAGCTTAACTATATGAATTCAAGCAACTTGTGTTACATTTGATGTCACTTCATGAGAACAAAACAATTATGCCTAAATATTTAGTCTTTCTTTGTTAATTATAAATTATGTAATTGTTGATTTAAAGTGATGATAATACATATTTTTAAGTCTTTCCTCGAGACAAGGATGAAGATGGATTGATTAGTGTAGATTTTGCCTTTATTGTCGATGGTTTTCATATTCATCACCAAATAAGATTAACATTACAGTGTACACACACCTTTCATTTTCTTTTCTTCTCCTATTATTTTTTTTTCTTGGAGAACAGCCAGGACAATGGATGACATTTTTTATGAGCCTGGCTAAAAGTGTTTCAGGATTTTTCATGTGATTTGCTATGTCATTTTATTAGTTCCTGTTTTTGCATGGTTCAGGACGAACTCGAGTTGATGGCAAAGAATTCTTCCGCCAAGTCAGGTCAGTTTTCACTGGTAGAAAACATGAATCATTGAACAATTAATAAAATCTGCAACATTGAATTACACCATAATCAATACCCGTGCAAAATTAGTTTTATAAATCTGGGCAGTGTTCTTTCTTCAAATGCAAAAAGACTCGCTAAAAGTGCTTGGATACTGCACTTTATCTTCTGCCCAACAGTCACATTTTTTGCCCACGATTGTAATTCTATTTGTGGTCCATTAAATGATTGATACAATTTCTTTTGCTGATCAGGACCCGCTTGTCTTACGAGCAGTTTGGTGCTTTTTTGGCAAACGTTAAGGAATTGAACTCCCACAAGCAAACAAAAGAAGTAAATTTCTCTACCACCATCGCCATCTGTTGTCAACAACTTCACTTGATATCTGTTCTCTCCCATGACTTTCTGTAACATCTCAGGAAACCCTAAGGAAGGCGGAGGAAATATTCAGTCCAGATAACAAGGATCTTTACACGATATTTGAGGGGTTGATCACTCGCAATGTTCATTGAATATATTTCTTGGTAACTCTATCCGAAGCCTGTAAGCATTGGTTTTACATCCTTGCACTCTTGCTGTAAATTAATTTTTTCAAGTGGAGACTTTTCTTCAGTACTCTTCAATTCCATATTCTATGGTGTCGAAATGTTTGATTCAAATAAACTTATGAATGGCCTGTCCACAATGAACTGTACAAAGTGGATAATAAAATTATACCATGAAGGAGTGCTCTTTTCTTCTTTTTTTTGCCACAAATGTCACAGAAGATCTTGTTCAACTGACTGTAATTCCAGGATCAGGAGGAAATTATGTAACTATGTAGTGTAGCTGGAGCATGAAAAGAAGATAACTGACTGTAATTCCAGGGAAATTGTGTGCCTTTCATTATATATATATAAAATGGAATGCTTATATATATATATATATATATATATATATATATATATATATATTATTAAAAAGCCTATGAATGTTCGGCTTGATGGAGAGATCTTACGAGATCTAGAGAGAATCACAGATAATACAATAGGAGTGCAAGATTTGCTGCAAGATAGGCTTTTCACAACCTGAAGGCTTTCAGGAACGCATTTCTTGTGGTGTGCGCTGATAACATCAATCACACCTGTTTGGGAGTTTAATTGCGGTAGCTTTTCAAAGTATTTTTCATGTTGAAATATATCAAAATAATGTTTTTTTATTTTTTAAAAATCACTTTTGACATCAACACACAAAATGATCTAAAAATACCAAAATATATTTATTTAAAATGAAAAAAAAATCAAATTTTCAGCAAACAGGAATTACAATATACTTCCAAACAGGGTCAGAAGAATTGTTTTCCATGCAGTGGGGTTACAAATTGTTTTCTCGACTGAGAGTACTGTTTTCCAAAGCATGAAATCTCCGAGGTGCCGGCCTGGCAAGATTGTCTTGATTTGGTTTTTGGAATTTTTTATCTATTAGATTTGGTCCATTACTATTTATTTTATTTTAAATAATTTATGAAATTAGAGTTTTATTTTATATTTCATCATCCTTCATCTTTTTTATCTATAAGATTTAGTCTCCATTCTTTTGATTCCTATTTGTTTTTATCTGAAATAACTTATGAAATTGAATTTTTTTTTCAATTTCATTCTTTTTTATTTTTTTATCTATAAGATTTGGTCCACGTTCTTTTAATAAACTTGACAAAATATTAATAAGAAAAAATTCCAACTCATTTTCCATATCACTACCATAAAAAAAACAAAAATTCACTTTTTAAAAATTCATTTTCCATATAAACCACTTTCCAAAAGAAAATTATGTTCAAGCAAATAAAATTTACGTCTAAGTCTCTTTCCATATAATTTTAAGGTTGTTCCTCTTGCACCAATATGATATATTTAGAAGAATTTGATAAATGTTCTATTTAAGATTCGAGTTTTAAAAGTAAATAAAAAAAAGGTTAACATATTTTGACTATTATTATTTATTTATTTTGTTATTGTTATCTTCATAAATTTTGCATGTTGACCGGGTGGACGCGGATCGAGTTTTTTTTACCTGTTTGGATTATATATTTTTCTTCATTTCACCTTCAATATTTTGTTTGCTAGAAATTAAGTTTTAAACCTTATCCATTTTACTTTCTATGAGATTATTGCATTCTTATTTAATTTTTTCTTTGTTACCTAATGAGATCCTTCAACATTTGTTTTTCTTTATAAAAAAAAAAATATTGTAATATTATCCATCGACATTTGATTGTTTGAGAATTGGTCTTTGTATTTTTTTGTCTGTTTTTCTTTCTATGAGGTTATCTCAATCTTATTATACCTATGATCATGGGTTAACATAGTTTGACTCGAGGTTTTTCCGTGTTGTTTTTTAAAAAACACATAAAATCTCAATTTTACCCCACGACATTAGTTTTTTTTTTGTTTTTTTTTTTATAATTGAACTTCGTGATTCTATTCAACTTGCTTTTGAAAGGTTATCTTGATGTCCTAACCTAGTAGTATATTTGGCACTCTAACCTAAGATGCTATTGTGCTAGTTTTTTAAACTTTTTTCTTTGCATTTTTTTACTTTATTTATCACCATTATATTTTTTTTATTAAACTCAATCGAATCAATAATGCAAATCTAAATTCTTTTTTAAAAAACACTCACCTCATTTTAATATTTTTTTATATTTAAAAATATAACTTAGTAGCGACATAACGTGAGGCACCAACCTAATATAGTCTAAAATCTAAGGTATTTAACTTAAGGGATTGGACCAGTTAAGGCACGGTTCTGTCCAATCAAACGGTCATTTAATTTGAAGAGAATCCAACCGTTCCGTTGATTCGGTTATTCCTTTCCCGCGTCTATGAGAGATATTGTTTGTACTAACGTGGCAAGAACCCAGTAGAGAACACTAAGGAGATTTTCCCGGCAAACTAAGAGGACGTGCTTGCTTACAAGCCTTCTTCAATCTACTATTTTTTTTATAGAACAATCGACAACAAATCAGGGGGGAGGAAATCTTGATGACAGATAAAATCCGAATTTAGGGCATCCAAATCAGGCAATGAAGTGAAGTAATGGGGAATATTTAGAGAATCAGAGACAAATCATGCCAGCCGCTACTTTCATCTCTCTGCCTGCCTGTCTCTCTCACACGCTTTTCCCTCGTCTCCTTATTGGTTTTGTATAGTCTCTCTGCTTCGGTCATCTCTTTGAAACACCATGGAAGATCTCCGAGAACCTTCAGCTCCTTTGTGGTACTTTCTTCATACCCTCTGCACCCTCTTTTTTTCCTTGTTCTAATTGGAATTTAAGAATGTTACAGATTGTTGTAGATGAATTAGTTCCTTGACTTTTGTGTCATTTCGACTGTTATAGATAAGATCATGAAAAGAATTTGGTGGTGGGAATGAGATTCCATGCTTTATAGTGATATTAACTACAAGTTTGTGTCCTGCGATGTGGTTTTCTTCACCCTTTTCTTCTTGGTTTTACGTTAGGTATGAGTTTCTTTGTTCGTTTACCTATTGTGCTGTTTCACAGACAATGACTCACAAAGGTTTTCTTTTAATTTCTTCAGTCACATGTTACATAATAATCTTGTCTTATTTCACAATCTCCATATTAAATTGCTGGCCTTTTTGTTATCATGAGCTGTTTTGACCCGCCTTGGATCCTTTGGGTTTTCGCGCAATCACTGTTTTGTTTTAATGACGCAAACATGTGCTAGCAGCAATGGTTCCCAGGACGCTATTGAAGAAGATCAAGAAGAGAAAGCTGTTCCTGCTCGGCGGAAACGACTAACGAGATCAAGGTTTTCTGACTCGTTTTCATCTCAAGGTAAAATTCTTAGTTTCTATCTTTTCCTTCGTGTTTCACGCAACTCTGTCGATTTGTTTTCTTGTTCTTATTAGTTGAATGCTTCTGTATCAGACAAGGAATCCTTCACCGCGGAGGCGGAGGAGGATGAAAAGGCGAGCAAGGATGGAACAGAAACGTCCTCTCCAAGAGGAGTTCTTGAAGATTTCTCTGTTAGCATGGAATCTGAAACTTCTTCCAAGGCAAGCACTTCAAATAGCTATGAATCTGAAGCAACTTCTCCCAGGACCAGCACTTCAGGCTCAGAAGGGCAACCGAATGCCACTCCCTGGCGTGACTTCTTTCGCGTATTTAAAAAGGGACCTGCAGTGAGCTGCCATCCCCTCCCTCCTCTGAAGAAAGGTACACCAAAGCTAAATAAACGGAAAAGCAGGAGCAGAAGATTCAGAGAGGAGATTGTTCCACATCTAAATTCTCCACTAGATGGTGAATTCTGCCATTTCAAATCTTCATGGAAGAACTTTTCTCTCTCAGAACTCCATGCTGCAACTGATACTTTTAGCCAAGGTTTATGCTTCTTTCAGAATTTATATTTGTGCTTCATAGCTCTTTTTTGCCTTCTTTGAGTTAAGATTCAAATACTTCATTACCAAATTCCACAGCAAAGTTTGCAACTCCAAATGCAATTTACTCTTTGCTATGTTGTAGTTGTCTTGATCCCAATATGCTCACGATACCTTGTCTTCTTTCATGAAGAAAATTTAATTGGAGAAGGTGGATATGCTGAAGTTTACAAAGGGAAATTGGAAGATGGGCAGTTCGTAGCAATTAAACGGCTAACCAGAGGTTTACCAGAAGAGATGACTGTTGATTTCTTGTCGGAGCTTGGGATTATAGTCCATGTTGACCATCCTAATATTGCTAAAGTGATTGGTTATGGGGTTGAAGGGGGGATGCATCTTGTCCTTGAATTGTCTGCCAATGGGAGCCTTGCATCTTTACTTTATGGTCTGTTCATTGTCCAGATTATTGTGAAGTTCATATCTCTCACAAGTTTCCCACCGAAATGATGTATCAATTTGTTTCCTACCAAATATTGCCAGGCCCCAAGGAGAAGCTCGACTGGAGAATCAGATATAAAATTGCCCTTGGAACTGCTCAGGGCCTTCTGTATCTTCACGAGGAGTGCCAGAGGAGAATCATCCACAAAGATATCAAGGCTTCCAATATATTGCTAACTGAGGATCTTGAGCCTCAGGTTAGCTTTGAAACCTGAAACTTAAGTTCTCACTGTTGTAACACGCAACACCTAAACGATATGCCATTAATCTCTGAATTCGGAGCTTCAAATTATTTCAGATTTCAGATTTTGGGCTTGCAAAATGGTTGCCAGAGGAGTGGTCTCATCACACTGTATCAAAAATTGAAGGCACTTTCGGGTTTGTAATCCACGACTTGGGCAGGGTCTCTGAATCATCAAGCTATATAGCATTGCAATCTGATCTCATTTCTTATCTTGACAGCTACCTTCCTCCTGAATTCTTCTTGCATGGAATAGTAGATGAGAAGACAGATGTTTATGCTTATGGGGTTCTTTTATTAGAGCTCATTACTGGAAGGCAAGCTTTAGATAGTTCACAGCACAGTCTTGTGATGTGGGTATGTATGCTGCTTTTTTCTGACGCAGCATGATTCAAGTCTCTTATATTGTATTCCCACGAAGAATTTGAAGCTGTTTGGAATAGCTTCTAAAATCGCGTTTCAAAAAATTTCATTTTTTTTTTAAATGAATATGTTTTGGTGTTTTTAGATCATTTTGATGTGCTGATATAAAAAATAATTTTAAAAAAATAAAAAAACATCATTTTGATATATTTTGGCATGAAAAACACTTTGAAAAGCTACAGCAACAGCTGTCCCAAACAGGCCCTTTATGCAGTTTTGACCAATGTTGTTGTCAGGCCAAGCCATTGTTACAGAAAAACAGCATCAAGGAGCTTGTTGATCCAATTCTCGCAGATGCATATAACTCAGAACAGATGGATCGTCTGGCATGTACAGCTTCTATGTGCATACATCAATCTCCTTCAGAGCGACCTCAAATGAGCCAAGTATATTTTCTTCCCCTAGAAATGCTTGACAGTTTTCTTTTGGTTTTTTAAAAGCTAGATTTCTCTGCAGGTTGTAAGGGTTTTACAAGGAGATGAAAGCAGTTATGAAGAATTAAAGCAAAGACAAAGATCTAATCAACAAAGGACACCCTGGATTGATGACCTCTTCGATGCAGATGAAAACGATTCGAAAGAGTATCTGAGCGATCTCAATCAACAGATGGAGGTCGTTTTGAGCAACTGTAATGAGAAGTCCGAAGAACATGGCCGATCAACTGAGTGCCTTAATGATCCGAATCAACTGGAGGGAGAGGCTGTTATGATCCGTTCTGAAATTTAAACCATGTATTTTCTCTTCACATGGTGTTGACCCCAGGATCTCATTGCTCTCTTGAATCTTTATTCTTTCAAGACTCATCATTGGAGCCAAAAGAGTTCGGATAAGCAGGGGGGGGGGGGGGGGGGGGAATGAATGCCAGGAAAGGAACTGTATCTTTAGGAATCGTTGAACACTAATAAAGCTCATTTTGGTGGTCGGTCGGAAATGGAGTAAATGGTTACTTCCTTTTCCATTGCTGGAATTCAGCAACACTTCTCTCTCTACTCTCTTTAACTAAGAATTGAAACATAACACAAATGAACTTGTGTATCAAAAAGATTTAAGAGATCCAAATTGTATGGATTATGTTATTTTTAAGGATTGGGGACCTGAGTATATTTTGCTTGAGATCTCTAGCTTGCTTCATGTATAATATCTTTTTTATTTCATTCAATTTTCTATTAATTTTATCATTGATTAAGAAATTATAAACAATTAACCTTTAATTAGAACCAAATCACACAAAATAAAACTTCAAAAATCAGAATAAATTATTAGAAAATAAACAATAAATTTCCAGTGTTCTGTAAATATCTGCACAATACAAGCTATAATAGTACAAGCACTGCGTGTGTTAAAGTTGCCTATAATTTTGGTAACAAGTGCGTACAAAACAGGAATTGTAGCGAAATTATAACATATGCAAAAAGCATCATTATTAATTATAGTGATTAATGCCCCTGTCATAAAAACGAAAATTTAATTGGATTTTTATTAATCAGCACATCTCACAGTCAAACCCCAGGTGTGAACTTGTAACCAGAACCATTGAAATAATTTATTTATTTATAAAGTTAGAATGGAGAAGATGATGATGGAATAGGGTTGAATGATGGCACAATACAAAAATATAGAACACAAGCATCAGAACAGATCCAGAGTGGAAGGGATTAAAAAGGTTTACTCACTTGATAGCCAAAAAGCAAACAAAAATCTTTCCATTTCTACGTTAAAATTCACTGAATCCCTTCCAAGATTTCCATTTCCATACCATTTATACTATATTTATTACCCACTTTGATTGTGCAATAACTCCCACAAGATTTTAATCTGTAAATTTAAGCCACAATGCTGTGTCCAGTTATCGGAGCTTGAGAAAGATCTGTGTGTTTTTTTATTCTTTCTTTGTGTCAGAGAGAGTTCAAGGTTGGAGGCTGTTCAGATGCAGAGAGCATGGGTTGAATATACCAGGTCCTTGTTTAGAGAGGTAGTGCAAAAATAAAAATAAAAATGTGAACTTTCTATAGTTCTTGTTTTTCATTCTGTGTTTTTGTTTTGCCTCTCAGTTTTTTATTCTTCTTTTGGGTGGATGAAGGGGTTTCTGGATGCCCAGCTTCACCAGCTTCAGCTTCTGCAAGACGAGAGCAGCCCAGATTTTGTTGCTGAAGTGGTATCCCTCTTCTTTGAAGATTCTGAGAGGCTTCTGACTGGTTTCGAACACCTGAACTGCTTGTTGATGATTAAAAGTTCTGAGCTTTCCTTTTTGGTTATGGCTGATGCTAGTAGCTCGCTGTAATTTATATTGCTAAATATGTTTTTTGAAATGGGTTTTGTTTCAATATGAGCTTTCCTTTCGATCATGCCCTGTGTAAAACCATATGATATCCATCGAACCCCACAAAAAACAGTTCAGATCTAAGACATGGCCTGGAAAATTAGACACAGAATGGAAGCTATGTTTTTTCCTTCTCAGCTTGTTTTTGTTTGACTGAGAAAAGATGGATTCTTTAGCTCAATTGGGGTGAGAAATTGGTTTTGTGCTTTACAGCATTGGTGCACAGAGAGTTACAAATGACTGCATCGCTTTTCGCAGCTTCTGTGAGGAACAGAACATTGAAGGGTGAGTCATTTCCCTCTACCTCGTTCTCCAGATTGTTTTATTTTCTAGTGTTTTCCAAAAACTTTTTTTCTCAGTTAGTTATTGAATCCAAGGATTTATATTTTAAGTGATGCAATATTTAACGTTTCAATTATGTGTGTTTGGTTACTTTGATTGCAGAAATGTTTCTTCTGGTAAAGAACCATTTCATCTAAAAACTTAAATTGTTATGTAAAGTTTCAGAATATGATTTTTATTATTTTCTAACACACTCTCTCAATGTGATTTACTTTGTGCTTGATTTTTATCAAATAGAATGGGGATAGTGAGATTCGAACTTGTGACCGCTTAGTCAACAAGGTTCTGATACCATGTTAAGAAAACATTTCACCTGAAAATTTAAACTGTTAGGTGAGGCCTCAGAATATGATTTATACTATTCTCTAACACATTTATATAAAGAAATCTAGTTATTGAATTCCCTTTATATTCGTGTTCTTGTTTCCAAATGCAATGGTGTGTCTATCGCAGCTGGAGCAGAAGATTGTGGCAGTTGGAGGATCAATTCCCATGGAAGAACTGAGTTCTTAAGTCTGTCAGTGCAGTGCAAGCTGCTAGTAAAAATGGCAGGTTCTGTTTAACGAATGATCGTGTGCGTGTATGAGTTTTTATGAAGATACAGTCCTCCAATCAACTCACTTATCATTATGATCTTCATTCTTGTTCTTCATGCTTTTTCTCTTGTTCTTCTCCATGGCAGACAATCTACAAGTGAATCGTGTTGTCTGCTCATTAATATAACTCCATAGCCTCATCCGATATGATTGTTAAAGAATTATTTCATTTAAAAATTTAAGTTGTTAAATAAGATCTTCTCCATGGCAGACAATCTACTAGTGAATCGTGTTGTCTGCTCATTAATATAACTCCATAGTCTCGTCCGATATGATTGTTAAAGAATTATTTCATTTAAAAACTTAAGCTGTTAAACGAGATCCCAGAATATGATTTATATTATTCTCTAACATACACCCTCAAGTGAAAGTTATTTGGGTTTGAAATTTACACATAAATCCATATTATTTTGTGTTTTATTTTTATAAAATAGAATTAAGGTGATGAGATTTTTATCAAATTATTGGTTCAGTGATATAAAAAAAAGCCTTTTGAGGCACATATTTAAGAGTAATCTCAATGTTTTCAAATAGTTTATGAAAATACAACATTATTTATACTAGTCCTAGGTATATCTTAGAGAGGAAAAGAATTCTATTAAATAATTATAAATTACTCTAGAAATTTCTAAATTAAATAGAAAATTATTTTTCTAAACTATATAGAAATAAACATGATCAATGAAACAAATACTCCAGCCTATCAGGGACTGCGGTTGAGCCAAAATCACACATCAATTTCACAGAATCTCCTGGTCAAGTATCCCTTCAACCTTCAAAGCTTTCTACTCTCTATGAATTGATACTTTTCTGAATTTCTTCCAGTGTTTTTCCTTTTGTTTCTGGGACAAACTTGGCCACATAAAGAACTGTTAGCACTGAGAATCCCGAGTACACAAAGAATGTACCTGTAAAGTGAAAACCATGGAGTTAGATGCAGAATATTTAGCTTCTATTCTGTGCCCGGCCTGAGAAGTTTCGACTTACCTGATGAACTCCAGTCCATGAGAAAGTTGAAGGTGAAAGAAACTGCCCAGGCCCCCAGCCAGTTCACCAGCACAACCAAGCTCCCAGCAATCCCCTTTATGTTAATTGGAAAAATCTGTCAATGGAAGAAGTTCTCGATCAGAAAAACTTGTATTGCCATAGCTTGCAGTTAACTCCTATTCCATTCGATGCACAGAGTTAGACTAAAGTTTATCAGTTTTCTTGGCAGGAAAAACAGCTACCTCAGACATGATCACCCAGGGAACTGCTCCCATTCCAATTGAGAAAGCTGATACATAAATCTGATTCCAGGGAAAATGAGCAGAAATTGTTAGATTTTGTTTTGTAGTAAACAAAATGGGCAGTAATATAGTAGGACACTTACCAGCACTCCTGCGACGGCTAGTATTGGTACCCACTCAAGCAACAAGCCATGCCCCTGAATCACAAAGATCATGTAAACAAATTCGGACCTTTAACATGTTTAAAAACCATCTCACCTAAAAGTTTAATCTATTAAGTGAGATTCCAAAATATGATTTATATTATTCTCTAACACATACTCTCAAGTGAAAGCCCTTTGGGCTTGAAACTTGCACAGACCCACATTAGATTGTGCTTGATTTTTATCAAATAGAATGGGGGTGGTGAGATTCAAACTCATGACCATCGGGTCAACAAGACTGTGATACCATGTTAAAGAATTATCTCTCCTAAAAACTTAAATTGTTAGGTGAGACCCTATAATATGATTTATATTATTCTCTAACAGAACACAGACGGGGTTCACAGGAATAACAGAATATACATCGAACCAGTAAATATTTAAGTGATTTACCTTGAGAAAGAAAGAAGTTCCTGCTAAGAAAGAGCCTAGAAATGTTCCAGTAGCAGAGATCTTCATGAACAAAGAGCATATTTGTTAGTCAGTAAAGGATTTTGTCTCGATAAATTAATATTTGCAAGGTAACAAGTTCTTAAGGCCTGTTTGGAAGGGTAGTTGCGGCTGCTTTTGAAAGTACTTTTCGTTTACAAATACATCAAAATGATAATTTTTTTATTTTTTAAAAATTATTTTTGATATCAGCATATCAAAATGATCTAAAAAACCAAAAAAAATTCATTTAAAATGAAAAAAAAAATGAATTTTGGTCAAACGCCGGTTTGACCGCAATGCCAAACAGTCACTTAGTTACCATTATAAGAGGTCGTCTCCCAGATTTGTCCATTAAAATTGCTCCCAGCATGGTTATTGGGATCTGCAAATAAATTTTAGGTGGATTAGGTTCTCAGACAAAAACTTTTATTTTTTCTTTTCTTTAGAGGTTTCCAAATTAAATACCTGAACGCAAGCATATGCTATGGTTCCGATTTTTGCCGAGGAAAGTCCTGAAATTTACATTAACAACTCAGAACAACGGAGAAGACAAGGAACTAAAGCAACCAAAAAAACAGCCAATGCAACTTATTTACCAGCTGAAGCAAAGGTTTCGCTTGCATAAAATCCAATGCCATTAATCCCTCCGAATTGTTGGAAAACCATTAACGCCACTCCAATCTTAACATCATGACCAAGTGCAAAGCTTGTCAGATATCAGAAACACAAAATCTCTTTTGTGGATAACAATGTAAAGGTGTAAGGATTGAAATAATAAACATTTAAGACAGTAATTACTTACAATAACAGAACGGATGTATTTGCTTTCTAACAAATTGACAAGGTTAGCTTTAGGAAGGGCTTGAAGAGTTTCAAGGTAAACCTGCCAAGAAACAGGAACAGTCAGTCATCAGACAAATCTCTTTTACTGAACTTGCTTCAAGTAATACGACATTGTTGAAGGCAAGTACTTGGATTTCAGCAGCTTCACGAGTAACATCAGCATCTTTTCCACGTAGTTTCTGCAGTGCGACTCGGAATTCTTTCTCCAGACCAACCTTTGCCTGGATCCATAGATTTTAGCTAAACCTGATCCCTCCCAGATTGACAAAAGTAAGAGCAGCCAGGGCTTGAATGAAACTTAAACTTACCAGCCATCTGGGAGACTCGGGAACGAAACATAGACCAGCAAGCAGGAAAACGCAGGGAACAATACCTTGCAAAATATATCCAAAAATGACTTTCAGCCCTTTGCAGAACCTCTGGAACAGAATCTACTTTTTGTTTGGTATTTCAGCTCAGCCAGAATTCAACATCGAAGAAATAGTATAATCTCTTGCAGGACTTTCAACTTACCAGTTAGAGCTAGTCCTCTCCATGTTATAACTGATCCAATTAAGAATGCAGTGGACGAGCCAGTAACGATCATGAGCTAAAAAGCAACAGATATGAATAAGGGTTCAGAAAGTTAGTGATGATGACTACAGTTGGCATCATTTTTGAAATTGTTATCAATATTAATTACTTTATGATGTCTTAATTACCTGATTTAATGTGGTGAGCCCTCCACGGAGATTCTTTGGTGCTATTTCTGCTATAAATATTGGAACCTGATTTTCATGAGACATATATTATCATCAGAATCCAGGATAAAAATCTGCAGAATCAGATCAGAGGTGCCCCCCCAGTGGAAGGTTTTATGAGAGGATTGAAACTATAAAGTAATTACCACGTAAGAGAAAACTCCAATGCCATATCCTGTTAGAATCCTTCCCGCATCAAGTGAAGAAGGTCCCTGTATCAGAAAAATTACCAGCAAAGCAAAGGATCATTAGCATATTAACTCCATGGATGTTGAATATTGTATATTGCCATGCGCTTACTGTAGAGAAGAAGACTGCTAGCCATCCTGTGATGCAGAAGCAAGCTGACATTCTCATTGCCTGGTTAGAAAGGAACCATATATTAATTAAATAAATTGGGAGGCTAATTCATCACCTTTTACCAGAACTTTAAAATTTGACATGCATACCCCTTTCCGACCAATAAAGTCTGCAATCCGGCCACTTGTAATAGCACCAAACATTGCACCAATTGTTAATATAGAGCCAAACATAGAGTACTGTAACATTTGAACAGAAAATTAGTCTCGATTTAGATATAGATTATAATTATAATGTGATATAAAAAACGGGACTTACCTCAGCTATTGAGAGATTAAGATCTTCCCTGATTGCAGATTGAGTGGGAGTTGAATAACCCACCTGCCAAAATAATTAACTTAAGCTAAACAAACCCTTTTTTTTCCCGGGAGTTTTGTGGGTTCCTAACCAAAATCAAAAGCCAAAAGAAAGAAAAGGAAAAAAAGGAAAAAAAATCCATTTAGTAAACCAAGAACATCTCTAAAACCAGGAACTCCATTTTCCATCCTTGATTGATATTACTAACAGAGAGAGAGAGAGTTTAAGAGTACTTACACAAGAGCCAAATTCAAAAGAACCACAAACAGCAACAAATGTGCATAGCAAAACCATCCCAATGGATCCAGTACTCTCTTGATCTTGATCAGTTCCATGATTATCATTAATCCCAACAATTCTCTCCTCCAAGATCAATGGCTTTTCCAAGTCTTCAAGGCCATAAACTTCACCTCGCTCAACATCTCCCTGCAGCCTAATTGTCATTTCTCTCTCCCTCTAACTCCCTGACTTGCACCTCAGGACTCTTGAGGAGAGCTTTAGGGTTGCAAGTAAGGACTTAAAAGTTGGGTGAGTGTGAGAAAATAAGATTGTTTTCGGGGTATATATATATGTATACATGCAAGATATATCAGCACCAGCTAGCTAGAATCAACATGGGATCACACCAGGGATATTTGTAAAAGGAAACTAGTTGCTGGCTAGCTAGCAAGGTCAAACGACAGCATGTGGGATTAAGCTGTCACTGACGTGGTGATCTTAAAGAGCCCATCTCCATGGATTTATTAATTCGTCTGTTACAAATAACCATTGGAGCTTCTGCAACAGTTGCATTGCATGTCAAAATCTTCTCTGGAATGCCATGATTTTTTTTATAATTCCGTGGATGAATCGACGGCTCTGAATTAAATGAAATAAAATATCCAGCTTGTCAGCCGCAGATCCATATAATCCCCCCCCCCCCCCCCCCCCCCCCCCCCCCCCCTCCGCGTTTAGTCATATCTGAAATGAGATTTTCATGCGTAAATTAATTTGAGAATATTTTTTATAGTTGAATAAAAAAGAGTTTAATGTATATTATTTTTTTTATTATTAATTAAATTGTTTAATGAGTTGGCACTGCCTCGGGGATTACCATATTTGATTTTTTTTATGATTATGTTGTTGAGATGTTGTTGGCAGGATATGTATTAATAAATCTGAGGGTGCAGCTCAGTTTTTCAGCCCTAGGTTTATTTTTTATAAGTTATCATTTCGAGTCTTATAATTCTCAGGATCATTAGAAGTTCGTAATTGATCGTTTATTTTAGAGTTCATGAAATTAGTCGAGTTATACACAAATTGACCCGAATAATCATATTAAAAAAAAAGATATATAGTAATCAGTTTGGTTAGATTTGGTTTGATTATCTTTTCTTATTATTATTTTTATTTTAAGTGTTTGAAATTATATTTAGACTCTAACTATTTTACAAGTTCACGTCTTCAGCAAGTGGGACATAAATTTTTTTGAAATGTAAATATTCATATTTTTTTACTTTAAATTAAATGTTTTTAGATCATTTTTCATGTTTTTAAAACAAAATGATTTTTTTTTATTTTTTACTTTAAATTAAATGTCAAAAGTAATTTTTTTAAAAAAAAATATTATTTTGATACATTTTTTTACGAAAAATATTTTCAAAAACAACCTCAACCACACTCTAAAACAGTAAATAGATTAAGTCACCACTACTTTGTTCTAAAACACTCAAAATAATATATGGCTCTCCCAAGTCTCAAACATATGATCTCATATTATTTTCACTAATTAGCTGCAATACAAATATTTTAATAAATAAATAAATTGTTAATTCATTGTTTTCTAATTAGAGAGCATGTTTATATGTTTTATAACTCAATAAAATCTGATTGAACGAAAACGAATCCAGCAATAACAGGAAGAGATCAAGTGGGGAAGATGAGAGAATTCGTGCAAGCATTTCAAGGAACAATGAGAACATGTAATGAAACAACAGTATCATGGGACGTAGGGCAGAAATCAGAGATCAGATCGATCATGTTCGGCCACGTTTGTTTTCACATGTCTTTTTTTGTCTTTTTTTCTCGCAAATAAGTCTTTTCTTGAAGAACATTTTTTACCGGGGTTGTCGGTTTCGTTTTGTTTTGTTTCGTTTTGATTAAAACGGTCGAAATATTTTATATCAGTTAAAAAAAGATAAAATGATATTGTTTTTATCTGGGTTTAAATTCTGGATTTTCAGCCAAATACTGGCCGAAACATTTTGGTTTCGTTCCGCCCGTTCTGTTTCGGTCAAATAGTGTTTTTTTTAAATAATGAATAATTTTACAATATCAATCATATCTCTTAATCCAACTGTTAGATTGAGATGAAATTTTACGATGAGTCTCTTGACATATTTATATATATTATGTTAAAATTTCAGAGCAATCAGAGAATGTAATGATCTTATGAGATTGATGATGACACTCTCATAATATTATACATGTTCATAATTTTGTTTAGGATAATTACTTTATTGTATTTTTTTTAGATTAGATTGCATAATTCTAAATAATTTTATTTTTGAATTTGAATTAAAAAAAAATATATCTAATTATATAGAAAAACTCTGAAACGACATACCGAAACACTCTAAAATCAAAATATTTTATTCCAATTAAAAAAATAAAATATCAACCAAAGATGACCGTGATTTTTATATCAACTTGATTTGATGCAATAGAATGTATTTGAAATAATAATTAAGAAGTGGGAACTCGAGAGAGAGAAAAAAAACCCTTCAACGACCTGAAAAGCTGCTTATCATTGGAATATGCATGCAGAAATTATTGACCATGGGGGAGGAATGATGAGCAAGACGACAAAGGTGGCCTCGGAGAAGAGATCAAAAGTAGCTGTCTGTGACTCAGCCGACGACTGGAAATATTTTAATGCTGAAAATAAAAATCCATACACTGCATGCCAGCATTTTGATTATTCAAGGGACCCACCCAAGAGGTTAGACTTGTCTCAAGCCACTCTGACTCAGCACCAACTCGGCCACATCCTGAACTATCATGATGAAATCAATATTTAAATAATGATTAATGTTTTGATCCAGCAAATTATTGCACACCCTCTTCTTCTGGTAAGCCGGGGATTTTTTCATTGCATTTTAAATATATTTATAAAAAAAAATGAAATTTTCCCTCGTGGCCGATTCATCTTCCTCTCTTGTTTTAGTGAATTCCAGCCATTTTCTACCAATTCATTATATAATAATAATAATAAAAATAAAAATAATATCACTTATAGCAGGGAAATCAATTTGAGTTTGTCTCTAGCCAAAATGAAACAAGTGAATTGTAGAGGAATTGAGTGAAATTATAATGAAATTGAAGTTGGTTTTACTTGACATATGCTTGTTGGGGAACATCTTATTCAGTTTGTTCACTTGTCGATTTCTCAATGACATGAGTTTAAAGACTATGGTTGGCCAAACTATTTGAAGTTGTTGGTTGTAGATAGTTTTAATGTGAATAATAGGATATTGCCTTGGCTTATGCCGATGATATTCTTGGACCCAGCAATTCCATTGATGAGGTAAGCATAATAAGCTCTCATTAGAACTCTGAACATAATATTGCATTTATATCTATATTCGCCATAAGAAAACAGCAAAAGATATTGTAGAGACAACAACCTATCCATATTTGTCTTCATAGTTTGAGTATTGCAATGCCATTGTTGAGCTCACCACCTTGACAGAAGTCAACTTGTTCCCGGATTCTGCGTATTCCCTCTATTCATACATTGCTGTCCTGTATTAATGTTCCATAATTCATTCATTTATTGTTAAAAGCTAATGTTTTGAACTCACTGATCTTTAGCACAAGGGAAATATCCATGAAAGTAAGCAATTTATACATTTGTCTTCATACTTGTCGAAGACACTCACTCCGTTGGCAGTTTATACATTTGTCCACTCATATCTAGCCATATTTTGTATTTCATTTTTGGTGGCTTCAATAATTTAAAATAAGTAGAAAGAATGCAATCTGATGAAGAATGGCGAAGGTAGAAGATAGATTGTCTGTGCTTGAGGGGGTTTTGCCTCGGGCTTATATTAGTGCATCTCAAATCTCATTTTGAAGAGCAGAAACAGAAAAGGGTAAAAATATATATACATATATCCCTAGATAATCCTCAAGTGATTTACAGGCCTGTAGAAAAATAAGGCGACACAAGTACAAGAGATTCTTTGGATAAAACTTTTAGGATGTGATTTACAGGAAACAATAATTTTTAATGGAGTGGATTCTTTTTCTTTTTAAATATGAAAAAAAACAAAGTGATGACCTTCACCTATCCCAAGTTCCCAACCTATAGCTATCGGATTCGAGTAGAGGATACAGACAATGCAGGTGCGACCCTGCCATCACTGCTTATGGTGGAAGCTGTGTGATTGCTTTTAATCACGTAATTCTAAGAATATTTATTTAATTTCTCAGAAATCAAGTCCGTGCAATACAGGCAGTTTCAGCACTTCATTGATGGTGACATTAGAGGAAGAAAAAAAAAAACTCTCCCTAGCTATTTAATTTATACTATCATTATCATTGCAAAATAAGATAAATGCACGATACAGAAGACGCAAGATTATTGGATATTTGCCTAACAAGAATTTTCATGGGGAACTAACAAAACCCGAAAGTTACCTCCAACTCCATGTGAATGCCATGCATCTATCTTGACGCGTCCACCCGGTGATTAGATATCAGTAATCAGTGTAGAGGGGAATGTACAGAGCGAGCAATCAAGAGGAGGGGGCGTTTTACTAATATCTGTCTGTCAAGCACCTGTGTATAGACACTGCAAGTTTGCTAACCTTTTGCGGGTGGAGAAGAATGGCGCATACTCCAAAACAAACGGCAATCATAGCAATTACAAACACTGAAGGACGATACTTCAAGACTCTGTTAGAGAAAACGAGACCACGTGATTTCGTTGGCCTTTCGTTGATGGGGTTCATTCTCGTAACGACATCTCTATTCAGAAGGGAAACCACCCCGCTTCTAACAATAGATTTGGTGTTTGCCATTACTCCCAAACCTCCATTTGGTCTTTGCTCCAAGTCCTGCAAATACAGAAAATTCATATCCAGCCATGCAATCAAACATAGTGAGACAAAGATCTCCTATTCAAAACATGGCAGGTAGATACAACTATGCATTGAACGACTGCACAATGCTCAACATTCAGCTAGTAAGCATGACAAATTATCAAAAAAAATAAAAACTCAACTTTATTGGGGTTGCAGATGCAAATGCACTTGGCAAAAACATGTCCTTGGTATTTTTTTCAAACTACTTCTATGTTAGGAATTATTTATACTTTGGGGACTTTAAAGGTCAATGCAGCTCAAAAGCATGTTATAACTTACAAACAGCTTTTCGATGCTTCTTGCCAAAAAAATGAGGAAAAATGAATCAAGAAAACAAATGCAATAAAATCAAAAAAAGATGAAATTGAAAGAAAAAAAATCAAGAAAAGTATATAGCATAGAAATAGAGCAATAAAAAGTTAACGGACCAAATCAGATAAAAAAATCAAATTGAATAAAACACCCAGGGACAAAATTGAAAAAAATTGAGACTTTAAATTGCATCAAAAATCAAATAAAAAGTAATTAAATTGAGGACCAGAATTGATAAGATTACAAATTGAAGGACACAATTGTTTTTCTGGAAGTTCATGCATGTTTTCTACGGATTTAAAATTTATTTGACCTCATGCTCCATGTGCAGACAATTTTACTGGTTTTTTCTTAAATTCAATATAACAAGTTATCAACCAACAACCCACAAAAAGAAAACAATAAGCAGTCAATGAAATAGTAAATCCATGTAAAACTCCATAAGCTTTCGATCCTAAATGACAAAACCAAACACATTGCTAAAAACCTTGAAGAGGAACATTGATATTCTTACCTCACTGGAGATAGCAGATGCTGGTTTGTTGCTTACACAGCAGCTTCCTGAAACGCGATTCTCCAGTCCAGGACATTCCAAGTGATGCTTCAAAACTTCACTTCTCTCGAGTTTTTTATGAAGAATACTGCTTGCGCAGTCCATGTAACTCTGCAATAGCCTCGTATTAGTGTCACTGGTAACATAAACCATACCATTGACCTCCCTTTTGTCCATCCTGATCTTCAGGTTTTTTAATATCTTATCTAAAACGATGATTGATTCATGATGTAACAAGAAATTCAACAAAGAATTGACTCTTCGAATCTGAAAAGAAGTCATTGTTTGTTGAGAATTTTCTGCTGAAGGCTCCTTTAGTAGCCAAGCTATGTCCATACTAAACTCTGAAAAAGCTGTTTGTCTCATTGTAGAAACCTCACACTCTGAGCCAATAATCAATGAACGGGATGCATCAAATCTCTGCTGAATTATTTTCATTTCAGAACAAACTTCTCTGTCCCCAATAAGCACAGGAATAAAATTTGATAAGCCACTCTCATTCTCAACCTGCAGAACATATTTGTAGTGAAAAAACATTTCCAAAATGCTCAAAATGACCTGTATAACTAGAAATATACTGTTTATCAGCTACACCTAGTTTCAGGCTCAGGAAATCAAAACTAGGCACCAATGATACGACCAGTAGCCTGGTGATAGCACGAGATCACATGATGCAGCAACCTAGTACCAAGACTCGACACCAACCTAGTCACAAGACCAGCCATATAAAATAGCTGCGAAGAGTTTCCATGAACACAGAAGGATTTTGGTGGTGAGGTTAAGAATTCTTGCACAAGAGACCAGTTTGGCATCAGACTCACAGCAATGCATATGCAAAGTTCCCAAGTTGTTAACCCTGAGTCCCATGTTTTTGTTTTTTGGAAATACAATGTTTTTTCACTCACGCAAATATTTAAATTTGAATTCATTGCCCTTAAAGCCACATCAGACTGTAATGGGTGATAAAAATTATATATTTACCAAGAATATAAACCACTTTGGTTTTAAAAAATTAGAGGAAATCTAAACCTAGGACCTCATATGGAACTATTAGTGCACACCTCAGCCTGCAGGTGGTATTTCAGCACCTCAGAACAAATTGATTTTTATTCCAGATAGGAAAAACAAAAGGAAAAAACCACGAAAGAAACTGTAAAAAACAATGCAGGAAAAGATAAGATCTCCTTGTTCATTTTGAATATGTCAGCACATGACAGACCATTACATAAAGATAGATGTAAATTGGAGGGTCCTCCAAAACTTTGTACACATAGCCAAATGCCCCTTTGTTAAAATAAACAGTAGACAGCAGAACAAGCAAATAAAGCATGGTCCGTACCTCAATAAATAAAGGACCCGAGAGATTAGGTTCAATACAATGGGTAAGTATTTTGAACAGCTGATGGTGAAGACCTGAAGCTCCTTTGGTATAAACTTGTGGTAATGCAACACAAGAATCATGAGCAAGATACTTCCCAGCAAAAGATACCAGAAACCTGCCATCAAAATCATCTTTAAAGGGACATAAAATATGGAATTTGGCAGGGGGGGAAATCATTACATATATTAGAATGCAAAAGAAAAGGAATAAAAAAAAAAGCACTTGTTTAGAGTTATAGCAAGATCATAAATACAAAGTTAAAGAGTCAATAACAAATAGTTTAAAACAGATATCCTTCACCATTTGAGTCAAACTGCATTAGATTCAGGCTCACTTGGCATTAGTATATTAAGATAGCAAAAGGGTGAAGGTACACCAAAAACTGAAATATCTGTTATCAATTATTTGGTTTACAAATGGCTTCTTTTTCCACTATAGTGTGGGCTGATATCATCTTCCTAATACTAGAGCAGATGCTCAAGGGAACTCTGGTATTTATATGATATTGACCTGGAGCTGAGCAGCAAAGCTAATATTATCACAGAGAAATATAAAAAAGCAAAGCCTGATATATGATACTGAATTTCCAGCATAGAGCAACCATAAAGTCAAAAACCAATAAGAAGACATTCCTCTGTTAACTGCAAAAGAAAATGAGATGCAGTTGCCAGGGTCTATTTAGGGGGGGAAATGCATCCTATGCAAATGAGCTCGCCCAGAATAGTAAATAGTTTAATGCCAGAGAAAATGTTGCAGTTTTTTTAGTTATGATAGCATCATCTGCATGCAACAGAGATGCTCCAAGTCCTAAGAACTTCATCCTGGCTGCCTCGTGAAACAAAATAAGCATTTGAGGTGCTCATATTTATAAGGAAAATGGGTTGTAGCCAGAAGGTTCTCTACCATGCTAGTGGAGATCTAACTTGTTATACACTAATTGAGGTTGGAGTAGATAGAATCAAGTATAGGGAACTAACTATGAGTGCTCATAAACAATGATTTCCAGCCTCAAGGTAACTTTTCCAACAAATTAAAAATGAGGCTGATAGGCAAAAATCACATGTAAGTATGAAACACAAGTCAATTCAAAATGCAACAAATTATTATAACAAACTGCATATAACCCTTGAAGAGCCTTGTTCAATTAGCATCTTTCCATGTATCGGCAATCAAAGATGAAAAAGAAAAAAATCTGTTTCCAGCAAGATGATACTTGGAAAGTGCTAAAAATTGATTGATTGTACAAAGACGTACTTACCGAAATTTGGTTTGCAACAAATTACTTCCACAAACAACAAGCTCTATGGGCTTTCCAGCCTCGAAACATGTAGGATGAACATAGTGAAGTCTTGGGGCATGCCCTTTCACATTGACTTTCATCACAGAATTTCCATCTAGGTCAATGAATGTTCAATGATTAAACAATGGAATGAACAAATAATTGAAAAGGAATAAAGAACAGAATCATTTAAGGGGGGACTTTCAGCTGATCACGGTTGGTTATTTGAATTAGTTTTGTTCTTGCAAACATTATGTACAATACACTGCCGTAATACACGAACATTAAGAAAGAAACAATTATCATACCTTTTGTGACATTGAAGATCATGTTATTAAGATAAACACACATGCGCCCCTTTTTAGACAGCATCTTTCCACTACCAAGAAGGTCATTCAAATATGACTCAGGATCTTCAAGTAACTGTTTCACACAAGAAAAGATTGAAATTAATATATATTGTGTAGAATTTAATAAAGGTAACAAACATTTATTGGATAAAGAAAATGAGAGAGAGCGTATGAGAGTAATATTCATGACAGTCTAACAATTTTAAACTAAACTATTTACTTGATGGTATTAAAGGTATCTGCAATTATGCACATCTATGGGTATGAAAACAAATGAATGCTCTAAATTCCTGGCCTTGAGATTTCGGTATGAACATACATATCTGCTAAGACATTTGTGCGTTCACAGAAATCCAAATAACAAATAGAGAGACCTGTAGTTTGGTTGATTCACTAGTTGGAGGTCTTGAAATGAAACCTAAATGAAGTGGGGTAATCAAACATTATTTGTAGATCTAGATATAACAAAGAGCGTGCATATGCACTATTGTAGATGGCATCTTGTCAAAAACTCTAAATTCATCTAAAGATTATATAAGATAGCATCTAATATATTACCTTCACCCACATAAATGTTGGCATTGCAAGAAATACAGTCAGGATTGTACATCCTGGCCGAATATATCCCTCCAACTCCACAGGCATACTGGCCAACCATTGGAATATCTGTAAATACAGTTATCACCTGTCAACCAATTCCTGGTATCCTTAACTGTATATAAATTAATTATCATTCGATACTAAACTGTAAAATTAATTCTTTAAAATACTTGGTGCCGAAGCCTTCTAGGGAATTCTGCCGGATTCCAATCATAAAGCTTGAATGAGATCCGACCTGTAGGGCACTACAATAAAAAATCCAGATCAGTTTGTACCAAACAAATTTAATAATAATACAATAGTAAAGAAAAAAAAGAAACGAACAAAATCAGGCATGCAAAAACACAGAATCCACAAGATATTAGAGACCAACCATCGATGAGTAAGCACTCTTGTTGTCACAATTTGAAGGAGAAAATGGAAGTTTAGGATCATCTTTTCCACAATCCATTCGCGTGTCCCCAGAAGCTGTAAAAGAGACTCCACTATCACTATTAACATTTTGAGAGATGGGATCAGAGTTCAAGGCTGAAAAGTGTCCATCTTCAGACTCAACCAACCCTTCTTTCTCCACCATCTGACTACTGGAACACAAACCATCTGCACCACATAGAATAATACATCAGGCCGCACACCAAATGCCACACTTGGTTCACTTAGAATTGGATATGGAACATGAATCTCTTTCCAATCCTTGACTAAAAATATTTTGCTTCAGCACATAACAGGGATTTAAATTCCGTGTAAACTAGGATACTGTAGTATAAATGTGATAGATTATTCCCTTTATTCGGTAAAAATAATATATATATATATATACACGCGCACACACAAGAAAGAAAAACCTTTGCTAGCTTCAGCATCACAAGTAGTATCTTCAGTTAGCAAACCCCCTTGAACTTCCTTATCACCTGCACTGCCCTTTCTAGAATCAGCTGGCTTCCTTCTCCTTCTATTATTATGCCTCTCTAATTTCCTTCTACAACTCCTTTTCCCTTCATCAAAATCCGATAGCACATGAAACCTGCCATCAAATTCCATACAATAAGACCTCGGCTTTTTAATAAAGCACAAAAAAATTTATATCAAAAAACACTAACTTGCCACACTGTTGACAGTATCTTTTAGTTTCCCCGTCAAGCACAACAGCAGTAGCATTAACACACCCTAAACAAACCCTGTGTCTTCTATGATACCCTTTAAGTTCACTAATATCCGCTTCACAACTCGGTACCTGACACCTAGCAATAATCGACCCGGCACGAGCAACCCTCACCCGTTTTTTTTCAGGCAGAGCAGCCTCTTCCTCTAGTAATAATTCATCCATCTCCGGACACGCACACGGTATTATACCCGCTTGAAAATTGGAGCAAGTCAAACTCGGGTCTCGCTTCCTTACCCGATCAGAAACAGGAACTTCAAACTGTTGAGACTCGACTCCAGGCGTTGGATTGTCAATAGGTTGTGTGACGTCAACAACTGTATCGAAAGAGAGAGGGAATTGTTCGTCCACGGTGAAATCGAGGAGATCGCCCCAGTCCCATTCGTTGGTGGCCGGAGGACGGTGGAATTCCATGTTGCCGTCGTGTTGTGGTTGTGGAGGGGAGGAGGAGGAGGAGGTCTCCATGATTAGAGGAGGCAATAAGATATAAAACCGTAAGTTTCTGGAATTGGGGTTTTTTTGACGTAGATGAGACGGGAAAGGAGGTACCCGGCTGTTGGGTAAGTGTTGAATCGTAGTCGTTGAAGAGGTTTTGTTATACTGTTAGAGAGAGAGAGAGAGAGAGAGAGAGAGAGGTGAGGTTATGGTGTCGACATGGATGTAGATTGTCATCAACAAATTGACGCGACATTTTGTTGCACGCGCGGTTGAATATGATTCGTCAAGACAGGTAAACAGCTAAGACAGCTAAATTAATTGAAATCATGTTCTGAAAAAGGATTATTTAGCGTTGTCCGGAGATAAATGTCGTCTGGCTTGTGCTTCAGTCATTATTAGTGTTTTTGGTTGGATAAAACCTGTTTTAAAAATATTTCTGAAAAACAAATTAAAAAATTATTTTTTATTTTAAATTAAAATTAATATATTAATGTCAAAAATAATTTTTAAAAAATAAAAAATATATTATTTAATATTTTTTTTAAATAAAAAATATTTAAAAAAACAATCTAATTATACTCGTAGACATATTTTAAGTGAGTCACGAACTCTGGTGTGGAGGTTCTATATTTATCGAAAATTATAAAATTGATTTATAATTATGAGGGTGTTAGCTAAATTGCTATCTGTGACAAGAATTCGGTAGTTATTAAGATGGATAAAAACAAAAACAAAAATCAGCTTGCAATAATGGCTATTGTTTGATTAAATGCATATCTACGATGTGGTGGAAGTTAGTTTCTAAAATGTTTCTTAGCTTTAAAATAAATAAAAATATTTATTTTTATTTATTTTAAAGCTAAGAAACATTTTAGAAACTAACTTCCACCACACCATAGATATAAAAATAATATTTATTTTTGATATCATCATATCTAAATAATCTAGAAACACAAAAAAAATTAAAACTAAAAAAACTTTAAAAAATATATATAATTAAAAATTACTATTTTTACAACTTTTTTTTAGATGGCATTGAAATAATTTTTTATATATTTAAATTCCAAGGAGATGTAAAAATTATAATTTTAATGATAATAGTAATAATCTTAAATAGAAACTAGGTTCACTTAATAATAATGAGATTGCATATTAATAATTTTATAGAATGGTTTATTTTTGTGTTTTGAGATTTTTTATTTTTAAGTTAATTATTTTTTTAATATTTTAATACGCTACTATAAAAAATATTTTTAAAAAAATAAAAAATATTATCTGAATAATTAAAAAAACACTTTAATCACTATCACAATAGCTATTGTTACATCATACTCACTACCACGAGTGTGGTTGTAATTGGCCTATATATGGCCTTAAACCGATTAAATTTAGATTTTGGGGAGAGGTGGCCTGTGGTGGAGGCAAGTGGAGTTAGAATTTAGAAAGCGAAGCATCTTTGTCGATATGGAATGACGTGAGCAGTGATGACATGGCTTTCCCGTAAAAGCAGACTTTCTCTTTCAATTACAAGTCAAGGCAGATTTTAATACTGCCTCTCGGGGGCGGCCAGATCTCTCAAGAGCTATTTTAAAGAATCAAATGATAAAATAATATTTTAAATGGTATACATATAGTTTTTTTTTATTATTATTATTATTATTTATACTTTAATAGAAAAAAAAATTTGAAAAGTCAACTGTATTGGAGTATAAGAATTAAATGTTTTTTTAAAAAAAAGTTTGATCTTGTTTTTTTTATTGACTTCATCATTTAAAAAAAATGTTTTGATTTACTGATATTAAAAATAAATTTTAAAAAATAAAACATTTTGAATTTTTAAGAGAAATTTTATATATTTGGAGTAAATAGTGGGTTGACATGTTGAATTTACTAAATCAAACTAAATTATTGATTGATTGATTTTTTAAAAATACAACTAGGAATGACAATGGGTACTCACAGGCTGAGTTTTTTTATATCCATTACTTGTCATGTAAAAAAATAAAAATTTATAACCTATGCATTGAGTTTCGATTATCCATGTAGATATTTATCATCTAAAAATTAATTATTATTCAATATAAAATAAAATAGTGTGTGTTTGAAGTATATAAATATATATTATTACATGACAAAGACAATTTATGCATGTGCATGTGTATTATTTTAATATTGAGATGTGTATATGCTATATTATATAAAAAAATATAAATGTTTTGTGTGTATATATCCATGTAATAGAAATTAATACATCTCGGATAGGTTTTAGTTGAGTTTCATAATGTTCATAGTTTATCCATTATTTATTAGGTGAAACACACACACGTTTATTCATGTCAATTCAAATCATTATCCATTAAGTTTTTATTAATTTGTTGTTTTTATACCCAAACTAGTTTAAGAGCGAGAAAATTAGGTCATAAAGTTGAGTTAACGATGGTTCTCGTAAAAATATCAATGTAAAGTGTTTAGGTCATCTCTTAAAATCATTATTTATGACATGTTGTTTTATAAACAAGATAGATGACAGGGAGTTATGATGACATGATTTTGATATATGGTTCACTTGATAAAAGAGGGGTTTAGGACAATGATATAGATTGTTTTTGAAGTTATTTGTTTTTACATACATAAAAATAATATTTTTATATTTATTTTTGATATCGACATATTAAAAATATTCAAAAGCATAAAAATATATTTAAACAAGAAAAGTATTAAAAAAAAACATAACTGGACTATGCTCTTAAATACCATTAAAGAGGTTTTTGACATTGTATCTCTACTCGTGTTTCGGTGTGTTCTAATTTTTTTTATTATCAATACTCTTTTCACAAGAAAAGTCAAATAATTGTTTGACATGATGATTGAATTGTGTTGGCTTCTCCTTTGAAGTGAGGCAATAAAAATAGCTAATTTCTATTGTAATTGTCACTGATGTATTTTTTCTTGTTTAAAATTCTTTTTTGATATTTAAAAATCAAGAGCAATCTTCTTATCTAGGGATATTTGAGTATTAATCCTCATTCTTTTTATTTATAATTTTCATCATTGATCGTTTTGTAAGTTTTTTTTATCTGTTTTTAATTTCATATTTCAATCTAAAATTTTTATTTTTCATTTATTCAAATTTGATCTTCTTTTTTTGTCTTTTTTAAAACTTTCAATTGTTTTCAATTTCACATTTAATTAAAAAAATATTTTTATTATTTCTTTTAAAAATGATCTTTATTCTCTTAATTCTTATGTGGAATTGAATTTTCTTTTCAACTTATCCCCTTGATCTAAAATATACACTCTTTGATTTAATGTAGCTTTTTTATTTTGGAACCTTTTTGTGATGTTTTTTATTTTTTTTATTTTAATCCTTTGACATTTGATTTATTGAGATTTAGGCTTTGTTGTTTTTCTAGATTTGATGCTTCCGATCAAATGATTAGGGTTACTAGGTTTATAAACCAACACAAATTCATATTGTTTCTGTAACTTGTTTTTTTTTTATCTCATTCCTTGACATTGATTTTTTTTTAAAAAAAAGATTTATGATTTTCCTTATTTGTTTCGTAAAGTTATCTTGATTTCATGATTTTATCTGTGTTTGATGGGTTGACCCAAGTGTGTTTATGTGTTTTTGTTTGTTTTTAATTACTATTTTTTTCATTTAGATTCTTTTGTGTGATTTATTTTTTTATATAAAATTTTATCTTTCAATATTTGGTATATTGAGTACTGGTTTTTATGTTTGCTTCCTTATTTGTTTCTCTTGATCAAATAGCCAACAACAAGTACTGACATCAATTTTTTTATAATTGTTTTCCATCTCATCATTCAATATCTTTTTAAAAAAATGTGTTTCATTATTTTTTTTCAAGTTATTTCGATCTCATAACTTGATCTGTTGGTTTAACGGGTTGACCTGAGCAGGCTTAAGCCTTTTTTTGTCTTATTATTTTTATTTTCTTTTATCTTTCATGTGTTTGATTTCTTTTCAAAAATTTATTTTTAAACATTTGATTAATTAAAGATTTTCCCTTTGTTTTTTCTTTGACAAACATCATAACATGCTTAGAGATTGTGATTTTATCATCATTTTTTTAAAATATTTTTCTAGTTTTTTTTTTTGTTAATATAAAAAATATATATATTTTTAAGTAATATTTACTATAGATTTAACAGTTAACTAATCTCTTCGCATTCGCTCTCGCCCGCCCTCCAAACTTTCGAAACACACAAACCCCTATCTAGGGTTAGGGTTATATAAACCACTCCTCTTCCTTCCAATAATAATAGGCTCACCAATCTAAATAACAATGTCAAGATACGGAAGCCGGAGCAGGAGCTACAGTCCTGGTCGCCGTAGCCGAACCCCTCCTCGGGTCCGTAGGAGATACGATGACGAAGATCGCCACCGTGACACCCGTTCTTACCGTGACCGTCGCTCTTCTGCTCCATCTGGCTTGCTCATTCGCAATCTCTCTCTCGACGCCAGGTCCTTTGCTCTTTCTCTCTCTATTGTTTTCTTACATTTTCTACCAATCAATCCGGCTTGAGGACAGTTTTTATGCTACCATTTAAGTTTATTAACCAACGATGGAATCTTCGATGGTAAATGTGTACTGAATTTTGAATATTTATATATTCAAGCCGTGTAATATTATTGTTGAATATTTTTAATTAGGTGATTACACTCGTATCGTTTCAATTCTTGTTTAATATCATAACTGAATCTTGAATGTCTGATTCCTGTCTGTTGATTTATTTAAGTAAAAAACTCACTATTCATGTGATGTTCTGCAGGCCTGAAGATCTTAGGGGGCCTTTTGAGAAATTTGGTCCTTTGAAAGATATTTACCTGCCCAAGAATTACCACACTGGGTAATTGCTTGTTTTTATTATATAAGTGGTGTTTGGTTTTCAGTTGTTTTGTGCCTGACATGTTAATACTGGTGTTTCAATGATTTATTTCGTAATCGCAATACTGATTAGTTTGGTTGTGTTTGCTAGTTTTTTATGAGTTATGTGTTACTGTGATTATAGGGAACCACGAGGGTTTGGGTTTGTGAAGTATCGTTACGGTGAAGATGCAGCTGAAGCAAAGCAACAAATGGACCATAAAAGTATTGGTGGACGTGAGATAAGAATTGTTTTTGCTGAAGAGAACAGAAAAACACCTCAAGAAATGTGTAGGACTATTCGTACAAGGTTTGTCAATAACTTACTTGATTCCAGTGATTCATCTTTATTCAATTCTTATTGGATATATTTTTCTGTTCAACTGAAATGTAACTCTTAATTCATTAGCTTATAAATTTTATTTCTAGTAACCGACATGGAGGCAGCCATAGAGGGAGAACACCACCAAGATCCCCAAGACAGCAATATCGTTGTTAGTTCAAATTTTCCCTTGTAAATTTATCTAACATCTTTATCAAAATATTCTTCAAACTTTTGTGGTTTCATCTAAACCTTATTATGCAAGTGATCTGTTTTTGAAATCATTGAATTTTTCCTTGAATAATTTCGATGAACTGTTTAATTTTTATTGACAGCTTATTCACGCCCACCTTCACCTGCCAGGCATGATTCGAGGTTTGATTTTGCATGTTCAGTGTCTGTTTTGCTTTCTTTGTGATACTGTTAAAAGTTCTTGTTTTGGCATTTCCTCTCTCTCAACATGCATTAAAATTTGTTTATATTTGAATGCTAGTGAATTGTATCTTACAACCATAAGCTTTTGCATACCAGCAGTATTTTCTCAAGATTAAGCTGCTGATTTCTTATGTCACTTCTACACTTTTCACTTTCTTTTAGGAGATATTAGAGTTTCAACCTTACGAACATTTGCATGAAATCATAGAGGATTGCTGCATGTCTTTCCATATGCCATGGAGTAGATGGAGCATTTTATCGCTCCATGAATAGTATGAGTTTATAACATTATTTTGTTATATAAAAGTATTAACTTAACTTCACTTGCCCATATTAGTGGTAAGTTTATGTGGGATGTACTCCCACCTAACAAACAACATGGTTATCACTGTTAATGATGATATAGTGATGCATTACTTGTTCATTTGTTTCTTGAGGAGGCTGATATTTGTTTTCTTTATTTCCAACGTGCCTAGACTTGACATTGCGTGTGTTTCAATGAATTTGAATGTTATCTGCTGGTGACTTGTTTCTGCAGATGTTAAAGTGAAAAAGGAGATGATAAATAAAGATTGTTTCCAAAAAGAATTCGTAGTGATGGTCGACATGATTATCTTTTAATGAAAGCCTTTCAATAAGTTTTGACTATAATCTCACCTTCACCAGCTATTCTCTACAAGCTGCATTTGGCTTTCCCATTCTTTGACATTTGGGTTGGCAAGGTTTACTACAGTTGAATTGGACTATAGCCAAACTCTATGTGAGAGATGACTAGAATCACAGGGTATTCATTCGTTTTTTTTTTCATAAAAAACTTCAGAGCAACTTTTTAATAAGGATTTTTTTTTAAAGCTTGATATGTTGTTTTGCATATACTATCCAGTTAAGAAAGAATATAAAGCTTATATTTGGCCCAAGAAAGAAATCATCTTCAAAGAAGGAAAGCTATTCAAAGTCTTACTGGTAGAGATATGATGGCAATATCCAAGAAAAAGATAATAGAGATTTTAGAATGTCGGGGCAAAGAGAGCCATGAAGTTATCTGATGCTGATCAATAGAGCCCAACTGTCAATTGTTTGGATGCAAGTATCATAATTTTATTCAGAAACCCTGAAATGGTGCAGGTAACAGCCATATTTTGATGAATTAGATTTTCAACGAAGCTGCAGGCAAAAACATCACTTCTCGAGAAATCAGTCATCTTTCATTTATCTAAATGGAAGAATGCATACTGAAATTGCTTTATTCGTGGAGACCACAAATTCAGACAGATCTATTATATCTGGAGTATATATGCTTCAAATTTCTGTTTTCTTTATGTCTAGGTTCCATCATTGATCTAGTCACTTATTTTATATATCTTTATTTTTATCGAGACAGGGATCGTGGTGTGAAGGAGGATTATTGCTCTCCACAGAGATCAAGATCCATTTCACGCTCTCGTTCTCCACAAGATGAGAGGGACTTCCGGGCAGACCAGCAGTCGCGAAGTCCATGGGAGAATGGCCGAAACCCCAAGGAAAGGAACCATGCATCTCGTGGATCAAGGGCTGAGGGCCAATAGCCATAGTCCATCAAGGTCACATTCACAATCCTACGGGTAAGTACCATCTGCTTCCTTTTTTCTCTTTTTTTTTAATCTGTTCTTTAGGTTCTGAAATGGCTGGTGTGAGGTGAATGTATGTCTTAGGTCATACTAGAATGCAATGGGAAATCTGGCGATGCATCTAGTGCTCAAACTTGCAAAATTGTATTTTTCTATATCTATTGAGGATTTTGCATTGTTACATGTAGTTTTCAGAGCATGGATGTAAGCCACCCAAGTGTCAAAGCCTAATGCACAATGCAGTGAGAGAAACAGTTCATCCTTTTCAGAACATGGAAGTGCAGTGTTTGCTCTGATTTGAGCCATTTGGGACAAACAGACTTAAGTTTTCAAGCAAACAGTGTTCCTTTGTTACATGTATTTTCCAGCCTTTTTTTTTAATGCTTTTAGGACTGTCTGTGGTCAGCATGCAGAGATGTTATAGAGCTCTGTCCTAGTTTTGTTTGTGTTTTGTCTTTTATCATGACAAGAATGGCTCATCCACCTGTTTGTAATTTCTCTCCATGATCCACTTTTGCTACTGAGTGTATGACCAAATAATTAGTTGTTTTAGAGTTTGGTCTAAGCCAATTGTCACCTAGGACATGAGTCGACCCCTCCGGTCGAGCCAAATTTTTAAATAGTTGCTTTCTAGATGTGGTGCTTTTAGTTCAGTCATTAGAGAGGTTTATTTGGGTGGGCTAGGTTTGTTTAGAAGTAATTTCTTTTCTTTTTTGATTTTTTCCCTTCAAAATTCATTTTTTAAAAAAGCTAAACTTTTTTCTTCTATTAGATTATTATGTCAGCATAATAAAACTTGCAAGTTTTGACATCACTTGATTTTGCTAGTGTTTTGTTTTTAATATTTCTTTCAATGATTTCTTCCTTTCATCTTTCTATAGTTGAATAATTTATAGGATTTAACAATCATTAAAATTTTCTTAGTTCCTTTTCTATCATGTCGAGTCATTGATTTTTGTTTTGTTTTTTAAAATACAACATTTTAGTATAATTATTTTTACGCCATAAAGAAATCGTATAGGTAATTGACTTGACTCGCGGTGAAATACATGTCATTATCAATTTTAGAGGGTGTTTGAGAAACCAATTTAAAAAAACAAACTAATTTTCGCTTTAAGTTAATTTTTTTAGCATGTATATGTTAATATCAAAAATATTTTTTTAAAAAATAAAAAATATTTTAAAAATAAACTCTGACTAGACTGAGTACCCAGTCAGTACATTCTACATAACTAAAGTACTAAACTGGATAGACGGAACGGAATGCATGATGGGAACTAGCTAAATAAAAGGAGAAGACCTTTACTCAATATATGTGGAATTTGTGGCTTAGGTTCAAAATTCTTACAACGCCTGCATCCCTTCAGAGGCCAGCAAAACAAGGCGCAGCAAGAGAGCATTGCAAAATCCTTTCCCCCTTATTCATGAACAAAGGTGTCCCCAGAGTTATGCCGCGCCCAACCTAGTTTTTTTCATGAAGTTCATCAAACACAATATTTCAAGCAGGCTGCAGATCTATCAGAAACCAAAAGCAAATAATTGTCACACGCGCGGGCAACATCCTATCCTTTCTCTTGAATGCGATCTGAAAGTACAATCCGAGCGTACCAAAAGGGAGACAATGCGCAAGAAAAAAGAAAGAAAGATTTAAGCAAATCACAAACTGTTTTGTGACCTAAATTATTGTGAGCTGATTGCTAGTTCCAGTATTTGCCAATCATTCCAAGGGGCAAGCCTTCTCAAATGCTTGTTGCTCTTTGCGACACAAATCAAATTCATTTGTAGAGTAATACATGCAGCCAACGTACGCATCCATCTCATTTGTGCACTTCTGGTGAAGATCTTTCAACCTGCAGTGGCAAACACCTCAAAATTTAGATTTTACAACTAGGTATACCAAGGTGTGAAATGGTTGCTGCTAGGTTGGTTTGATGCAACAAGTTATTTGAAGTTCTAACAATCTTCACTGTATAGAGTCCTTTATGACTACCTGATATACTGTTCATTAAATATCATTTTATAATATAAGGAAGACATAACCTATCAGGAAAAAAATGAAAACTAAAATTGAAGGTCGTGGTACAGCCTGTTCACAGTATCGCACGCAGGAAGAAAATGACATTCTGACCATCTACTAGGCTACACATAGATCAAGTTGAATATTTGATGAGACATTCAGGTATAGAAATTTATTCAACAACCAGAACTTACCTAGTTTTGTTCATGCATGCTGTTATACCATAAATAAATTGTGGGATGTAAGATACAATTAATGTGTCGACGATAATTATTAAGAGTATAAAAATAATTTGTACGTGGGTAGTTATAACACACCGCGTAAGAGTCAACAATTTCGTATGAGATCATGGAAAGAAGACAACAACAAAGCCTGTGCAATATCTTGGTTATTGGCGGTAGATATTGCTCAGCTATTTGAAGGATGTAAGGCAACTCAACACAACGAACAAATCATCAACTCAAATTCAAATCAATGCGCTGTTCTTAGAATCTTTAAAACTTGAAGCTAGTAGGATAATGCTGTAGACGATAACTGTCAAGGAATCATCCCACCTAAAATCTTAACCTCTTAAGTGAGCCCCCATGATATATTTTATATTATTCTCTAATACCCCCCCTAAGTGAAAACTCTTTGGACTTGAAACTTGTATATAGACACACGCTACCTTGTGCTTGATTTTTATAAAAAAAAAATGAGGGTGTGAGATTCAAACTCGTGACTGTTGGGTCAACAAGTCTTTGATACCTAAGTCAAGAAAACCATCTCACCAAAAAGCTTAAGCTCTTAAGTGAGATCCCAGGATATAATTTATATTATTCTCTAACAATAACCAAGTAGACTTGCAATTTTATCTGTAATTAGTAGGATTGCAATTTCAATTCTATTTACAGAAAAAAATATACCACTATCCGGCAGTTTCAATTTGTGAATGTAATCAGAATTTTATGGATGTAAATACTTCTTTTCTAAGTTATTAAGTGTACTTGACATTCAAGTTATTTGATTACTTCTTCAGTTGAACTACTGTATTAATACTTGTGTAACTCTATAAAGTTTAGAATCACGCCAGTAAGCCCATAACTAAATCTAGAGTTAGTTGTTAGTTAGCTCGGAACTCCAGAGTTCAAGTCAGTTAACTTGAAACTTAAATCTTATGTTGCCAAGTCCTTTTAGTTAAGGCAGACATACAAAAACCTACATTAAACACATGCTATAAATCTAAGCTTGGAAATGCCAATGCATGCAATTTTTAATCCTCCGACATTACACTTAATTTGTCAGAATCTATAATATCTGCAACACTCAGATTGCTACGATAACAGACACAAATTAAGAGTCAATGGATGGAAAAAAGAATGCAATGGATTCACTCAGTCCCTGATTGCATTAAAGGATTGTTAAAGGTGATTGGATCTCTGTTGCATGAAACCGTTTAAAGCAAGAACTTTGAACAACTTTTATATTCTCATGACTAATTGCTTGGATTATGACCTGGATATGTAATCAATGTTAATAGGGTTTAGATTGTTGACTATCTACGTTCCTAACAAATCTCTTTCTCAAGCAAACATGAATTAGTAACGATATGCATTTTTCCAAACCCTAACCTTTCCATTTCTCATATCGGGGTAGTAGCAATACCATGCATCTAGTTGCAGCCACTCAATGCATCAAAAAGCTAACTATATACATCATGCCTAACTTTCAATACCAAAGATAAACACACCCATAAAAAAACAATCCAATTTTAGCTCCACAAAGAGTTCAGAAACAATAAGCACTACATCAACTAATCATTCTAGCTCGATGCCTTAACCATACTAGCAACTCTAAGAACTTCATATCTAGCTAAACCAATCATCTCCATAAGGTTACATAAATTGATTCCTCAACTTCAACACAAAATGAAACCTTCATCAATACGAGAGCCAAAAAAAGAGAGATGAAGCAAGTTCCATAATTCCCATTAATTTAAAAGCTCTATCAACCTCATCGGAGTAGACATTCCTACCTCAGGCAAAAAAACACGAAAAATCAGAGACCCGACCTTGCTTTTCAGCTCAATCCCACCAAATTTCAACATCCAAACAGACCCAAAATAAAAATAAATAAAACCCAATATTTCATTCACCTTCGTATCCCAAAAAACTTCCCAAACACCCCGAAACCCTTAATACCAGTACATAGATTACAATCAAACATCATTAATTAACACAAAAATAATGAATTAACAATCATAAGCAACAGTATCACAAGAAAAAAAAAATACTAGATAAAAAAAGAACAAGACAAAATTGTAAAGATTTGCACTTACAATCCAAGGACACAGCGAGTGACTTGCTGGCCTTTATCGAGACATTTCTCCGGGTTTGGGTCCTTCTTCTTGCACTTAAGAAATTCCACATTCTCCGGAAAGCATCTTGTCGCTATATGTTTCGAAGAAGCCGTTAACACTGCCGATGTTGGGATCGGATTCCCCGTCGCATCCACCGCACTCGCTGCCATCTTCAACAATAATCTACAAGAGCAACAAAGTTCAAGACTTTTCTATCAATTCCCACATTTTCTCAGTAACCGAATAGAACATTAAGGAATTAACAAGAATTGTTTTTTGTACTTTCGTCTCCTTTACCACTTCGTTGCTACTGAGAAACAGGAGAGAGAGCGGATGGTTAAAGAAAAATAATGCTGGTGGCTAACATGACTGGTAAGGTAGGTCATTTTAGGTAATAAGCATTAATGATAGAGGGCATTTATGTAATTTACCCAAACCATTTGTGGTTTATTTCAATTTTCGAAGGGTATGTTTTTTCAGCTTCTTCTTTTCGTCGACCGATAATTTGTTGACGGCATCAAAGAAGAGTACCGAGTGAGCTTCTTCTTCTTCTTCTTCTTCTTCTTCATTGCTTAATTATGATGTATTAATATGCAGTCCTTTTCATGGGGTTTCTGTAAAATATTTGTTTTTAGTGGGATTTGCTTAGTTTGGCCACAGTGAGTTAGTTTTTTTGTTTTGGAAAGGGAAAGAATAACGAGACAAGCAATCAGGTTTTGAATCGGAAGGAGTGAAAATCGAATGAAAGATTCTTCGATGAGGTTTCGACTTTTTTTTAATGTCTGGTTCTTGACGTCAAGTTTGTTTAAAAGGTGTTTGATAAAATGTCCAAGTGAGACCTCCTTATCGTAAATGTGGTGTGCTGTTAGGGTGCTATGATTCCATCTTCATATACTTTACCTGTGTTGTGCTGTATAGGTATTATAGTTCATTGGGATTGAATTCTAGTGCTACTTAAAATGAATTCCTAGTTTAAATTAAGCTAATAAATAAAAGTTGTAGTTATATGAACATATTGTCTTTGCTATCTTGATATGTTCTATCTAGCGCTTCCTGTTCAGCATACAAAATTCTGGGTTGGTTTTATTGGTAATGCTAATTGAGATGGATTTTGAATTCCAGTTATTAGACATGCATACACCCAAAGTAAAAAATAAATTATAAGAATTAGGAGTCATTAACTAGTTATATTTTGATCATGTAGGATTCCAGGAAAGATAATTTGAAGAAGTTTCTATCGATGAGCATTCTTAAACAGATGTGTAACTAGTTCATATATGAATAATATTCATTGCCTATTGTTTTTAAAAGCAAACATGTCTGTCAGTTTAAGAATATGTTTTTACACTGCTTGGTGACTTTCTGATATACACGCGTATATAGTTGAGCAATGGGTGACAAAAAGAAGAAGACCTTCATGTTCATCCGCCTTGTTTCTGCTGCTGGAACTGGATTCTTCTATGTCAAGAGGAAGAGTGCCAAGAAAGCTTTGGAGAAGCTAGAGTTTCGCAAATATGACCCTCGAGTCAATCGCCATGTTCTTTTTACAGAGGCAAAAATGAAATGAGAGGGAAAGGCAACGTGAAAGGTTTATCTTTTCTTTTCTGCTTTTCTGGATGAGTAACTTGTGACTGTTGCCATGGATGATTTCCTAGTTTAGTGGAGCTGAATAATTTCTTGTTCCTCCTAGCCACCAGAGATTTCTTAACAGATGTAGGACTCCTGGGTCAGGCTTTTTTGTTGGATGCTTTAGAGTGTGAACATTTTAACTGAATTTGTGATATTTTGATGATGTTTGTGATTTCTCCTGTCATGGGGCCTTCCAGCTTTCTCAACAAACGCATTCAAATTCCTCAAATCAATGTTCATTTCAAGTCTTCAAACTGAACAGTAGTGTTGCCCTGCTTATGTTTTCCTAAGATGGAGTTCGTCGATTACCCGCCTGGATCATGTGGTTGAAGCCAGCTTGTTAGGTTGTCATTTGCACTCACTGGACTGCCATTTCGTGTTTGAAAGCCCTTTCGTTAGTAACAAGTTAAATATAATATAATTTTTTTTAAAATTGATACAGTTTTTGCTAAAAATTATCACGAAAAAGTATGAGAACTGCTAGAACTCTTCCATGAATTATACCATGATTGAGATGTCTATGTAGTGTTATCTTGAAAAAACTTCAAATCAAACAAAATAATTTATTATTTAAATATTTGCTCACGAGCTGAACTAGTTGTTTATTCGGATGCTTAATTTATTCTTTGTATTTTTTGTTTAATAGCATATATTTTTTCTTTTTATCTTTCACTATTATTTTCTTTTTTCGATTTTATTTTAAAAAATAAATAATTAGATATGCTATCTAGATATCCAACAAATACCGGAATGATTATAGTTAATTTAGGCAAAAGCTACAAAATCTCTAAACTAAACGCTTGCCCTAACCCTAAAGAATCCACAAATTAGTCAAGTAAAACAACAAAATAATAGAGAGAAAAGGTCGATTATACCTGAAATTGCATCGCATGACTGAGCTGCGGGTGGCACTGTGATGGGGAAGAAGGGAAAAGGCTTGCAAAATTTGAAATGAGACAATCATGCATTTACTAATTGGGAAAATATTTTTAGCTGCTGTGTGGAGATCAATCGGTCCCTTAAGCTCCACAATATACGATGCTCCTACCCCCTCCGTTCTAAAAGAAACAGCTGCAGAACATTGCCCTCACAATTCACTACGACAGGTCCATCCATAACCATAATATTCTTTTTCATTACAAATAGCTATAATTATATAGTTATCTTAGTCAAGAGGCTGCTAATAAACACAATTTTGAGCCGAGCTGAGCCGAGCTTCATCAGAAATCTACATCATACGCAGTGATTTATGTAAATATGTTTTACCTGTGCTCAAGCAGTTGTAGTTAGGATTTCTAAGTTCACTAGTAGAGATTTCTTACTCGAGATCTAATTCCTTTATGACCCCCTTCTTCTCTGGGAGACAGAAGTTGTATCATCCCATTTTGACAGCTTTTTACTCATAATACGTGATGTGCCCAGCTCGCACACAATATTTCATACTAACACTTCAAGCAATTGTAAAGCTGAAGTCATGACCTGAAAACTTTTTTTTGGAATCAACATAGAGCATTCTTGCAGATAACTGCTTCCACATGCATTATAAATCAGGCAAAATGTTCTTCTTACTCTAGCTTTTAATCATTAAAACTTTAAATTCAATGCTAAAATCAAAGGCACATAGGCTCTAGGTAATGACAATCCCTAGCAAAACAACTCCAACCCCAAATCGAAGAGTCTATCTCTTGTCTGCTCAGCTCAAGCATGTAGCTGATAAGTTGTCTATGGTAAAATCAACCTAAATTTAACAATTTCCTCTGCTTTTAGCTCATATTCAACAATAATTTTCTACAATGTCAGTAGTCATGACAGCAGACAGATAAATTTCTAAAATGTTATAAAATGAAGTAAATTTCCACTACTCAGTTAGAAGGTTATTACAGCTTCAAGAATTAATTGGGAACAAGCATTTCATAATAAGATGTAAAAGGATACCATGTAAGGATAGTATGAATGTGTTTTTTCTTGAACAGCCTCCTTGTGTGTCCTGCAAACTAAGCAGATACATATCCAATCTTTATCTAAGCTAATCTTAAATGTTCAATATCCTCGCTACAAATCATGTGACTTTGGCAATGCACAGAAGTTTCCCAATCAATGGCAAACAGAAGAACCTCAGCCTTTTTCCTCATTTCAATTAGCATGCCAAGAGAACAAACTGTGCGAAATAAATAGAAAGAACCCCATGAGAATCAGTCATTATCACAACACAGACCAAGAAACATTTCAGAATATAAAGAAACCACAAATACAGTTAAGGTTGAAAGACAGATAAACTTGACTTCTTTACTAGTTTAGGAAAAGAACATGCAGAATATTGTATCCAGAGCTTCTACAAGCAAATTGGAGCAATTGCATGTGAATTGACATATAATGAAAGAAATAACAGCTGCAATCAGAGCATTACATCATCAAAGTTCTCAAGATGATGATACCTTGGCATCTTTCATGCAGGGCGATGCAAGCCAAGCTCATCCTTCGCTTCAAGTGGATTGCTAGACTCAGCTCTCAATCTTAATTCTCCAACTGACAAGAGATTTATGAGTAAACCATAAACCTGCAAATTTGATTGTTGGTCCATCTGCTTTGAACACCTTTCCACTGGATAATCTCCAAACTTCCAACAAAGCTTCCACACCAAAAAGTGAATCACAAGCAGCCAACAATGACCATTAAGATCCTGATGGCAATGATCAGTCATCTCCTCATGCCTATCACCCAACGCAAATCATTGGAACACCACAAGTTATGTGCCCAACCCCACCTCCTATCCCTCTCTTCTTAACTGTGCTAGCTCAGTGTTGCATTTAATTTGAAATTATTCCGATAAGGACAAGCTAAAAATATCAAATGTGTTTATGCTGCAATTTTCTTTATGAGGTCCGTGGGTTTCTTTGGTATGATAGCAATTTACCTTTCTGTCCATGTTCTTTATTGAATGATAGCAACTTTACTTTCAGACTACATAAAGCGAGATTTGAATCATTCAAGAATAAAAGCAAAAGCCCCTTCAAATAAGAATGAGATGCAATGACCTAGAAAATCATCATGTAAGGACAATCTCCAAATTTCCAGCATCCAGACGAGTTGATAGTGCTTCAATAAATATTATAACCAGTAATTCGCATGAATGTATATGGTTTCCTTGTGTTCAAGCAGTTGGAATCAGGCTTTTTTAAGTTCACTACCAGAGCATTTCTTACTTCAAAACGAAAAAGAATTTCCATTGTAACCTTTCTTCTCAGAACATGATAAACTTTTGATATCCCTGCATAGCAACTTCTTTTCTCCTGGTAATATTTGTGACATACCACTCTCACAGAGCTATTGCAACGTTCTGGGAAGTAGAAAGGGAGGATCTTTTTCATTTATTGGCATTTAAAGCTGGCATCATGTTTTGTGAAGCTTTAGTTTTGGAATCAGCCAAAATTTATGTTTACTACAGATTACATGGTACACATCACTGCTGTAAATGCATTTATACACTTGCATGCGTTAGGGATCACAGACAATAGGTCTGTTAGGACTTTTTAAGCAATGCTCAAATCAAAGGCACTTAGGCTCAAGGTAATATCAATCCCTAGCAGGACAAATCTGACCCAAGTCCAAGAATCTATATTGAAAATTTAAACATGCAGAGCCTCTTCCATAGATTATCATCATGATTTTAACCAGCAAAGCAAATCATGAGTAAAGTGTAACAGTTCTAGCCTTGATTTATTTATATTTTTTAAGTTATCATATTAGGATCTTTTAAATTTGAATCTAAATTTGTTTGAATTTCTCTATTAACCAAGTAGAATACAAGGACTATGGAAAAACTTACGACTTCCAATCAAGTCATAGGAGGATAAGGCAACCTTGAATATGCTTTTATGAAGGGCCGAACAACCTCAAATATGCTCAGAAACTATCTTTTATCTTTTTTCAATTAGATCTTGTAGTCAATTTCTTTTAATTCAATACAATTGGTATCAGAGCAATTATTAAGTTATCAGATTATGTTCTTTTAAATTTGAATCTAAAGTTGTTTGAATTTCTTTCTATTTAAATAGAATTCTAGACAATGAATTCATGGAAAAATTTATGGAACTTTCTATCAAGTCATGGGAGGATAAGGCAACCTTAAATATGCCCTTATGAAGGCCTGGTCAACCTTGAATATGCTCAAAAACTATCTTTTATCCCTTTTCAATTAGATAGTTGTAGTCAATTTCTTGTAATTCAATAAAATTGCTATTGTTATCAACCTGAATTATCAGATTTGTTACATGAAAAGATAAAGATGCTGAGCAATAAACAAGGAGAAACAAAAAAGAAAAAAGAGGATACACCACGATAACAGGTTATTACATGCAGCCACAAGCATGATTACAACAATTAAAAATGATATATAGAGTAACCATGAAGTAAAATTTGAGTAAGAAGTCAGAAGAGACACAAGTTACTATCCTTCAAAAATCAATATAATTTAAACACTGATAACACAAAATTAGGAAAAGAACATACAGATTTCCAGTACTTCTACAAGCAATAACACCAACTGCGAGCAAATTGACATACACTATAACTTAAAATGAAAAAAAATACCAGCAGCTTGCGGTGGAATACATCATCAAAGCTCTCAAGATGTTGTTGATACCTTGACAGCTTTAAATGCAGGGTGAAGCAAGCCGAACTCATCTTTCACTTCGAGTGGATTGCTAGTCTCATTTCTCACTCTCCTAACTCTCCGACTAGACAGCGATTTATGCGTAAACCCATAAATCTGCAGAATTTGATTATCCCCAAAATTAAACGCCCGATCCATCTGCTTCAAACACCTCTCCACTGAATAATCTCCGAACTTCCCACAAGGCTTGCACCCCACAAAGTGAGTGACAAGCGGCCAACGATGATCACCCAGTCCTGGGTGATAATTCTCAATCATTTCCTCGTATCTATCAACCAAGATCCCCCAATAACCATGCAAATAATAAGCATTCTCTAAATACACCTTATCACCCCACTTATCTCTTTGTGTGGCCAATAAATAAACCATTGCAGACTGATCATCCGCTTCGAAAACCGGCCTATTCTTAAGTTCCCTGGTAAGCACCTTCCCTGCTTCATCTCTAATCTTCCCTTTCGGGCCCATTGGTGACCACGTATCCAAAAGATCCAAAGACCATTGACAATTCCTCAGCAAAAAACTCCCAGTATTCAATCCAATCCAATTTTTTTCATCATAAACCATCTCATTCCACCCGTGCATTACAAAATTTGAATCCTTATACCTCTCCCACGGCACCTCAAATGCCATATCTGTAAACATAGCATCACTATCCATCCACCACAAGAACTCAACCTCCGGATGCGATAGCAATAACTTCCTAATCAAAGGCAATTTCGCCCAAAACCCAGCCATTTCCGCATCAAGCAATGCCATGTTATAAAATATCTCTATTCCATGGAGCCTACAATAATCTATCTTATTTTTTATTGATTTCAACAAGTAATGATCCCCTACCGGGTTCTCACAAGGTTTCGGCGACGATCCTGTGACCAACAAAACACGCGGTTTGTTAGGCTTAATAAAATTGCCAAGACTAGGGTTTGCACCCAACCATTTCTCTCGCTGTTGATTCCAATCTGATATTTTCGGACCCAAACTGTACGGTCTATTCGGATCCGGCTTCTCATCTACCCCTTCATCGACCAAAATCTTGTTGATATCAAACGTGGCATAACTATTTGCATCATTAGCATTACTTGCTTCGTCGTTCTTGTTGTTGTTGGACTGATTAGACTCGGTGAGAACTCGGTGCGGCTCGCCGTGTTTGCGAGCTGCGTAGAGGTGGTCTCTGAGGTCGTTGAAGTCTTGTTCTGGCGTACCGAACTTGCCGGCGCCGATTGTGCCACGTAGGACGACCACGGTCATGAAGAGGCAGAGAAGCGTGATTTTTCCGTGGCGGATAGATCTTTTGATCTGGCGAAGTCGGTGAGTCCCGATGCACCGGCCCAGCATTTTGACTCGGGCTGAGTCGGAAAGAAACAGCAGGTTGGGTCTTGTGAGTGAGAGGTTTGTTTATGAAGCAGGGTGCGCTTGTAAATAAAAGGAAGTTATAGCAGCGAGTTAAAAGGAAATTTAGCCGGTGAAGCTGAACAAGGAAAGAAGGAAAGGAATATCCGGTAAGGAAAAAGAAAACAATTTAAATTATTATTTATTTAATTTGATTAGCTTTTTTTATTTTAAAAAAAAATAATGGTGTCTGGTTTGCACGTAAGCACGTTAGAGGAATCATCAATCATGTGATGTGATGGCGTATCCATTCCATAAACAATGCGAAGCAATTCTATATTATTAATATATGATTTATATTATTGTTTTCACATTTTTTTTAATAAAAATATTTTAGGCTTAAAATTATTTAAATAAATTATTAGATAAGACATTAAAAATATGATCCATATTATTTTTTTATATTATAAAAAATTTATTTCTTGAACCAATAAATCTAAAATTTAATTGATATTTATGTTTATTTTATAGCAATGTTTTAAAACTCAACCTAATTTAGTGGATTAACTTGCGATTCAAGAGTTAAGCGTCTCTTTGGGAAAGTTATTGTTGTAGTTTTTCAAAGTACTTTTCATGCTGAAATATATCAAAATGATGTTTTTTTTATTTTTTAAAAATCATTTTTGATATCAGCACATCAAAATGATCTAAAAACACCAAAAATATTCATTTAAAATAAAATAAAAATTAAATTTTTTGAAAACACAATTTCAAAAACTGTCTCAAACAGCTTCTAAATTGTGTCGGGTTTTAATAAAATTGCGGGGGAGAATTGATCGGGCGTGATCCGATTGAAAATACGGGTATACAAGTGAACTAAAAACATAAATTAAATAAAAAAACTTAATCCCAGTCAATTTTTTCTAGCAAGATAAAGGATAAAAAACAAACATTGTCAAATTAAAAGGAACAAATTGAGAAAGATGTCAAGGTATCTTTTAGCCCTTTTATTATTATTATTATTATTATTTATTTTCAAAAACTAAAATTAAAATTTGCTATGTAAAATCCAGTAATCAAAACAATATCATGACTTTTTTTACACCATACAGTCCTATGAACCTCAATCCATGAATTTATTTTTGAGAAAAAGAAAAGAAAAAAAATAGAATCACCATTACAATCCAAGTGTTTTCAGTCACAATCTACTACGAATTCTTACAGGATAACTTTCGAGAGTTGCTACAGTTAGCTGTAAATGGAGAAATGAAGAACTTTCACTGGCGCGGTTTTTGCCAAAATGAAGAAGATCGATGGCCTAAGAAAGCTGAAGGAAACCCTTGATTTTCTCCATCATCGGCGTTCATTCTTAGATCCTTCTCTATTTTGGTTCATTTTCCATTAAAAACATCAAATTTCGAAATTAAATTAGTACAATTATTATGCCGATGCTTCTCCTCCGGTCCCCGGCCTCTCTCTTCACCTGCAGCTCTAATGGCTTCCAAAACTCCCAGAAACCCACCACGGCCAAAAGATCAGCCCATCCTTGCCAAACCAAAAACTAAAATTAAAGGATCGACAACCCTAAAGGCTCTCTGTGCTCACTTTTTATAGTAATATATAGCGGCACCTCTTTCCCTGTCCCTGGCCATAATATATTTGTTTGGTTCGGGAAGAAGGTACCGTGCCCTGGCCAAACCCTTCTGGTTTCCATCTCTAACAGCAATTCATCTAGGCTCGGTGGGTTCAACTTTTCTGATGAGCCTAGCAGCCTGGCTGGTGTGGACTGGTGGCGGGTTTCACATCGACTCGGATGCGCTGCCTCTCTACTTAGCTCAAATCTCCCGGAGCATGGTATGGGATCCTCTCGTGCTCAGGATGGGAGCGGTTTGGCTTGGGTTTCTGCTCTCGGTGCTGAATCTGGGGACTCTCTTTGCATGTTACCGGGCCTTTGGTAAGGTCAATCCATTGTCTGAAAGTTTGTCGAGCCTTGTTTGACATGGGTGGCATATCTAACCCTGGTTACATTTGATCTTGTGTATCTTTGAACTCTGGTTTGTCAACTTCTTACAGCACCATAGCGATGTGTTTGATTCCCTGAACGTGCGAAGATGAAAGAGCCCATCAACAAAAATATTTAGCACTAAAAAAACATTAAAAAAAATGAGGAAAAATATCATATGAAACATTTTCAATTGTTTATTATCTCTCTCATTGCATCGCTCGATCTTCTTCCTACCTTCTTCAGCTACGTACGTACCACCCGCACATCTCCCTTGGCTCCTGAAATCCTGCCATTTCTTCTTTCCCTCTGCACCTATCTCTTCAATTCAACGACTCAACTACATCTTCAATCTTCATATCCTGAAAAAAAACCCTTTTAAAAACAAAATCTTCAGATACAAAAATCTTTGCATTTGGCTACATATATCTCTCTGGAGCTAAAGATGCTGGACCGGTGCCTAGCAGGTTGTCAGGACCACCTGTTCCAGAGACCAATGTGCCATGCCAAGGTCACCCTAATCTGCCTCTTCGTGACCGCCACCGTCCTACTTGGCACAATTGGCGCCGGCAAGTTTGGCACTCAGGAGCAACACTTCAACTACCTCCGCAACAACTTCTACTCTTCTCGCAAGCATGCCGCCGAGCCACAGAAAGTTGTCATTGAATTGACACGAAACAGCAGCAGCGATGATATGAATACCAAAAACGATGATCCAAATAGCTATGCCTCATTTGACATTAACAAGCTACAAGTCGATGAAGGCGAAGACGATGAGAATCCTGATTCTGACAAGCCATACAGTCTGGGGCCGAAGTTTTCAGATTGGGACCAGAAGAGAGCTGAATGGCTACGTGAAAACCCGAGTTTTCCCAGCTTTGTTGGGCCTAACAAACCGAGAGTTCTTTTAGTCACAGGATCTTCACCGAAACCTTGCGAGAATCGTATCGGCGATCATTACCTGCTAAAATCAATCAAAAACAAGATTGATTACTGCAGGCTTCATGGCATCGACATTTTTTACAACATGGCCCTGCTCGATGCTGAAATGGCTGGCTTCTGGGCCAAGCTTCCGTTGATAAGGAAGCTGTTGGTTTCGCAGCCTGAGATAGAATTCCTGTGGTGGATGGATAGTGATGCTATGTTCACAGACATGGAGTTTGAGGTGCCATGGGAGAAGTACAAGGACTATAATCTCGTGATGCATGGGTGGAAGGAGATGGTTTATGATCAGAGGAACTGGGTTGGATTAAATACAGGGAGTTTCTTCATAAGAAATTGTCAATGGTCACTGGATGTTTTAGATGCATGGGCACCAATGGGGCCGAGGGGGAAGATTAGAGACGAAGCAGGAAAATTACTTGCCAGGGAGCTGAAAGGAAGGCCGGTTTTCGAAGCTGATGATCAATCTGCCATGGTTTATTTGCTGGCCACACAGAGGGATAAGTGGGGTGACAAAGTATATTTAGAGAATTCTTACTATCTTCATGGTTACTGGGAAATCTTGGTCGACAGGTACGAGGAAATGATTGAGAAATTCCATCCTGGTCTTGGTGATGATCGGTGGCCTCTTGTTACTCACTTTGTAGGCTGTAAACCTTGCGGAAAGGCAGGGGATTATCCGGTGGAGAGGTGCTTGAAGCAGATGGATCGGGCGTTTAATTTTGGAGATAATCAAATTCTGCAGATTTATGGGTTTGTTCATCATTCACTGGCTGGTTGGAGGGTGAGGAGAGTGAGAAATGAGATAGTAATCCATCGCAAGAGTGAGTTCTGATGCAGTGCTTGCTAGTATTTCTTCATTTAATTTTTTATAGACTGTACAAGTTCATGAAATGTATTTTTTGAATGTTTATTTCATGAATTTTGTTTTTAACAATCTATCTTAAAAGGGTATAACAATGATTAGAAGTGTTAATTTATCTATTTGATGAGTCAGATTTTTTTACTCAATATTTCAGTACTTTGAGAAAATTTAAAACTCAATGTAATTAGTCTAATGTTTGTTTGGGAAAACTATTGGTAGCTTTTCAAAGTGCTTTTCGTGCCGAAATATATCAAAATGATATTTTTTTTTATTTTTAAAAAATTATTTTTGACATCAGCACATTAAAATGATCTAAAAACACCAAAATATATTCATTTAAAATGAAAAAAAATCATTTTCTTTGGAAACGGCGTTTGACACGCCGTCCCAAACAGGTACTAAGATAATGTGGTTTGACTCGTTGTCAAATCCAATATAATTGGGTTCAACCAAGCACATGTCGCCAAGCTCAACATACTTGGATTTGGTTGAGCGCCGATTATAAAAATTTGCTAGACTCGGCATATAAGAGTTCAATCATGAGTTGAACTCGGAAAATCATAGGTCTAGCAAGTTCTTAGACTCAATGTGCTTGGATTTAGCCATGAACTGAACCCAAAATAGTACGAGTTTGATAAACTTTCAAGCCAATCTACCATATGCTTAACTATACGCCAAAATCAGAGGGTGTATGGGAGAACTGTTGTTGTAGCTTTTCAAAGTGCTTTTCGTGCCGAAATATATCAAAATGATATTTTTTTATTTTTTAAAAATTATTTTTGACATATCAAAATGATTTAGAAACACCAAACCATATTCATTTAAAATAAAATAAAAAAATACAAACCGGCGTTTCAAACACCAACCAAACAGGCACTCAGTTAGTTGAGTTCTAATTCAAAACCTATTAACATGAACTATTTTTATCATTTCTCAGTATTTGTAGATGTATAAAAGGTTTCTTAAGAGTTAACTATATATTTTTTCTTATTAATAATTTATAGGAATATTTATTTCTCATTAATAACGTGTTAGAGATTTTTATCTCACATTAATATCATTAGGACCAAATAACATTTTTGTTTTTGAAATTAATTTTTTTTATTTTTATTTATTATAATTTCTATTTAAAATTACCAATTTTATTATTAGATGTTCTTTAAATCTCACCCAAATGGAGTGTTTTGCATATATAAAAACTCACACCATGAACTATGTAATTTATAAGCTATAGAAAAGAGAATATTAAGATGAAAACTTAATTAAAAAACATCCTTTCACCATATCCATTCTACTTTAAATTTTTTGAATCATCCATCTTTACTTAGGCCTTGTTTTTTATTGCATTTCAAAAATATTTTTGAAAAAAAATAAAAAAATATTTTTATTTTTTATATTAAATTAAAAAAATTGATATTTTTATACTATTTTCATGTGCTAATATCAAAAATATTTTTTAAAAAATAAAAAAAATATTATTTTAATATATTTATAAATATTAAATATTTTTTAAAAATAACTTCAATCATATTTTCAAATAAACATTTCAAATAGACATGAATACGATATACATTAATACGGTTGATTCCTTGATGTAAGGGCATCCGCAGCGCAAGAGGCATTCCACAAGCTAAAAATAAAAAATGATTTTTTTGCTTTTTTTGTTTAATTTGTGACACTCCAGCAGGAGTGCCAAAAGGGGAGGTAAAAATACCTCCCCCTTCTCGAGCTGCTATTTGTAGCAGCTCGGGACATGGAGCTAAAAAAGGTAGCCCCACCTTGGGGCCACCTTTTATATATATTATAATATATATATATATATAAAATGTAATATATATATTAGAAAATAATATAATTATATCAAAAATATTTATTTTTATTTACAAATACCTTAACAAGAGAGTAAAAATTTATATATAAAATTAATAATTATAGTGTTGGAGGGTTTTTTAAAAACAATTATTTAATTATATAACTTATTCCTATTAATCGTATAATCATTGTAATATATATATTAGAAAATAATATAATTATATCAAAAATATTTATTTTTATTTACAAATATCTTAATAAGAAATATATAAAATTAATAATTATATTGTTGGAGGGTTTTTTAAAAGTAATTATTTAATTATATAATTTACTCTTATTAATTGTATAATTAATTGTATGATTAAACTACAATTGCACTATATTTAAAATAATATAAAAATAAATGGCTCTCCAAAATGGTTTTTACCACTGGAGCACACATCAACAAAAATATCATTTTTACACTATTCAAAGTGCCATTTTGGAGATTTGCCTCTCCAAAATGGCACTCCCCACTGGAGATGCTCTAACGAGTTCTGGCTATATTAAAAATAATTTATGAAAAAGGAAAAAACTATAAAAATAATTCACGTGTCTATTTTTTTTATTTTAATGAAAAGGAAAAGTAAAATTGTAATGTCTCTCAAATTACAAGGATAAATTTGTAACTATACGCTTCCTCACACTTCTTCTGCCGAGACTTGCTCACACTTCTACCTTTCCATAACTTCATTTCCCTGTCACTCTTCTCGGTTCCGTTAATCCAACTCTCGGAAGGGCACAGAAGAAGCAAAGAAATGGTAATCCAAAAAATTAACCTTTTCGTGTTACACTCCATTAGGGTTTCTATGGTTATAACTTACTTTTTTTGTACAGATTCAGTGAGTGTATTTTGTGATTTCTTTTTTAATCATTGTAATCGTCAGATTTGTAGAGAATGTTTTGTTGCAGTGAGAAATTAGGAAGATCTTGGTAAATTCTTTTTATTACGTTGGAATTATTTCGTTTATTTCTATTGGAATTTTTGTTGTTTGGCAGGATGGGCATGATGCAGATGATGCCAAGAAGAGCACTGCTGATATGACTGCTTTTGTAAGTTTTACTCTACATTTTTAATTGTATTTTACCTAATCCATCCATTTTAGCTTTTTTTTATGTATAATTTATGAGGATTTCATTGTTGTCTTAAGAATGATTTCTTGAAAAAATGAGCCGTCTGAGATTTTTTCATATATCATGGGCTGTTATGCTATGGAGATATGTCTCTTGATGGTTTGAATCTGAGCCTTCCTTCCTTTTAAATTATTTGGATTTTTGAACTCCAGTTAGTTTAGTTAGTGTGTGCTAGAGCGAGACTTGTAGGACTATTATCATAAGCGCCTTTCATTTAGTGTTATTTCGGTTAATTTTTGTGCCACGACTGTGTGTGGAAAATGGCAACAGTGGATGTAGTTTATGGTTCTAGAGCTTGAGTGTTTGGCTTAAGCTGATTGTTTGCATTGCTTTTCTGCAGGTGCAAAATTTGCTTCAGCAGATGGTGAGTATCTTTTTTGCTAAACTGTGATTATTTTCTGTTTGACATTAGCAAATCTTGGGAAGATGCATAAGTTGGTTATCTTTGCTTTTTGCAGCAATCCAGGTTCCAGACAATGTCTGACTCCATCGTTACAAAGAATATCCTTTTTACCCCCTCTCATTTTATTCCCTAAATGCCTAGGGTGTTTGTATGAAAAAGGGCAGTTCCATTATTATTTGAGTAGTTTAATGCATATTAAGGGGGATAAGTTTACACTTATGTGAAATGGCATTTGTGAGAAGTCCTCTTGGTATTTCACCAGCTAGTCAATCTAGTCTACTTTGGATGATATACTATCTCACTTGCATATCGTCAGAGTTCTATGATTCAAGATCTGATGTAGCTTTTTCCATCTGGGCTAGTCGCCAAAAATCTTATTTGCAAGATTATAGTTGTAATGTTGAAATCAAAATTTTATTTATTTATCTTTTTGATAGAATGTTGAAGGTTGTTTTCACTGTTTTAACTACAAGAGAGTTTGAAATTTTCTTTTGAATGGTATACTTTCTCTCAAATACCGTGAAAGACAAAATGGAACAATTTCACTTTCATGTAATTTAATTGCTAATGCTTAGAATATATTGCTTAATGTGGATATGATGCTAATGTAACCTATCAATGGTTTCCTTGACTGTGATGTTACTCGATGAAATGGGCAACAGGATAGATGAGTTGGAGCAGAGCATCAATGATCTCAGAACTGAAATGGGGGTAGAGGGTTCGCCTTCTCCTTCTATCCCTCCCAGTGTTAAGGAAGAACCCAAGTCAGGCAACGATTCTGCTTAAGTTCATTATATCATCTTCAAAAGCTATGAATTCAAGGAATACGTGTTTTGATCCCGAATTATTATTGTTTTCTTTTTGAAAAATTAAAAACTTATGGAGAAAGCATCCAATAGCTTGTTGCCGTATTGCTCTCTCTTTTCTTTTTTGTGAATGGGGCAAGGGAATGGAATGAAACGGGAGCATTGATACTGGAATTTATGGTATTCTATGAAAGTGCCTATGGATTTGAGCTGTTTGGGGTTGCCGGTTTGCTTAAAAACAATATTTTGTTTTATGTTTTTTGGATTGTTATGATGTGTTAATATCAAAAATATTTTTTTAAAAAATTATTTTAATGTATTCTTTTTATAGCAAAAATCACTTTAAAGAACCATCACTACTTGCATCCTCAAACACCCCCTAATTTATCTATTTATCTTGTGTGGTTGTGTAAGTCCTATTATCTGTCCCATTATTATCCTGGTACCACCATTATAGTAGTGTTTTGACTAAGCATGAGTAAGGGGCAGCATGTATGAATTTTTTTGAACAAAATGGAGTTCTGGTCCACCATTGTGGTGGTCCAAATATGCTTAGGAAGAAGACTTGTGACCATGAGTGTGTTAAGAGATTCACCAATAAGATGGAGATGCCATTGTAACGAGCTCACAATGGCATAATTTGTCTCTGTTTGCATTACTTTAGTGGAGGAAAAGAATGAGATTCAGGCAAACAAAATTCTTTTTTTTGTCAAAAAAGGCTTCTTCTTTGGAGCAATTTTAAAGCTGTCGAAGAGATATGTATGTTGGTGGCAGTTTGTTAAGAGTTTAGGCGTGTATGATGATGCCTTTACTTTAAAGTCCAAAGTAAATCTTAAAATTAGCTGGAGTAGCCATCCAGCGTGGGTACAGCTCCCAAAGTGTGAGGTTCATGGCTGGATTTGTGCTCTAGATGTTTCATTCTGCATTCATTGCATTTACAATAAGCTTTGGGGTGACCATTTTGATCTTCGAAACTTGAGGTGTCTTGATCTTCAATCATGAGCCGTGGTGAACAGAACCACCGTCACCAGAGCAAAGAGGAAGCGGAGGAGCACCAGATCCACCACCTCATGTTCCTTTAGCACTAGCAGCGCTAAATATTCACCAATTCTAATTGTGAGCATTTTTATTTTTTTATCATAATGAGTCGGTGGAAAAATTATGTCTCTTCTATGATAGATGAGTCTTGATAGGGCATCTACGTGGATTTCATCAAACAAGAATTTATTTGGGTATACAACCCTATAATAGATTCAAAAAACTAGATATATTCATATGAATAAATCACAAAACAATTTACCTTAGGTAGTGTGTATCTGAGGTAGTGTACGAGGTAGTGTATGTTAGGGGTGCTAATATTTTCCAAACCATAACTAGTTCATTACTCTTGAAATTTCTAATAAGAAGACCACCATAACTAGATGACAACTCCATAACTCTCTTGGGTTGAAGTGCAACAAAGTAGATCTTTAAAAATTTAGTCAACCCAATCAACTTTTATCAAGTAAATATTTTATCAAATGTAATTAGAAACTCAACCTAGGTTGTGGTTCCTATTTTTTTTACATTACCTATAATCAAATTATATTGATACCAGAGAAGAGCGACATAATATCAATTGTTAAGGTAAGCTCAAGGGGAACTAGTTAGTAATTCATGCATCTTGCATTGATTGTTGGGATGCTAGGAGATAACATGTTTTTAGGAGCGGTATTTGACGATTAATATAGATACCTACATGAAATGATATATGTCTAGTACACGTCATTTCATTACACTGACCTAGTCATGTTTCCCAAGGCATTCATGCAATCTGATTCATTATCCCCCTCAAAATTCATTACATAATCGATTGATATATAATATTGTTTTATATTCATTAAATACCTGATTATTCTATTTTGGATGATGACTACTAATTGGTTTTTAATGTATGTATATAAATTAATTACTTAGTATATAAAGCTCAAAAATCAACAACAACCATCCATGAAAGTGTTAGTGAGATGAAACGTATTGTTGCCAACAATACGCTCAATTTATATCATGGTGGGATTCAAGAGGTTAAGGAGATTGTGCATCTTGAAACATCATTAGCGAAAAATGACATTGCTTATAGTGCAAGTGTTATTGATGTTGGCTTATCCATGAGTGTCTCGGACCTGTGTATAAGCATGTTATGCCCTTCTATGAGCAACCCAAGTTCATCCATTAGTTAGGATGATATTGGTCTTCCTCGCACCTACATGAATATTACAGATATGTCATCGAGTTCGACGAGTTAGGGTGATGCTTCGGGCTTGTCCACGAGTGCTTTAAGCCCTTCCACGAGTTGTGGCAATTATGATCTGATTACATGTTATTATATGTTATGCGAATTATATAATTAATTAATTTTTTAATAAAATATTATGTTGTGTTAATCAATGGACTAACTTTGTTATTTAAGATTTAATATGTTATGTGATGCTTAGACGAATTGTGTTTTGATGTTAGAAAACTATTTATTTGAATTGTTGTTTTTCGGGCAGGGAATTGATGACAGAATAGATTATACCAGTATGAATATATTAAAAAAAAGTCATGGATACCATCAATAACATGCAAGTTGCAATTAACATATGCTACAATAGAGTCACAAATAGTATGTTTGAAAATAAAATCACAAATGATATAAACAACACATGATTTGAAAATACTAATTGCGACCCTCACAACTTCAATAGATTGAAATTATTTTTTAAAGTATTTTTTATTTAAAAATATATTAAAAAAATATTTTTTAAAAAAATTATTTTTAATATTAGTATATAAAAATATCTAAAAATATTAAAATATATATAATTTAAAATAAAAAATAATTTTTTTAAAAAACATTTTTAAAACGCTGTATAAATCTGGCCTAAATATTTTTCCTCATGTGTTACTTTATATATATATATATATATATATATATATATATATATTTATTTATTTATTTTAAACTATGCTAAGAGAACAAGACTCTATTCCTAGTCTAAGGGAGTTGAGAGGATGGATCCTGGAACCTGACGGTTAAACACTTCAAATTGAATTTTATTTTTAGAGATTGAGCTTAGGTTGAACACCCTAATCATTCGATTAGGAATTGACTTCAAACGGCATGCAAGCAAAGCTCACATATAATTATAGGAGCAACTCAGTTTTATCTTCAAACTGTAACTGAAGAAATAATCAATGGATTTGAGTCCAACAAAACTTGATTACTACCATGACATGTGGAAACTCCAATCCAAAGCTACTCTCTTATCTTTCTTCAAGGTTTGCTTCTCTTTCAATTCCTGATAAGCTAAATTTTAATCCCTTGTAGACGTGGAAAAGTATTAAATCTTTGATATTTTTTTTTTTTATGAAAGGGAGAAGATGGCAGGAATGCTTTGATTTTAGACTCAACAATCTTTCATCCACAAGGTGGAGGCCAGCCAGCTGACACTGGAGTCATCACCAATGCTGCTGATTCCAGTTTCAAGTTTATCGTCCAAGATGTTCGATCCAAGGATGGAATTGTAAGTTTTCCACTCTCTGAAGTTTTTAAATTATTGGGTTTATGAGTTTTTCTTTATTTTATTGATAAAAAGCATTTCCTTGGCATTCTTATTTGTAGGTTTACCATTATGGAGTTATTGAGGGGGGTTCTGGTAAGGATTTTGAAATGGAAGTTGTAAAAGGGAGAGAAGTTTTGTTGTTTGTTGATGAGGTGATGCGAAAGCTGAATTCAAGGTGTGTTAAGATTTAGAAGTTATCAATTGTGGATTTGACTTTGATATAATTGAGATTTTTAGGGTTATTTAAACTTGAATTGGTGATCTGTAGGGGTTAATATGCATGTATTTCGCTTTGTATAAGAGCAAAGAAAGCTATCGAGAGCTTGGCTATAGTTATTTTGTCATGCTGGTTTCCAAGTATGAGATTATTAATATGTGGATTTTTTTGAAGTTTCAGTTTTGTTGTTTTTGATACTGTAGGCTGCACTCAGCTGGGCATTTGTTGGATGCGTGCATGCAAGATGTGGGATTGGGACATTTAGAGCCAGGAAAAGGATACCATTTTCCTGATGGGTATGCTTTGGATTGCAAAATCTTGCTTTCTTGAGCATGCTCTTTCAGTGCTTGTAATGTATGAATTCATAACAATAATATAAGGATCAAGTGCGAAATATGGAACTGTTTCTTGCTTGTGTAATGCCTCTAAGACACTTGTAGTTTCTATGTTTACTTGCTTACAGAATCTTCCTAGTTTTAATATTTGACAAGTTTTATAGTTCATAAGTTCTTAGCCATGAACCTGGGCAATCTTAAAGTTACTTAGTTTCTGCATCAGGACTTAGTTTTACATTTATATCCAAAAGGCATTTTTATAGGGAAACATTTCTGCTTGGAGATGGCATTCAAGTGGTTCATTTTTGGCAGGCCATTTGTTGAATATAAAGGCACAATTCCTCAAAACGAATTGCAGAGCAAGCAAAATGAATTAGAACTAGCAGCAAATGCTTTAATATCCAGTGGAGGCAAGGTGAGTCACACCTTTTCCTTGTGCTTGACGATTTCAATTGATATATACTCTGTTTTCTTCTGAAACTAATTTTCTTCATGCAGGTTTCTGCTGCTGTATTGCCATACGAAGAAGCTGCAGAATTATGTGGTGGTTTCCTTCCTGATTACATACCACAGGTCTGGATTTGTGGGTTATCTTGCATAAGTTGTAATCTTCCCATCCTTCTCATCTTTGCATAAGAAATTTTGCCTCTATGATGTATTGTTTTAATTATATTGGATATATATCATGTTTGTCTCTGGTGTACCTGAAGGGTTTGACCACAAGAATCACAATCTCTCCATGTTGATTGTGCTATCCTGTTCTGCAAAGGATGGTTTATAGCTTGCATCATCCTGGTTAATTATTGTGTTTTTACTTTATTCTAGAGTTATTTGAGAGTTATAATGCTATACCGTTTTTGCTGAATGAGAACTAAGCCATAAGCCAGTAATGCATTAGATATTAGGTACTGACATTTCATAGAAATGCTCTACGATGACATTCCTGTCCCTACAGTAACTTGGCCTTGTTCATGCATGACAACAGGTTTTCTCAGTTTTGTGCTACTGTCTATTATACCCTAATTTAGCATCTCTTGCAGGACAGCACTCCTCGTGTTGTGAAGTTAGGGAACAGTGCTGTTTGTTGTGGTGGTACGCATGTTTCTGATATATCAGAGATTATAAGTTTGCAGGTAAATGGAGATTGTTTCAACTTATTTGATTTTCCATATTTCTGCCTCGTTCACTTCATAAATGTTGATTGGAATCATGAATTTACCTAAAAATAGGATGCTAAATAGGTGTCCAAACACTATTTCATCCTTCCTATCTAGATAGGAATCATAGAAGTCGATGGGAGTAGCAGCGTTCATGTTTGGTATGCATTAGGATTGCATGTATTTGCATTAATACCCCACATGATATGATGTAATGCTATGGAAATACCTTTCTTTTTAAACATTAGTCAGGGCGAAGAAGGAAAATTAAATAACTTGGATCTTAGGATAAGTAACTCTGATTTGACCAGCACGGTAAATCACAGCAAGTGAATCAGGGTTTTATGATTGCATCATGTTTCCTGTCATGAACCATCCAAAAAAATGTACGTTGTTGACCAAGAAGCTAGCCTTTTGTGATGTTGGTGGATGTTGTTTCAGGTTTCTCAAATTCGTAAGAGGAAGGGAGTGACGAAGGTTTCTTACACTGTTGGATCCTAGCACTCTTTTTTAACAATTGGTTGTGTAAATCCTGTGAGCATAAACTACTTCTGTATGCTAAAAATATGTATGAGAAAGCAGCTTTGTTATGCTCACATTGTTTAGGTGATTTAAGCTGTCATGCGATGAAGGTCTTTAGAGGACTTTCTATGGTATACTCTCAAGAATGGAAACTATGAAGGTCCAAAAGTATCTTGTGATGTGCATGTATGGTTTTTGTTTTTCAATTTATTTTCAATCTGCTAGCATTTTCCCATCATTGATGAGATTTATTTTATTTTTTAAAACACTGGAACAGATGTTTGTAATGTCTGCAAATCATTTAGGAGTGTTTAATTCCCTTAATTTACTTTTCATTTTTGGCTGTTTATTAGCATCTTGCAAAGTGACCTCCATTGTTTAGCAGCCAGAGATGATTCAAGTTCAACAGTTGTTGTCCAGGCTGAGAATAGAGTCGCAAAAATTCATGAAAAGTAAACACTAGAATATCACAATTTACGGGCTTGATCCTGTGGTTCCAAATCCACTGCCATTAAAGGGACACACTTGTGTCTATAGTCAAGAATGCAGCAACACGAATTGCTGTGGTCCACATGTAACTGCTTGGACATCCAGTTTGGGGTTCTGGTATATTGAGGGGTCAGCTTCTCATGTGCCCAGATCCCTGGCCATATCACATCTTACTTTTGTTTGAGATTTGCATCTTTAGACTTTATACACCAAATTAAGGAATAGAAATCTGGAATGAGTGCACTCTATGCCCCCCATTATTCTCTTTTTTTAGCAGCTAATGATAGATAATTTTCACTGCTGTTTTGGCCTAGTTCCCCTGTTCACTCCGAACTCAAAACTCAAAGTGTGGACTTGGGTGTCTATTTTTCTCAAATGAGAATCAATAAACACACACACACATATCTGGAATGCATTGCCCGGTCCTAATGAGTTTGAAAACCTTCCTGGAAAATTCCCTAGCAATAGCAGCTTCTCTCGCTTGCCCGGTGTTGCCTTAGGTGCGAATGCCGCATTGGCCAACACTAATATCTGCAATGGTGTAATGGGGGCAGAAATACTTCCTAGCTGGGATTCCGCTAATTCATTTCGCAGGTTTCCTTCTTCACCTACTTTTTCTTGAGCAACCCCAATGGTGATCCAGCAAAGTTTCTGTTGGAGCAGCTTTGTAGGAAGAGCTGCTGATTATGTAGGTAAGAAGGCGTGAACAACTCTGCTGCTTCATTAAAAGAAGAAGAAACTCGATCACTTCCAAATTCATTCTCAAGCGGTTAGGGAACGTGAATAGTGAAACATCAACTGGTTTATGTGTCTGAAAGTAGCTATAAAAGTGATTTACTTTTAAGTGAATTGTTGTTTCAAATCTCAATAATTTAACCTTGTTATCGTAGGTTTCAGCTTGGAAGAAATGCTGAATATCCCAGCTGGTAGGAGGAGAAAATATCATGATGATTTGACTTTATTTCTGATTATACATGGAACGAACCAGCGCACCTCTAAGGCATCAACTTAGATGTGAGTCTGGTTTCTTTCTTGCAATGGTAATTGGTTCTCTACTCTCTAGTTATAGGTTTCAAATTGTTCATATCTGATGCCAGAACATGTTGATCTCTGGAAAATATGATCTTCCAACTTTTCGTTTGATACCTGAATTAGCATGAGTGTTTTCCTTTCTTTTTTAACCGTGCATGAGGGTCTAAAAGAGGGCTTTTTATATTTTCTTTTGATTAAAGTAATGGGATTTTTCCTATGAACAAATCAAAGAAACAGAAACTTTCCAGAAAAATAATCAAGCATTCCGGATGGAGCAGTCTGTATATGTTGTTAGAGAGCCACTCGAGCTAGCTATATCACAGGTTGCACTTTCCGATGGATGGTCCACCATTGTTGCGGCTTCCTGTCTTCTTATGCCAATTCGATCCCTGCCTTGAAAGCTTCTGAAAGTGGAACTACTATCAAAAACAAGCTTCTGCTTTTTGTGATTTTTCATCTTTATTTCACCGGCTTCTGCAAGCTCTTAGGCCCACAAACAAATGATGATCTTTATAATCACACCCAAAGTAGCTGATTTAGGATCTTGATTTTGGGATTGCCAAAGATTGTCGGAACCAAAAACAATGGGCAGCCATATGTTGTTTCTGTTTGTCATGTTACAGAACAGAACAAGTTTCCAAGGGATGGCATTGTCTTTTGCCGGAGTGGGAGTGATGCTCTCTTAATGAAATTAGGGGTATGGATGGATTTAACTAGAAACGAGCATTGGAAACAAAAAAAAGGGTTCACTCATCTTTCAAAGGCCTTCACCAATCACAACATAATCACTATTTATTCTGGTAATTCACTGCTGCTTTTTCTCACGCTTTCTTTCCTCCATGAAACATGAAAACTGCTGAACATGCTATATACTATTTAACTTCTTGTTCTAGTTGTTAGAGAATAATACAAATCATATTCTGAGATCTCATTTAAAAGTTTAAGCTTTTAGATGAGATAGTTCCTAATATTTGTTAGATACCAAATCTGCAAATAATAAAGAAGATTAGAGGAGACGACACATTTGATACATGTAAATGTTGGTTTTGAGAGAGATTCTATATGTTTCTTGAGAATGAGGAAGTTAGCTAGTTGAAAGGGTTTCTCTTTTGACCTTAGCATTAGAATGTCAACAAGGGTATGCCATATTTGTATTTTTGTAGCTGTCTTAAGCTCCTACCACGCCACCAAATAAATAAAACTCCTCTTCTTTCCTGTCCTGTTACAAAATCAAATTACTTGTCAATGTGGAATTTAGGTATGATCATGAACTGGGATTGCCAAGATTTTTGCAAGGCCAAGGGTATCTGAGAGGTTACGAAATGAAAGGGTTGATAGATTCTTTGATTATGCTCTTGAACGGAATTTTATGTTGCTTCAACTCAAATCAGTACTTTATAAAGGCTAGTCAAATTATATGCTCTGAATGAAACACAATTTCATGATGCCCATGATTACAGAATGGGAAAAGGGTAGTCAAATTATATCCATTAAGTGATTTTAGGGGCTACAGCATCCCTTGTGGGATTCCTGTCTCTTTGCATATACAAGAGGCTCCTGCATATATACTATGTATGAACTTTTGCAGTTAGTAAACTAATACAGAGTCAGTAATATATACTAGAAAGTTGTTCTATTAGAAGTTTAAAGGGCATGCAACAACCAGATTCATACATCAAAACCAAAATGAATTTCTGCAAGGAAAAGAAAATTTTACAGCTCAAAACTCAATTTTACAACCCAAACTTGCTTCAGAAGAACCATACTAGGCAAAAAAGTTTTCTTATCATCATTCTAATGTCCCTCCTGGCAATATTATCCTGCATTTTATCTTCTATGCTACTCTCTCCATCACCATTGGTGCAGAATCATTCTCCATTCTGATTACATGATAGAACATCCATTGGCATTTTCATCACTGAAAATGCTGAAAGAGTCCAACTGTGTTTTTTGATTTGCATTTGTATATGGTGTTGGAGCAACATGATAATTAAAAGGAGCAGGAGTTCCATAAGGATATGCCATATTACTGCTTGATGCATACACTTGAGGAATGGAGTGACCTAGTGGCCATGGAATCGAATGCTGACGTGTAGGGTTGAGATCATTCGGACCCACAACTTGATTCATCTCCACACCACGAGTATGATATCCGCTGTTGACAGATGTACCAGAAGATGGCGAGCCTGAGCCCCCAAGAACATTGCTGCCATCATTACCTTTCTGCCCTTTCTTTTTCTTCTTCTTACATGCACCGTCTGCCCCACCACCCTCAATTATACCGCCCTTGTTATTTCCTCCCGGCAACTCCTTTCCGGCGGTGGGATTTTCCGGTAGCTTCTTCCCCTTTTTGGTCTCCTCACCCAGTCCCTCCAAAGAGAATCTCACAGTTTTTTTGCTGCCACTATCATTCCGATTTTGGTCATGTGCTTTGCCTGATTCTTTCTCCTTAATATTAGCAACCTTTTCAGGCCATATCTCTGCATGTTTGCCTGTTTTCATGAGTTTCTTGATTAAGGTCCCTGCTTCAATGTTGCCAGTAACTGTGACTCTCTGCTGCTGCGAATCAATGCTTGTTGTATAAACACCTAAATTCATTTTACATTTAGCATAATATATAACTTTGTCAGCATATATATTATATAGTGTACAAAACACAAAGGGTTTGCATGTTCTCGTTTTTGCCAGCAAAATGAGAAAGAGCAAAAAATATAATAGAAAGCCTAACTAGATTAACAATATTTTTCAATATTACCATCGATGCCTTGTAGAACTTTCCTGACTTTTCTCTTGCAACCTTGGCAGTGGATAGATACTTTCAAAACCCATGTCTGAAATACAAAGAAATTAACGAAGTCAGAACGAATCAAGGGTAATTAAGCAGTGATTAATTACTGGAGTGGTAATTAGTAACCTTGCATTTCAGAGCTTTAGGGAGTTCTTGAACGGACGTTGTTGTCGCCATTAGAGACTTTTTGAAGAAGGCCGAGCAGCTTGTAAAAGTGAAGAGAATGAATGGTAGCTTAAAGGCTTTCAAGTGGGTTTAAAAAGAAAGCGAAGAATAGATTTCGTTGAGTTAATTCCACTATTAATTATCCGTACGTGATTGTAGTTGACTCTCGAGTCAATACTCCTTTGACCATTCTACCAAAATCTCATCTCTTGAGTACTGCAAGGTGTCTTTGACTAGGAACATACCTCGAAGCATTTTTACATGGATCTATGCATGGCTTCTTCTTTTTTCTCCGTAAATATAATTAGGGTTCCTATCATTCCATCATCAACTTTCACAAAAATGTAGGCAATATGGTTTGCTAACAAGGTTGAAACTCCGATTGAGTAGTTGCATCCAAAAACAAGCGGGATGTTATTAATATATAGGGTTTGTTTGGTACAGCTGTTGCTATAGCTTTTCAAAGTGTTTTTCGTGTTGAAATATATCAAAATAATATTTTTTTTATTTTTTAAAAATCATTTTTGACATCATCACATTAAAATGATCTAAAAACATCAAAACATATTTATTTAAAATGAAAAAAAAATGAATTTTTTAGAAATATAGTTTCAAAAACTGTATCAAACAACTTCATAGTTTATACTTTTTTTATTGCTTCATATGAAGATGTAAACTTCAAGACAAAAATCTTTAAATTGTTTTAGAAAATATTTTTTTATTCAAAAATATATTAAAATAATATTTTTTATATTTAAAAAACAACGAACAAAACCGTGGTGCATGGGTGGATGCATCTGTGCTTGTGTGGAGAAAACGAGAGGTGGCCGGAGAAGAGAGCAGGCAATGCTGGCATCCACAGACCATAAGGCACTGTAGTGGCTGGTGGGGAGATTTAATGATATTTTAGAATTATAATTGCGTTATTTTTGAAATTTATTTGAAAATACATTAAAATAATATTTTTAATATTATTATATAAAATAAGCTAAAATCATAAAATAAATTAAAAAATTAAAAAATCTTTTTGAAAGACAATTAATTATACACCCGATAAAGAGGTCAGCGTTTGCTATATCATCTGACGGTGAAGAAAGGACAGGACCCTAGCTAGCTACGAGGCAGAGAGATCCTTCGTTAAATATATAAAAGATAAAGCACGTAATCTCTTTCTCTCCAGTCAGAGCTTCAGTGTGTTGTAACACGGAAACAATTTTCTTGGAAACATGAGAATGATGTCAAGGTCGATGGACAAAGCAGATCATTAATTATGGCAATGGCTATTGATGGTGGGGGTTGAGAATTCATGGCTCCTCCCTACCCAGCCATTCAATTCAATCGGTTGTTAGAATTGTTCTTTTCTACTCGGGCCTATCTGGAAGTATAATAATTGCGGTAGTTTTTCAAAGTATTTTTCGTGCCGAAATATATCAAAATGATATTTTTTATTTTTTAAAAATTATTTTTGACATCAGCACATCAAAATGATCTAAAAACACCAAAATATATTCATTTAAAATGAATAAAAAAAACTATTTTTTCAACAAACACTGGTTGCAACGCACTCCCAAACGGGATCTAAAATTAAAACTATGTCAAACATGAGTGGCGTGTGCCAAATTTTAAAAAAAAAAATACACTTAGATCCTCGATCTTTACAAATAATATAATTTATAAAATCTAGATCCCTTGAAATATAAAAAAGAATTAATTCACAAGATGGTTTCTTCCTTGTTCTCGTGCAAATATCAACTCTAATCCATATGGGAACGTGACGACAATATGTTTTTTATTTTAAATATATATTAAAATAATATTTTTTTATTTAAAACTAAAAAAAATGTTTTTTTTAAAAACTCGTTCCAAACACAATCCCAAATATCCAGGTATGCTCTATGATTGCCTCAGTTTCCACAAATCAAGGACAAAGTAACCGTGGTAAAACTGTGGAAGGCAATGACCAATTGCCTCCCTAGTCCCTTCACCAACCACATCGAAGAATTTACCACAAAACCAAATGGTTTATAGGTAATGTGGGGGTGGTACACTACCTGCAATGCTAGTCCAATAGATATTAAGAGACGACAAATATGCGCCAGCACAAAAATTATAATTTTTTTTAAAAAAATAACTTTTTCATAACCAAGATTTCACGTTTTTAGTGAAACTTGTGCAAAACTACGATATATATTGAAGCAAATAGCAGTTTCAACTTTCAACCACATCATCAAAAAAACCCTAAAAGTTCCAGCAGATGATAAAAAGAAGATGAAATATAGAAATGCCAAATTTTACTTTATAATGGGACTCCCAAGATGATAAATATTCAAATCTATGAAGAGGGCTCTAAATGAAATTAATCGGCAGATGAAGAATGACATGAATTTCAGAAAACAGTTCCTGCCTTGTAGTAGAATCCAAGAACGTCGTTGAAGAGTTTGACTCACAGCTGCCTGAAAAAGCCCCAGGAAAAGAGATTGATCGATACATGTAAGAGCTAAAGCACAAGAAATACTTGCTCCACGACAAAACATCTTAGTTTTCATCTTTCTTCTCAATATCCTCTTCAACTGAAGCAAGAACTTCCTGATCTTCTGCATCAACCTTGGGTTCTTGTGCCTCTTTAGCATCATCACCTGGACTGTCCTGAAGCTGCAAGAGTTCATAAATCATCAACCTCGGGGCTTACATTTATTTATAAAATCATTGTGCAAATTAGCCAATGAAACGTATGCACAATGCACATGAAGAAAATTCTCAGGAAAACTTTACCCCCAAATTTCGAAGGCTAGCGGTAACATCTTCTTGTTGTTGCTGCAGTGTGTTCTTCAGTTCTTGGAATTCCTAATTTTGATCAGGATAGATATATTAAGAAGAGGTAAAATAATAAAAGGAAACACCAAAGGTATTTGCTTGAGCAGGACTTACTGTTCGAAGTTGAACAACCTCGACATTCAATGACTTCTTCAATTCCGACAACTCCTGAATGAAGCAATAAAATTTTGCACATGTGAACCAAATTCAACTCAACTACATCTCATCCCAGCTATGATTAGATAAAATACTAGGAATAAATGGTGGATGGATGGAAGTATTTAATAAACGAGCCACTATTGTATGAAAATACAGAAATCATTTTCACCTGAATTAGTTTCTTGCATGACCTACACGTAATCGGTAAATACTTGGAAGTGTATGTAAAATACGTGAAGATAGGAAGCAGCTTAAGCAAAAATGGTGAAATCATGTGCGTTTTCAATTTCACAATATAGCATAAAACTTCATACTAAAAACCCCCACAAATTATGACATGATATATGGTTCATTCCCCGGAAAGTGGCGGAGCATATTTGAAAAAAAATGAAATTCATCGCACTTCATTACTTTTCCAGGATTTATGAAACATTGAGGTCAGATATGTGGTTGTAGTTGACATTTGTTTGATCTACATATTTAAGTGAAGAAAACAGCAAGACTCAAATAACAAGTAAATGACAAAAGGCGTGGATAATGATCTGTTGACAGTGATAAATTGAGTAAATTGCACACTGTCATTAAAAGATAGCAGTGTGCCGTTACTTGCTGCATTCAGCCTATACACTTATTCTGTATCCACAGCAACATTTTCCAGTCAATCGACACAAACTCTTCGAAGCATGATTGTACATCACCAAGTTTCTAGTCTTTTAGATCACCTTAATCTAAGCAATTGAAATCCCTAGCACTACTTTACTCCTCTTTTTTCATATAATTTCAACAGGCAAACGCTAAGATGATGGTATTGTGTATCTATTCCATTCTATGAAAAAGAGAAAACAAATTCATGTTTAGTACACTTGACATCGCAGCAGCATCAACATTTTCCCATTTAACTCACACCCTTTTTATTTATTTATTTATTTATTTCAATTGAGTTTAACAGCAACGCAGATACTAGCGATAGAAATTTATTCAAAAATCAATATCAATTGGGATCCTGCGAAGGAACATACGTCAAGTATCAATATCAAAATAATAATCTTATAAACATGCCATCATTTAAAAAAAAAATCTTACATCGCGATAGATTTTAACTTGAGTGTCTAGCTTCGATCTCCAGCCTTGCAAATCCTAATCACACACAAAAATTAGAATGTCTGTTTTTTATAATCAAATTCAAACCACAACAAAATCCGAGGCCAGAAGAAAACACCTGCTTTAAACCTTGGATTCTATTAAGAAGCTCAGTCCTGGATTCATTTAATTCCTTAAAAAAAAAAAAAAAAAAAAAAGCACCGCATTTACAACACTGCAGGCAGCAAAAAGTCGAAAATCAAGAATTAAAAGAGAAGAGCAAACATACAGCGATCTTTGAACCGATCGGAGTTACGTTCTCTTTCTTCTGCAATAAAAAGAAGATGAAGAAGAAGATACAACAGTTATTAGGTCTTGCTATTATACAAAGAGAAAAACAAGTGGAGGAGAGAAAGAGAGAGGATTGTGTACAGGAGCGAGAGGAAGAGTGGCAGTGGAAGAATCGGAGTTGGCCATCGATGGAGATTTGGATTAGGATTAAAGGGTTTAGTGCTTGTAGATTTTGAGGATTTTAGCCCGTCTGCTTGTTTTAATTTAGCAACGAGGAGGGAGTGGAGATGAGATGTTGAATTGATGATGATGGCTTTGTGAGTGAGTGGCTTTGTGTCGTTTAGGACAAAATAAAAAGTAAACAAAACTCAAATTTTGAATTTTGGAATTAAGGTCGTGTTTGGGCGGGCAAAACATAGCTTTAAATTGAAATTTTTAATTTTAATAGAACCTTTAATGTGTTTAACCCGATTTTCTTCGGTATTTATTAGACACAAATTAATTGGGTTAACTCAAATTAATTTATTTTTTATTTAATTTTTTACTTTAAAGGTTTTTTTTACAAGTTATTGTGACCTTTTTCTAATAAAAACTTTATATATTTACATTTTTTGCCTATTTTTTATATTAATTCTGGTCAGGCCTATAATTCAAGTTATTTATTTTTGTATTTCTTCTAAGCATGTTTGTCGCCCCTGGACTATCACTGCTTTTTTTTATTATTATTATTATTCTAGTCTTGGTTTTTATTTTAATTGATTTCTTTTCTTAATGTGTCTTTTGTAATTTTATGATTTAAACTTGAATCATTATCCCTCCTTTATAATTTTTTTAGTTTTCTTATTTAGCCTTTTTTAATAGTTTTATATGTATTTAATTTTTGAAAATGTTTATAGAGACAAACTATCTTTTTTATTTATTTTTAAAAATAAAAAATATTTATCTTCAGATGATATTTCTATTTTTTAATTGAATAAAACATTAATTTCAATACATAAAATTATTAAAAATAATCGAGCAAGTGTTCCATTTTACGAGGTTAAATATCCTAATTTATATTTATTATTGAACATCAAATAAATAAATAAAAACATTGTTTTAAAACTTGGACCAACCTAACAAGTCAACCCAAGAAGGTTGTGAAATATACCAACCCAAATAATGTACATCATAAAATTAATAAGCAATTTGATCCCATCTTTCAAAACAAACATATCATGCTGCTCCCGACGTCAAAGGAAACAATGAGGCCGAAAGTAGCCCAAACCAGGCCCAAAGATGAAGGCGATTGGGCTAGTAACTGAGCAAAATGAAGAAGATAATTGGGCCCACAGTGATGAAGAGAAATGAGCTGCAAACCAAGGACAAATTGAATGCTAGCTGAAAACGAGTTCAAGTCTAGGCTCACCGGTCCTCTCTTTTTCATGTTTCAGACAGCTTTTCTTTCTTCTTTTTTCCATCATGTGATGCTTCCCATGTAATTGCCCTACCTGAGGGCTTTTGGGATTTTAGGAGTGTAATTATTTTTAAAGTGTTTTTTATTTATAAATATATTAAAAAAATATTTTTTATATCAGTATATTAAAATAATCTAAAAATATTAAAAAATATATTATTTTTTAAGTGCTTTCTAAACACTCTCTTACTACTGCATTTCAAAATCGTTTTTGAAAAAATTTGAAAATTTTTTATTTTTATTTTTTACTTAAAATTTTAAAAAATGATGTTTTTAGAATATTTTCATGTGCTGATATTAAAGATAATTTTTAAAAATAAAAATACATTATTTTAATGCATTTCCGATAAAAAAAACAATTTCAATCAAGCTCTCAAATAGACACTTAGTAGTGTTGTTGTTCACTTGAACATCACTCTACATGTTATCTGTGTGCTTGCTTACTCCAAAAAAAAATTATTTTGTAGAATAACATATATATAAGGGTTGTCAGTTTTGTTTCGGCCGAAACAACCGAAACATTTCGTATCAGCTAAAAAAACAAGATAAAACAGCGTCGTTTTTATCCTGGATTAAATTTTGGCCCATTCTGGAATTTTTGGCCAACTATTGGCTGAGACGTTCCAGTTTTGTTCTGCCCGTTCCGTTTCGGCCACATAGTATTTTTTTAAATAATGAATAATTTTACAATATCAATTATATCTCTTAATCCGACTGTTAGATTGAGATGAAATTTTACGAGGAGTCTCTTGACATATTTTATATATATTATGTTAAAATTTTAGAGCAATCAGAGATAATGACCTTGCAATATTGATGATGATATTCTCATAATTTTATACATATTCATAATTTTGTTCAAAAAAATCATTTTATTGTGTTTTTTTAGATTAAATTGAACAATTCTAAATAATTTTTTTGGATTTGAACTAAATTTTTTTGTTGAATTAATATATTTAATTATATATATATACATAAACAATACAACCCCGAAACGCACGTCGAAACACTCCAAAACCAAAATATTATGTTCTAATTGAAAAAACAAAACGCTAACCGAAACGGAATTGACATATATATATATACATAAAACACCATGAATCACTATGTACACATCATCATCATCATGTGTATATATTTCCTCACATCTAGTCTTCTTCTCCTTCTTAAAAAAAAATCCACGCAAGGAAAAAAGGCTACCATTTCTGAAAATGAAAACTCCACTACAGAAAGAAAGGGAGAGGTAGAAGCCGAAAAGGCAGAAAATATTCGGCCGAAACATTCTGTGGACGATTTGTCAAGTGTAAAATTCGGAACACGCCACTTTCCACGTCATTTTCCATTGGGAACTCTAAAATGACTTTTTCCATGCCAAAAGTAAATTAAATTAAATTAAATTTGAAGAAAATATTCCCCAGCTAGCTAGAGAGTACTTCATGTAGAGCTAGGCCGGCACCTAATTGACAGTTGTTTATACGAGTAGAAGAAGCACAAAGTCATGGCCTGCCTACCTCGCCAAATGAATGGAGTGCTCGTATTTCTTATACCTTAGTTTTTATAATCACGAATTTTTCCATGCATAACTCCGCTCTCTCCTATAAAGTGTATTTTATAGAGTCAGGTGAGCGAGTAAAATTCTGATTATCTCAGACTCTTACAAGAAATGCACGACTCGAACTCAAAAATTAATATACATATCTCAAGCAGTTTGCCACCAAATCACGCCCTCCAGAGACATAATAATACTATACATGCCTGGTTGGTTTCCGAAACTTTTCCACGAAATCAAGGAAAAGCATATGTAGGACAGTAATTATGTAGTTGAATTTAAGATATATAATTATATTATCCATCACACCAAACCTTGAAAATCTCTCAAACTCAAGGACTGCACGCATAGTTAATTATAAAATTCATTAACAGATTAGTGTATTTCACTTACATTTTAAATGCAAACATCGCATGATTAGTTCTAGTAAGTTAATTAATCGGAAAGTCAGTTTTTAGTTTCTTGGTTCTAGTTTTTAATTGTAAGTAGCATGACACTCGACCCCTTTTTTTAATATATATATATATATATATATATAGACACTTTAACTTGTTTGTGGAATTTAAATTGACAGTGTTAAAGAATTTAAATTTTTAGGTGAAATAGTTCTTTAACATGGTATCAGAGTCGTATTAACTGAGCGGTCACGGGTTTGAATCTCATTACTCCCATTCTATTTGATAAAAATCAAGCATAAAGTAATGTAGACCCGTGCAAGTTTCAAGCTCAAAGAACTTTCACTTAAGGGAATGCGATAGAGAATAATACAAATCATATTTTAAAATTTCATCTAATTGTTTAAATTTTTAGATGAAATGATTATTTAACAGAGAAAGTTTGGCGAAAACTTTGAAATTATTGCACTTAAAATTACATGAACCCTGATAAAGTGGCACCTAACATTGTTCTAGATTCCCTGGTTTTTTCTTCGTGGCTTTTGCACGAGTCTACCTCCAAATCTCCTCTTGATCAAAAACTCTTTATAATCATTAATTAATTTCTCTAATCATTGTTTAAACCCCACTATTGGAAGCTCAATGGTCTTGCAAATAAGAGGAATACAAGCTCCTTGCTTCGTCGCTTCCGTGTTTCAGTCAGAGAACGATGTTCTTACTCAAGTTCAAATTCTACCCTCTTAAATAATTAAATATACTGTTAATATCAAAAGAATAGTTGATGGAATTGCTTCCCTTTTCCATTTTTAGTCAATGCTTTTATAATTTAATATTTATTTGGATGGTTGCTGAAATTGTTTTTAAAAGTAATTTTTGTTTAAAAATACATCCAAATCATCATTTTTTTTTTAATTTAACATGAAAAAGGTTATCCAGTCTATCAAAATCAAACTCATTAGAAGACAAAACGGGATCTCTGTTGCCCCATCCTTTGTGGATAGGATCTTCCCTAGGTGTAGACAGACAGGATAAAATTAGCAGCTTTCTCTTCTTCTCCCCCATCACCCTTTCTTCCTTGCTTGATCTGATCTCTCTTTTAATGAGGAGAAGCAAAACCCAGAGCAATGGAAGCTGACTCCTCAATTAAGAGTGCATTGCAGCCCATCCAACCATGGAATGGGCTGGTACGTAGCCTCGTGACTGGCATGAAACACCTAGCAACTCAATTATTCTCGGACCTTTTATCCATGGCGGGTTTCAATTTCATCGCGTTTTGACACGTGTTGATGTGAGCCTTATCCACACGAGCTTGTTGCTCCACTAGCTAGAGCTCGCTCATTGACAGGACATGTGAGGTTCTAGTAAATTAGGGTTCAGCCATTCAGAGATCATTCATGCATGGCTTAGCCAGAACCCTAAAACTTTGGGTGCATGCATTCTTGCTAGCTGCTTATTCCTTTGGGAATATTTACGTGCACAAACGAGTGGCCGGGGGAAAGTAATTCGTATATTTTGTGAGATGAAATTAATTAGACAAGCTTTAATCTTGGATTTATATCCTATGCACAATCCATGTGTAAAGAGTGTTAGAGAATAATATAAATCATATTTTGAGGTCTCACCTAACAACTTGAGTTTTTAGATGAGATAGTTTCTTAACATGGTATCAAAATCTTGTTGACCCAACAGTCATGAGTTCAAATGTCACCACCCTCATTCTATTTAATAAAAATTAAGCACGAAATAGTGTGAGCTTGCATGCAAATTTCAAGTCCAAAGAGCTTTCACTTGAAGGGTTATGTTAGAAAATAATATAAATAATATTTTGAGATCTCACCTAATAGCTTAAACTTTCTAGCGAAACGATTCCTTAACAAAGAGTTCAATCAGATCACTCCATACATCATCTCTCCTAAACTTTTCAAAAAAGAAGAAACAATTTCACGGCTAGATTCAAATTGAAGACCGTAACAAATTCATGTGCAAGCATGATCGAAGAAAAGTTTAGTAGAACCTAAGAGGGGTAAACGAGAAGGGACAGGAAGCGCAATACTTCCATTGTTTGGTTTTACAAGTTATAAGAGACTGAATTTTAATCAAGAAAAAGAAATAAATCGAAATTAAAAAAGATTATACTTTTTGCAATGTCCATGGCTGCTAATTGGGAATATATATATATATATGGTGCTTGTGGCATCTTATGCTTCATAGGATGAGATTTGCAAGTGGTTCTCCAGCTGGAGCTTACGATAAATCCTTTTTTTTTAGGGGGGGGCGGCTGGTAATTAATGCTTACCTCTCAACAATGGCTAGCAAAATTGTATGTAGACAGATAAATACAACTCTCTTTTTTTTTTTTTCTATTTTCGGACCAAAGTTCTATTTTGGGTAGAATTTGGGTTCATATAAACGATCGAACCTACTGCTTGTCTCATTCATGACAATACATATGATTCTTAAATAGAGTTGTAAGCTCGAAAGAATACAATTCGAAATGCTTTTGTTGCTTCTCTGTTCTCATTAAGACTTGAGAGTAACAAAAATAAAAACAAATTAAGATATTTTTGTGGTGAAATAAAGTTAATTTTTCTGGCAAAACCCTACGGATCCTCTTCAGTGAGTCTTTACATAAAATATAGAAAGATTAATGTGGGTTATCTTTATAGCAGACTCGCATGCAAATTGGATGTGTTGATGAACCTCGCCACTTGCTCACAAAAGCTATAGACGGGGTTGTTGCCCTTGCAAGTTAAGTTAAACATTGTTCAGCCTTTAATTAATTTCCCCATCGCTAGCTAGCTAAAGGCCTTCTTCACGTGGAAAAAAACAAAAACTGCAGCCACAATATTTGACATTTCATTCCTAAAATATACTACGCATGTAGTAGAGGTAACTTAAGCCAACAATTTTATTATTATTATTATTATTAACATAGATATCTAGGTTAGATTGTATACGCTTTGATTAATCTTATAAGTTCTGAAATTAACAACTATATAAATATTTAATAATTATTATATTAACAATTATAAACCTCGTATCACAAAAATAACAAACCTCGATTCCAAATTTATACCACTAAACCATCTAAAAAGAGTTATTAAGCTAACAATTTTATGTATTGGTGGCCCTCGATGTCATCAAGAGAAATGACATGTCACCCGACAGATCCTATAGATCAAAGGGGTTTTGTTTGGCGTCCTTGTAATAACCCTCGAGAAATAAAATATAGATAAGAGAAACAAATTAATTATTAAAAAAAACCCACTTTTCATAATTCCCAGAAGAAACTGAAGAAATCAATTTACACCACGATGTTGACACTACATTACCAAGTTGCAAGCCCTTGACTACATGAGCGCACACAGCTATATATATAAGAATAAAAAACCCAGGTCACGAAATTCGAGAAGAACTGAATAGACTGTATGATACAGCAAGCAAAAACGATGAAAAAGAAGCCAAAAACAAATGACAAAAAGGACTAAAATGCACACCAACATGAAAGAAAGGACCATATACGAGGACGTACGTAATTAACGCCCTACATATCCCTTACTTCAAACATATTACGGTTCTTGACGACAATATCATACATATGCATGGACCTGAGCTTGTTAAAATCCTTAGGGAGAGAGATGAGATGAACGGTGGATCTTTTGTGGAATTGAAGGAGATCCGGATCATCATAGTACCTCTCCCACCCGAGTGAAGATAGCTTGCGTTCAAGAACAGCATAAGAAGTTATAACTTCATTACTAGGTGAGTGAACCAGCACTTTTCGCCGGATATTTGACCCGGCCCGGCTTCCATCGAATGATTCAGCTCCCGGATTCTCCACCAGCCGAACCACCCCGTTCTTGAAAACCCAGACACCAGACATTTTTAACAGAGCCTAGGAATGGATATATGAAGTGAGAGTTGGTGTGTGTGTGTGAGAGAGAGAGAGGTTTTGTAAGGTTAGAGATGGAGTTGGAGATGGTAGAGTATTTATAGAGGGAAGTTTTTGTGAGCATGGATGGATATAATATGGGGATGTTTGGATGTAGGTGTAGCAAAGGTGGGACCCAATTGAGGTAAGGGTCTTAAGATACAACGATTTTTGGGACACTAGGAGCATCAATTTAATGTGGACATTTTATCGGATCCGAAGCATTTTCTTTTTCCAATTCTTTCATTGATTAACCTCCCACCATGGAATCTTCGTTTTGTTTTTGACAAGGATAAAAAAAAGGAAAGATTGTTGAATAATGTTGGGTCCCACATATTATTCATGCAACAAAAATAATAAAATAAAGTTATTTGTAAGTATTTAAGATCTCGTTAGACAAATATAGAATTATTTAAATATTTATTATGTGAATATCTTTTTTTATTTTGAATATTTTTTAAAGGATGAACTGTTACAGATCACAAGCTGTCTAATTGTCCAGCCTTCAATGATACGTAATCCATACGAACCATCAACCCTGGGATTTTTAATTAGCATTTAATTTTGACTCAAAATAGCTTAATTGTATAAATTAAAGTTTAAAAATCAAATTGAAAATTTTCAAAATTCTCCCTATTGTAATCTACATTTCAGGAGGAACGATGAAGATAGCTACAGGAAAAACACCTCACGGTTTATATTATAGGTAATGATATATAGAATAGAATACAAAATTGCAGGAGCATCAATCATTCTTCCCACGCGAGGCTGTAGTCCTCCTGCCAATGTCGACCTCACGTAAATCATGTCCACAATTATCCGAGAAGGACACACTATTGATTCATTGAGGCATGCCAATATATATATATATATATATGAGTTGTTTTTGTGACAATTGTTGGATGCCTCTAAATGTTGGAGAATAATATAAATTATATTCTGGAGCCTCATCTATAAACTTGAGCTTTTAGGTGAGATGGTTCCTTAACATGGTATAAGAACCTTGTTAACCTAGCGGTCACGAGTTCGAATCTCAACACCCTCATTTTATTTGATAAAAATCAAACACAAGGTAGAATGAGCTTGTCTGCAAGTTTCAAGCCCAAAGGACTTTCACTTGAGGGGGGTGTTAAAGAATAATATAAATCATATTTTAAGGTCTCATCTATAAACTTGAGTTTTTAAATGAGATAGTTCCTTAACACGTAAGAAAACATATGCTTAAACTCATTATTGCATCATGTGCTCTACCTAGTTCCTTAAAAAATATTCTTCTATTATGGGCCAGTCGGTCGAAGGAGCTCCTATATTTTTCTTATATTAATCAATTGAATATATTTTTAAAAAATTAAAAACTTATCTCAGCCAATGGATAGTTTCCGCTGCTAGAGTTATCACTATCAATCTTCCTTTCATTCCCTTTAATATCACCATCCATCCACACACTCTCGACCCTCTTTATTGAATGGTATATTTTTTCAATTTCAATTTGAAGAATTGTATTCAATTTCATATATAATATTTTCCCATTATGGAATCCCTTATTATTAGATGGTTTATATATATCCCATGTAAAAAATAAATGATTTTTTTATTTGATTTTAAATCTGATATAATAATTATTATTATTATTTTATGAGAATCACATTGTTCTTTAAAATTAGTTGGTCTTCGGGTAACAGTTTTTGTCATCCTCATCATCGTCGCACATCAAATTATCTTCAAGAGAAGTTTTCTTCTTCTTCTTCTTCTTCTACATATTATGAACCCTAACCATGGCAACCATAGCACACCTCAATAATTCAATCGAGATATTTTCTTGGTGCTCTTCCAAAGTAGAGGCAAATGAAAGCAGGTGGATTAGGACCATGCATGCATGATATTTAAAAGTTTTTTAGGAGAGATTTTTATTGATTAACCAATAACGTGCGATTAATTTGTCTACATAAAGCTAGCAGAAAAATAGGGCAATGTCCGTGGTGAAGCAAACAACAACTTGAAATTCTGTAAAAGTATTGTAAGATTCTAGCACCCAATTAAACCCAACCAAATGAAAGATGATCCATAAAATGTAGGGCTTTTCAAGACAATTTTTTTCTTTTTCCAGCACCTTGGTCGTGAGCATGTTCTAATTCGCAGCCTCCTCCTCGTGCCAAATGGTCCTTCAGACGGAGACTTAACATCAACAAAGCCAGCACTCCCCTTCTCTTGATAAAGATTTCTGCTGGCTAGCTCATCTTCTTCACAATTATTCCTCTCCATATTGGACAAATTAACTTTGATTTTCTTTCAAATTATGATCTTAAAAGCTAGCTGGCTAGGGTTCTCGAAAATGATGTTGTTTTCCCCCCCTCTTCTTTTCTCAAGGAGAATGACTTGTACAGCTTGCAGAGCTTTAGAGAATAGGATCCTGTTGGCGCCTCGATTCGATGCCAATTTTCTTTCGAGCAAAGTGGTTTGAAATTAACTTGTTAAAAGTATGCATATATTTATAGATCATGCACGAAAAAACTATAGTGTGAGAGAACAATTCTAAGATTATATTTAGTGTGCATCTTATCTTATCTTGAAATTAAAATTATATGTTTAAGATGAAGATTGAGTGCCTAAGCTATGAACCCAAATTCCCATGAATATCTCTGTATATGCTCATTGTGATCATCAACATGATTTTTCATTTTTTTCTTATGGTATAATCTTTGTTTGAGAAACCTATATATGATGTAATTCTAAGTTTTTAAGGGGCGTGATATGATGACAAAGAGCTTGAAATATGCACAGCAGGTTTTAAGTTCGAGTTAAGGCGTGCACCTCTTGTAAGAGTTTAGGACAACCAGGATTTTACTTGTTCACTTGAACTCATAAAATACATTTTCCGAGGATGGGTTTCCTCAAATAAATAAAAAGTAATTCGAAGTTTTCATTTGCGGATTAAATGGTTTCATCGGAAACAAACTCTGAGTAAAAACAATGATAATTACTCGATTTTTTTCTTAATTTCTTTGGATCAATAACATGATTTAGTTGATCATAGTGAGATGGTATCAAGGAATATTTTCCACCCTATACACCAGTCAGTCCATCTAAACCCACCAAAATCTACTACGAGGTTCATTGGCATGCCAGATTTGTAGCAATTTTTCGAGGCTAGCTCTTTGTATTTCTTGACGATAAAGCTAATAAAGCAAGCCCATGTGAATATTGTCCCTTAGAAAGGCCAAATTTTAAGTTCTATAAGGTACTTGTTAGCTTGTTTGTGCCCTAATCTCCAAAGGGCACGTGCCTTTCCATCTTAACCTCTTCTTTTTTTAAGAAAAGCACCGACCCATCTTAATCACTAAAGCAAATTGTTGGATTCCTCTTCAAGTTTATGGTAAAGCATTACTAGGGTTTGTCCCATGACATGGTTCTCTTGCTTTTAATCATGAACAAATAATGTTCATGTGCTATACGCGAATGCTGAGGATTTTGGATCAACAACATGGAACATCGCTTGCCTTTCGCAAGAAATGTAATTTTTCTAATTTATAATCACTTCGTGCAAAATTATTTATATATATAAATCCTACGCGTGATATATTATAACAATTATTCTCAAAAGTTGTGCATTTATTTATATATATAAATCCCAAGGTGGGTTTTAATTTAAATATTACAAAACATATAATAGGCGTCGGGTTTTGCACTGTGCACCCTCTCACAATCCACTGTGGACTCGAGTAGTGCACGAGCGAAATTGGCCCTCGGGCGCGCGGCAAAGAGGGGCTGGAAGCGGGGCTATTTTCGGTTTTTCCTCTGAATTTTCTATTTTTTTTTTAAATATTCAGTTGTGAACAGTGTATTGACGATTTAGTCCCCGGTAATAAGACAAAATAAGGCTTCCGGCTGAGGGGCACCGGCGTAATTGCGCGCGGCCGGACCGGCCCGGTCCGGTCCGCCGTAACTTTTTATTTTTTTATTATTTTCTTAAATGGCTAAATACGGTTTTAGCCCCTAATAAGACAAAAACACTTAATTGGGAACAGGGGCAACACGGTAATTGGCCCTATTTTACGAATTTTTTATTCGGCGTCTGTCAGAGCGTGAGCCGCACGCGCCGTGCGGTGTTCCGCCTCACGTCCTGTTGAGGTGGCGCTTGCGGCCTCCTCCGGTGGCCGGAAATTGTCTACCGGCGTCCAGAACGATGCGTCTCCGCGTTGTCTTCCTCCTGCGGTGGTGCGTGTAACCACCAGATGTCCGTGGACGCGGCGGAGGCCGGTTAAAGCCGTCGGTCACGTTTCTCTCTCTCCTGCACGTCAATGTGCAGGAGAGTCCCCCATGTTGTGTTACTTTTCACTTCGGTCCCTGTACTTTTAATTTTGTTTTTGGTCCTCATTTCTTTGATATAAGTTTTGATTTTTTTCGATTGGGTCCTCCGATTTTAATTGATTGAATGTGAAAGTTTCACTTCGGTCCTTCTACTTTCAATTTCAGGGTTGGCTGTATATAACTCAATCAATTCGGTACAAAAGTTCTGATTTTTGCAATTCTGTCCTCTAATTTCAATTGACAATAAATGTAATTTGCATTTCAGCCCTTTGGCTTTTTATTTTTTAATTTAATCCCTTTATATTTAATTCTAGCTTTTATGTTTTTTAATCCCTATTTTTGTCCATGTATATATAAGTGTATTTAACACAACAACAATAATAATAATAATAATAATAATAATAATAATGATCATGATTTAATTATTTTTCATTCTTGCTCTTTTGTTATTTTTTTCCCTCCCGATAATTTGATGTGTTTTTTTTCCCGGTAATAGCAATGATAATTTTTTTTATTTTTTATCTTTTGGTAAAGTTTTTGGGATATTTTTAGTCTTTCATTTTTTTATGTTTCTTTCATTATTAACATAATAATAATAATTATAATAAGAATAATAATAATAGTGATTATTATTAATATTATAATAATTGTGATTATGTATTCTATGATTATAATAATAGTGCTTATTTATTCTTTCATAATAATAATAATAATAATAATAATAATAATAATAATAATAGTTTTTAATTAGTTTTTCTTGCTTGCTGTTTTGTTCATGCTTTTTGTTTTTTTCACTCGGTATAATTTAATAATTTTTTCTGTTTTTATTCTAGTGGCAATAATAATTTTAGATATTAAGACTCTGATGTTACTATTGTGATAATATTTTAAATTAATATTGCTTCCTTTTCTTTTTTTTTATAATTTGCTCTTTCTATTAAATGATTTTTATAATTTTATTATCTGCACAATAATGATTTTAGTAATTTGTTTTTTTACTTATTCAATTATTTTGCTCTTTTTTCTAATGTTTGTGTGCGCTCTTTTGTGGTCGTTTATGAAGCAATACCTATATTCTAAAAAATATAATCTATGCTTACGTGACAAACTCAACTAAAAATTTTAAATATTTTATCTTTGAATCTATAATTTTTATTTACTTATATTATATAAATTTATCGTTGTAGATTTAATTATGTTAAATTGTATACAAAAAAACTACCCGCGACAACGCGTGGGCAATTATCTAGTTGTATAGATAGATCTTGTAGTCGTTCTTGATATTATTATTCGCTGAAATTATAATTAGTTTTCTTAATTCTTCTCAATACGTAGAATTAATCGTTTATTCTCTTTGTGAATCTATGAATTAATCAAATTAGCTAACATTTTAATTTATTTAAACTATTCCCATCAATTATATATTGTTAAATATTGTGCTATTAAGACTATTGGCGACTAGCTATCCTATGTCTATATCTATAAGGTGGTGTTTGATATTGTGTTTCAAAAACGTTTTTAATTTTTTTTAAATATTTTATTTTTTAATTTAAATTAATTGTTTTAATGTTTTTAGATCATTTTCATGTGTTGATATTAAAAATAATTTATTTTTTTTAATTATCATTTTAATAAATTTCTAAATGCATTTTGATGCATTTTTTGGTGTATTTAAATCAGTTTCATATGTTGATATAAAAAATAATTTTTAAAAAATATAAAAAATATTATTTTAATGCATTTCTGGACGAAAAGCAATTTCAAAATGCATTTTTTGGTTTAGATCATTTTCATATGCTTATATCATAAATAATTTTTAAAAATAAAAAAATATCATTTTAATACATTTCTGAATGAAAAATAGTTTAAAAAACAACTCAACCGTATTATCAATTAGGCACTAAGTCTACCTCGCTACTCAAGTATGAAAAATGTTATAAAATCTCTTAATTAAATTTAATTCAAAGATTTATTTACAGAGATAATCGATGCTTAATCTCTTCCTCTAAATAGAGAATTTAGTATAAGCAATTACTGGGCTCCACACAAACTATGCCGCTGGATTTTACTCGACGATAATTGTGAGCTAATCAGCACTGATCGCTTGAGTATCTCTAACATATATTAATTACGAATGGCCCATTCTCTTGTACGTGAACTTATTCTCTCCACGTTACGTTTTTAAACATTATGTTATCTTTGGGACAACTATTGCTGTAGCTTTTCAAAATACTTTTCGTGCCGAAATATATCAAAATAATGTTTTTTTTTAAAAAAAAAAATTATTTTTGACATCAGCACATCAAAATAATCTAAAAACATCAAAACATATTCATTTAAAATGAAAAAAAAATTGAATTTTTTGGAAACAGAGTTTCAAAAGTTGTCCCAAACAGCTTATATATATATATATATATATATATATATATATATCACATGAAAGTTGAGCAATTCTTTCTCCACGCAGAGACGATCGATCAATGGGAGGTTTTCTTCTAGAAGAAAGAGGGAATTGATTGCTGGCTATAAAGGGAATAAATTTAAAGGTAAAGAAGAATTATTAGGTTATCTAATAATAATTAGGTTAATTTATGCCTAACTTTGAGACCATTTACAATGATCTATGGAGAATAAAGTGCTAGAAAGAAGGGGGGGAAACACTGAGAATGTACGATCAAATCAAGAACAAATTAGGGGGGGTGGTTTGTTTCCTGTTTATATTCCATAATTCCTTGATGATGACAGAATTATTGTATTTTGATCGATCAAAGCTAGCTAAGGGGGTGTTTGGGAGTGCTTTTCAAAAACATTTTTGAAAAAAATTAAAAAAAAATATTTTTATTTTTAAATTTAAATTAGCAAAATTTGGTGTTTTTAGATTATTTTGATATGCTGATGTCAAAAATAATTTTTAAAAAATAAAAAAACATAATTTTAATGTATTTTTTGAACAAAAAATACTTTCAAAAACAACCGTAACCACACTCCCAAACAGTAACTAAAGTAACGTCCAATTACAATTTGTAAGACTTACGCTCTTCAATCACAATTATTTTAACAAATGAGAATCAATCCATGAAGGGAAAATAAATAAATATTTTTAAATATTTTTCTCCCTTTCTCCTCCTTTTATTGTTTTTTTATATGTTTTATTTTTCTCCCTTTCTCCTCCTTTTATTGTTTTTTTATATGTTTCCTTTTCTTTCCCCCCTCTTTCATGGAGAAGAAAAGGTAGGCAAATTTACTCTCCCGTCTCCTTTGTGTGACAATGAATATGGATTGTTGATGGGTTCGAAGACTTCCATCTTTAGACCAAGCATGATGTGTAAAAATTATAATTATAGTGACGGTTTAGTAGTGTGGTTGTTAGATTTTAAAAATGTTTTTTATTTAAAAATAAATTAAAATTATTTTTTTATTTTTTAAAAATTATTTTTGACATTATCATATTAAAATGATTTAAAAACACTATTTTTTTTAATTTAAACTTAAACATAAAAATAAAAATATTTTTTTTTTCAAAAGCACTTTTAAAACACATTCTCAAACACCGTCTTAATCATGATAATAAAATTATACGTAAAAGATACACCACTTCCTATAAATAACTGTTTTTTTTTAAAGAAAACGAATACAGCTCTATCCGACTAATATATGTAAACTTGATTTCAGCGATCGAGCATGCTAGCGCATCTAGTGTAGTGGTATCATAGTACCCTCCCACGGTACTGACCGGGGTTCGATTCCCCGGATGCGCAAAAATGAACGTTTAATCAATTTAATTTTGGTGCCTGCATCAATTTAGACATTTTTGAGAAGCTTTTCAGTCTTCACGATCCTTCTTCTCGGTCAGACATGATGACTGGGTTCATGGCAGGGAGCTACTTGCAGCACCCTGATGCTATCAATCAAGCCCCAGAACATCTTTCGTCTAAATTAAGTGAATGGATCTCACAGCATTCAGATTCGATTCTTTTTTGCGAGCACGACAGTGGAAAGGAATTGTGCGAGGACTGGACATGGGGCTGGCATATCATGTGGTGGCTTAAGAATATAACCTCACAATTGCTGGAACTCGTAAAATGGTTGGCCATTCATATTCTCATTACAAGAAAAAGGTAAATAATATTCTAACAATGAAAGAATTGAATCTTATTGCCACGTTTATGCACCCTGTTCTGCGGCGCAGCATAGAGGGTGGCACAACATCGAATCTAAATTCTGCAGCAGAAAAGTTGCGGTGCTGGAGATGATAACAGGTGATAGAATGACAATATTCAAAGTTCTGAATTAAAGATACCATATGGAGACGAAGTGTCAGATTGAAGTGGCCATGTCAAATTGAAGTGTCAAATTGAAATAGCAAAACATATTTTCTGTATTTGAACTCATTGATGGGTTTATCAGACTGGATACATAGCAAAATAGTTTCTGTAAGTATTCCAACTTCTAGCTTGAAGTTAAAGATAGAGCATATGACAGAGAGAACTCCATTGCCAAGCTTCTGAAATCAATTTCAACTATTTGGAGTCCTACCAGACTGCATACAGAAAATCACTATGGCCAGTACACGCATGGGATCAAAACAGTAACACGCACTCTTTACCAGACCAGATACAAAGCATTGCTAATGAACTTAAACAACTAGAGCATTGCCGTGGTGCAGGCCACTCCACAAGCAACCGCCTTGTTTGGAGAGGGAGAACCACTCCAGTTTTTATTGGGAAATGAAGGAGAAAACTTGTCTAAATCTAGTATGGCATGTTATATCTAAATCCATGGTTGGAAATCAAGGAGAAGACTTAGTGTATAATACAAATCATATCTTAGGTTTTACCAAACAGCTTTTAAGTCGAGATGGCATTGTTTCAGAGCCTCGGCCTCACCTATCAGCTTAACATTTTGGATCAAAATGGTTTTTTTACATGACAAATAAAACTGTTAATAGCATACAATAATTTATTTATTTTTACTACGATGCGATAGCATACATATATCAAAACAAATTAATTGCATATATATCAAAGTAGTACGGATCACACAATCTAACTATGGTGTATGACAAAATAAGTTTCAAAGTCAATCTGATGCTCAGACAATAAATCGGTCTTTAACTCAATCTATAATACAGTTTAGAATTCTACTATCTCACTATGAATAAGGAGTAAGTAAGAGATTATGCATAATCTCAGATAATGAGAATACACACATGAGTGTTCCATTCATTTTCCTTGATCACATTGTCAAATTGCAAGCTGCACAGTTATTCACTACGAGCCCAACACAAAAATGAAACAAATAATATCTTTTCATTGACCAAAATTAAATTCACTCAATCATTTATTTGTACAGCCAGAGAAACAATCTCAAATATCAGTAACTTGCTTGTGCGTCATGATTAGTGCACATAAGAATCTATCCTGCAGGAAAAAAACAAGCATATATACCAATTATAGAAGAACACAATCCAGCACAGCCTAAGCATTCTACAAATCCTTTTGTAAAAGCAAACACTACTAGCTTTTCCGATTTGCATCCCATACAAATTCAGCCACACAAATATGGAAGCAGATGAACTTGAGCAGCAAATGTTCATTACAGTCAGATTAATTGAGCTAAGGGCTTCATTGCTCACATTCGTTGATCATGGAAATGATTTAATCACTTGCCTTGAGGATATAAGATTGGGCTTATGTTATCTAACACAGAAAAGGAACAGCTCAACGTAGTACCACACTCATTAATTTTAACATAAAGACAGAACCCATGAATGAAAACCTTTAATTTCATTAACATTCGTAAACAAAATAACAAGAGAAACCTTGTACTAATCGAAATTAAACAAGTTCTAACTCACACCACTCATAACTCTCTTAAACCAAAACAAAGAACAGCAGCAGCAGCAGCCTTTAATCCCAAAAGGCTCTAAAATGATTCTCAAAGCTCATCTTCATCTCTCAAATACTCGCCAATATCAGAGTAGTGATGCACAACAATCCCATTAGGATCACACTTCCTACAATCCTGTGTCGACCTGGCGGCGGTTCCAAACCCCAAAGGCACATCACTCATAGAAAACACGATAACCCCGTCATTTTGATTGATACTATCAGTAATCTTCCCCAACCCACCTTTCAACACATGATTCCCATACAAAAAAGACATCTCTGAAGTGGGCTTCAGCCAAACTTTATTCTTAGCATTAGCAGCCAACAAATTCAGTGATTGTGTAGTCAATCTAAAATCACCCCTGTGAGTGAATTTGCCAATACAAGTACCCAAAGATACCAGATTTTTGCGGCTAATGTTTGTTGCTCGCCTCACTAATGATTCACTGATGTAAAAGACCTTGTTTTTGTGGAGCCTGAAGCAGTACCGACCTGGGTTCGGGTCTGGTCCTTCATGGGATGGGCTTTCAATGATGTTTTTGAGGTTGTTTCCTGTGAACAACATCAGTTTCTTGAAAACTTCACCCATTTCTTTCTCTTCCAAAGGCCTCATCCTTTCTGGTTTCTTGATTTGTCGAAAGGAGGATAAGGATATAGATTGAGAATTCAGGCTGCGACGAAAAAAGGAGGGTTTCTCTACTAGGGTTTTAGACTTTAGCGATGATATATGCTCGCTTCCTTCCCTATTTTTAATTATTTTTTACCTTAGCAACAAGCTGGGCCTGCTTTTCTTTTATTTCGACATAGAAGAGCCTAGCCCACTCAAATGAATCTGCTCAAACAAAGCCTCGACCAATTGGGTGCTTTCAGTGTTTTTATTTTTATTTTTATTTTTATTTTTATTATTTTATTATTTATTATTATTATTATTTTATTATTATTATTATTATTATCTTGGGTGATGATCATAATGAGCTAATCCAACTGGATAATTTGTCTTTCTTTTTAAAATAATTGTTTTTTTATTTTTAATATTAATATATTATAAAAATATTAATGTAATATCTTTTCAAATGAATAACATTTAAAATTAAAAATTACAACCCAGGAACAAATACTTTTACCATAGAGTTGACAGACAAAAAGTAAGAAGAATGATCGTTGAAAAAAGAGGATTTTAGGACATTAGTCTCCTCCTCCTCTCTGACCACCACCCATGAAGATCTCTCCCCCTGTCTCTCAACTAGCCGCTGAAAAATTCTCTCATAAGGCGGCATGCGTTTACATTAAACTAAACCCCAAATAAAGAAAGAAAAAAAGAGAAATGGCCTCGCCTCTGCCTTTCTTTCTTTCCCTTTCCAAGTATCACGAGATTCTTTTGAAAACCCTAACTAAATCTTTGCAGCATTTTCAGTTTTTTCTTTTCTTTTCCTAAACTGACTGGTATTTCTCTTTGGGTTTAAGTTATTGTCGATATAGCTTGAGAAAGGGAAAGGGGGTGTTGGGTTCGGTTCGGGGGATATTTAATCAGTAATAATGAGAATGGAGGGGGAGGAGCCAGCAACAGCAGCTGGAGGAGGGCAGATAAAAAGGGCTTTAATAGATGCAACGGCGGGTGCTATTGCTGGTGGTATTTCACGTGCTGTTACATCTCCTCTTGATGTCATCAAGATCAGATTCCAGGTCCTTTTTTGAGTTTTATTCTTATTAATGGTTTGAGTTATGTGGTTTGAAATTTGATTGTTTTGCTATGATGGTTTTTTGTTTTTTTTCAATGAAACAATGCTATTTTTGTACTTCCTTGTTTGGGGTCTTCACTGTCTTCATGAATTGTTCCATATGGTTCTGTTTGTTTGATAAAAAAAAAAGTTTTCAATGTTTGTTACTCTAATGGCCGCTTTTCAATAAAGTATATATGTAAAGTTCTGTTCATGTGAATGGAATTGATATGCAACTTGAATAAGAATTTAAAGTTCGTGATGGGGGCCTGGAAATGGGAACTATTTATCTTTAATTGAAAAGAGGTTTATGCTATTGTACACTGAAAGAGGAAAGAGGTTGTAGATCTGCTGGTTAATTTATACATTGGTGTTAGTTATTGTGTGTTTGTCTTTCAAATGCATGGTTGTATACAGGTTATTTTATGAGTAAAAAAGTGGTGAGTGGTGACACTAAGAAAAATATTGGGGTGTGTATTTGTTGACAGGTTCAACTGGAACCAACGTCTTTGCGGGCTTTGGTTCGCAGTAATGTGATTGCACCATCAAAGTACACAGGAATGTTGCAAGCAACAAAGGATATATTTAGAGAGGAAGGTTTACCGGTATGATGCATTCTTTCTGTTTATTTTTTATGGATGGGTTATTTATTTGAATAGTGTAAATTGAAATCAGTACACAGCCGGTGATTTAATGATACTTGTTGTAGATGAGTATTTAGAAATCTAAGCCAATGATTTGAACTTTACAGAAGCAAGGTTGCTGAACCCCAGGTGGTTTACTCCCAGTTTACCAACTTTATGTTTTAGTTTCAGTTTAGGTGTGGTATAAATATCAAAATGATGGAATGTCTTTCAAATGCAGGTTCCTTTTTCATTTTTCTGAGAATGATTATTATTAAAAAAAATTGGATAACTTGAGGGATCTGAGCCTAGAATTTGAGAAAGTGATTTTTTAGCTTTTCTATCCATGTTCTTCAGCTAGTAAACGTAAATGAAACTTGCTTTTCTCTTAGCTACTAATCTCGGCAGTAGATATTCTACACATTGCTACATGCTACAGTTCCTTCATTTCATGCCATTGTGTATAGTGGATGGCTTATGATTTTCAAATATTGTTCCTGGGAAAAACTAGTGAAGTCTATCTACCATTTTTCCTGCTTTTTATCCAAGACAATTGCATGTTGTAGGGTTTTTGGCGTGGAAATGTCCCAGCTTTACTCATGGTTATGCCATACACCGCCATACAATTCACGGTGTTGCACAAAATGAAAACATTTGCTGCCGGTTCTTCTAAGACAGGTATAATTATAAACAGGTTGATATCATCTCTAAATTTGATTCAGGCAATCAATGTTCTATTATGTAGTTTAGCTGTTGCCATTACAAGGTTTCTTTTGAACTACTGAAAATATTTTTGACTAGTGAATGGATGGCATTGCCATGTATAAATCAAATATGACATCACTTTATATTTTGTTTTCCCTTCTTATGAATTGATTCAACATTCAGATTAGCATAAAACCTATTCGAATTTTGCAATAAATTAGCATGAAGTTATGTAGGGTGACAGATTTGGCACAATTTTATTGGAAAATCTACTTGTATTATGCTCTACTGTATGTTTAGTCATATGATCCAGATTCTGACAGTCAATTATTGTATTTTATACCTAATGTTAGTGAAGGTCATTGTATCGATGTTATTTGAAAATATGATGGCACTGGAGGTGATGAAATGTTTAATATCTTTCCTGCTTACATATCCTGAAGGTCTCTTTTATTTGTTATGGCCTGATTGCTTAATACGATGCAGAGGATCATATTCAGTTGAGCCCTTACCTCTCCTATGCCAGTGGAGCATTAGCAGGGTGTGCAGCTACAGTTGGATCGTACCCATTTGATCTTCTAAGAACCTTATTAGCTTCACAGGGTGAGCCTAAGGTATAGAATATGATTATTTGTGACAGTCTTATGCTCTCTAAGAGACATGGGTGCTCTTTTGAATTTTCCCAGTGATGATTTTGATTAGTGGAAGTTTCAGCTATGCATAAATAAGTTGACTGCATAAAGGAGTATCTATATAATTCACTTCACCCTATTCAGTTCATTTGTCTCAAAGACACTATTTCCGGACATCATCGAATGATTTTATTACATTTTATTGCGTGACTGATTAGCGCTTTATAGGTGTTTCCAACGATGAGGTCAGCATTTGCTGATATTGTCAGAACTCGTGGCTTCAGAGGCTTATATGCTGGATTATCCCCAACACTGGTTGAGATTATTCCTTATGCTGGACTTCAGTTTGGCACCTATGATACATTTAAGCGCTGGACTATGGTAAGAATTCAGATCTCTTTTTGTAGCTTAAGTGTCTGAGCACAGGATCGCAGTAAGATTTTAAAAGATTTAAAATAACTTTTATTTGGAATTGGAAGAACCAGAATGGTATTTGGTCGAAAAGTCAATCTAGTGTGCTGGTTAAACATTTAAAAAGAAAAGTTTACTTGATCTTTTGGGATTATCCAACCATTGCACACTGAAATTTTAACCAACAATATTCACAATTCTGTTATAGGTGGAAATATATTGAGAGTTTAAGACAATTGGAATTATCTGCCTGCTTTGCTGTATGAATAATTTTGTATTTCAAATAAAACATCACCATGTTAAAGCTGGAGATACACCCTGTCAATTCTATCAAAGTAGCCACTAACTTAATAGAAATGGAGAAGCTATTCTGTCATAGATTTCATTGGCCAGTCATCAAGGTCTAACTTTAGTTCTTTTCTGTTCTGGATAAGTATTTTTTTAAAGAGAGTTTTGAAAGAAGGTTATGTGTGCTGCATGCACATGGTGGATATTTCATCCTGCTTTCTACACATACATACCGAGCTGTTTTGGACGGTGATACATTTTACAGGATTCATTGTAGGCCTGGAACCATCATATATCATCTACCACAAGCTCCATAAATACAGATGATAGCCTTTCAAGTGTTCAGCTTTTTATCTGCGGGTTAGCAGCTGGCACGTGTGCCAAACTTGTCTGTCATCCTCTTGATGTGGTCAAGAAAAGATTTCAGGTAGATTATGCATTTTTAATGCTGATTGCTAAAAGCTTCTCTTTGTTCCAGATCAATTTGCTTGTAAAAAAACTTGAGTTTTAACAAGTGTTGCCATCTATTTCTGTCTTACAGCACTGTCAATGATATTTGATTTTTCTTTGTTTTCTGGCTCTACAGATTGAAGGACTACAGAGGCACCCAAAATATGGTGCTCGAGTCGAGCATCGTGCTTATAGAAACATGTATGATGCTCTTCGCCGAATTTTGCAGATGGAGGGCTGTGCTGGTCTCTATAAAGGCATCGTCCCATCAACTGTCAAGGCTGCACCAGCTGGTGCTGTAACATTTGTAGCGTACGAATTCACATCAGACTGGCTGGAGTCTATTTCGACTTGAATCTGACGTAATATTTTTTCTGTTCTCTTTTTATGCATTTTGGTCATCCCATTCTTTTTGCTTGAATCTCATAATGCCCCCCGCGAAGCAAGTGGGGGTGGCTATTTTTTTATTATTCATTTTTAGAGGCTGGATTTTATGCTTGTAGAGTAAACTGAGGTAAAATTAAAATCTCGTGGGCATGGTCATTTTTTGTAGATAACTTTTCAGTAGACAATGATATTATTTATATGCCATCACCGGAGATCATGGACTGTTCATTAATCTCTAAACTTGTTCATGCATGGTGGAAACTCTGTTGTTGCTGGTTTAGTTATATTAGGATGCCAATCAAAATGACTGTATTTTGATTGTTTATTAGAAGCAGGATTTCAACATTGATATCCACTTGGGAATCAAAAGGATTGGAGCACAATGGTTTGGCTAATGAATGGAGGACGGAGCGAGAATTCTTGTCTTAATGTTATAGGGGACCTTGTTTGGGAATTTAATCCTTCAAGTTTCTGGGTTGTTTTTGATTGGGCATCTGATCATTGTTTGATGAATTTGCTGCGGTTAGAAACGTTGGGGGGGTCTTAGCAGTGTAATATATGGAACCACTAACCATCTAAGACCGCCCTTTATGGATCACCGGACATTAAGTTTGCGACCCGAAACGTACAGGCTACCGGCAGCTCAATGCGCGGAGGCACGGAGGTCTATCCTTGTTAAATTAAGAACTGAAAAAGGGTGGCGACGGCCAACTGCCTCATATGCAGTGGCGAGTCCTCACCGTGAAGTCCACAGAGAGACCTCAACTTCATTGAAAGTAATTTGTCACCTTGCTATTTGCTCAATCCTCGCATGACCGGAGTTGATAAACATGTATGATTTGCATTTTGCATATCAGCACAGATTCAAACTAATAGTGTCAATTAGTGGTCAGAATCAGATTACCAACAAAACTTGCTGATGACATATTGTTGTCCGAATTTTTGTTCGCAAGAACGGCCACATAACAGTACATGGAATTCTGTTTGTTGATTTGCTTTTTAAGGACGGCCATGGAATTCTGGCATTTTCAACAGCTTTCTTATTCAACAGCGTATCCTGTCAGTGACGCAGAAGAGCATGTAAAAAGCCCACAATCTTTCACCGATTGCTTCTTTGTTTTTTGCTATCCTCTTCATTCTCAGTTCATCACATATCCAGTTCATTCTCATTATTTCAATCGCAAAATCACAGACTGGTTTTTCTCTCACATTGTTCCGTGTTCTACAGCATAAAAAAATGCGAAAGTTAAACACAGGAAAGGGACCAAAATGGGAACACGCTAAGAAAATGAATGCTAATACTGGGTTTTCATTTTCATTTTAATTCTCCCAGAAACCAAACAGACCCTTCAAATCATGCCAGGGTAACAGGGTTAGATTCTATATACAATTTCGACAGCCCAAAAACTCCTCCGCTTCTGGGTTCAGGGAGGGGAAAAAAAGAGCTCAATTTGTGCTATTTTCTCATGGGATGAACCAATATTTCGTCATTTACCAAAAACAAAACCTAAAAAGAAGCAGTAACATGAATTGATAAGCTAACCAGAGCCAAGACCGTTCTGATTGTTCAATTGATTGGCAGTGGAGCCCCTCGAAATCTCAGCCTTTTCGGTGGAAGCAAACGGTGGCATCACGCCGTGTGGAGGTGGGTCTGGTGGTGCTCGGATTCTTCCAGATGCTCGACGAAATGCCTGGCCCATTATTGTTTTCTATAGAGAAATGGAATAGTGGTAGTAGAAGAAGAAGAAGACGGGCGTGGAAACACGCGCTGGTTTCTTTGTTATATTTTCGACAACGTGAAAATAGGGTGACACGTCGGTGACTTCTCTGAATGCCACGTCTACATTTTGCTGTGTCTGGTTAGAGAAAAGGGCGGCTTCTTGCATTGCATGGTTTCAAGTTTCACCCTTTATTAACTAGCTTTATGGAATTTTATTTTCCCTTCTGTTCTATCATTAATTTTAGGGTTCAGTAAGGGGAAGGTGTGAAATAGAAAAATAATTTAAGCTGAACGTGCACAAAAGAAAACTATGAGCAATTTCTTAAGAGATTAGTGATAGCTTTTGTTAAAATTAATAAATTAGGATTTAAAATCATTTGGAAATAAAAACCTTTTATTTTTATTTTTGGTTAAAGATAAATAATACTATCTCTTCAATAGAACATTAAAAAAACTTAATTTAATTAAAATTTTATATAAAAAAAACTATTTACTACCTACACTTGCTACCATTCATTCCCTCTTTCCTAATGAAAAGGAAAAGTAGTAGTTAAGCTTCTATCGAATGACTTTTAACGCTACAATGGCTGCAGGATTTGATTCGCAACACAGTTTTTCGAGCAAATTGCCTTCTTTTTTTCTCGTTTTTTTAAGAAAAGAGGAAGAAGAAGAAGAACAAAGGGGTGCTCAACGTTCCCAAGTCCCACAACATTAGATTCAACTATAGAGCAGCAAATATTGAAAAACGAAATGATAAAACCCCATTGGAACAGGAGAATCCATCTGCTTACCAATACTTCGATTCATCATGGATGAATTTAATAAAAAACACATTGAGAGGGCGGATTCGACCATAATGGACTTCAGGTTGGATCATGGGGCAATGATTGCTTCAATTAGGCAAAGGTGAGATGGGAGTTCAGATTAAGAAGTATCTGTACTGTCAAATGCTGTTGAAAAACAACAGTTTGACCTGTAAGCAACTTTTTTCCCCATCTTGTTTTCTGATGTTAGACATCTCGCAAGGTTCCTTGTCCAATGTAGACGTCTTGGAAAGTTTATAATTCTATCATGATCATTGTGAAGTTAGCAAGACAAAGAAGCTCCTCATTCAAGTCTTGAGTACTTCAGCTGCTGAGAAGAGCTGAACCTTCTGCTGTCTTAACGACGACTCATTCCTACAGTACAGATTGGCAGACCAGGCACCAAAAAATCTTGGAGCCCAAGGTTGGAACACCGCCCGTGACTTAAATCTGAACCTCACTGAGCATGTCACCTTTGCTCTTGCACCCACCATTTCCTTTTCTTTCATCTCCTTCAAAATTTGTCATGTCAACACTGAAGTTTTCAGTGATTCTCATCTTACTGCGAGCACGTCGTGAAGGCCTCGACATCCGGTTATCTAGTGAAAAATCATCGCTACTCTTCCGCTTCTGCTTCATACTTAGAAAGCCACACGCGAGAGCTTCTAGTGCTTTAGTGGTCAGCGGCCGGTTTCTTGTGCTGTGTCTTCGGGTGTTCATATTAGGTGGCTGTTGTGGAATAGAATCACATGCTACTGATGTGGTGATTTTTTGCCGCCCAAAATCCTCTGTTTGCCTGCTTGCTTGATCATCCTGTACTACTATCACTTCCATCATTGAAGGTTCCATTTCAGCATCTTGAGGTACAGGTATGTTCAGGTCAATCAATGCCCGAGATTGAAGTTTCTCATGAGGATGTTCACCAACAGCGGAATTACTGCTGAGAGCACATTCATCACTAATATTTGGATTGCCTCCGGAAGAACTGGTAGCTGATAATTTCTCTACAGATGAATCCACTCGAGAGAAAAAATCATCTCTAAAATTAGAACCTTCTCCTGTACAACCAGGCTCATCTTGTGTTAACCCATGACTATTAATTACACCACAGCTTGTCTTTGTCTTGTCACAAGCAATTAATATCTGTAAACGTTTTGCCACTGGGGCAAAAAGGTTTCTGTCTCCACGTCTTACTCTTCGGGTTGCTTGGCGCTTGATAACCCTTTTTATCTGCATATCAACACATTTATCAGCTTTCTGGTCCTCGGGAATTTCTTCAGGAGCCTTGGTGAAACCTGAACCATTTATAGGGAAACTCTGTTTTAAAGCATTATATTCAACGCCTTCCCTGTCAGAAAATACTCCCTTGTCCAAATCATTCTTTGTGGTTTTTGTCATGGTACTCTTATTCTTATCAGAGCACAGGTTATCAGAAGAATCAGAGTCATCAGTTGACTCCTTTGAAGAATCATCATCCCCATCTTCAGAATCACTTCTGGAATTGGATATGTTCATCAATCCAACTGGTAAGCTCCTCAGTTCTCTCACCTTTTTTGTTTCCCCATTGGCAAGACTTGTATCAACTACGGTAAACATCATGGCATTTGAAGCGCAGCTTGGAGTTCTAGGTTTGAGGTAGCAATGGCGTTGTTGACCAGGAAAATCTCCCTGGTCCAAATTTGTCTTATCGTTCCATGTGGCTTCTTCCTTTCTACCATCACCCTTATCTTCTCCAATGTCAAGCTCAAGAAGCGTTGGATCCGAAGCAACTTTATTGAGGACATCACTGACAGAATCAAAATAGTGGTCTCCTTTCACTAGTTTCCTTCTTGAAAACTTCTTGATGCCAGGGATCAGAAATACTAGAGAATGCCTGGAGGCAGCAGCAAAACCATGATCACTAGGCTGTTCAGAATGCCAATCTCTTGCAAGTAATCGTGGCCAGACAGCTTCCCAGAACAGATCATTTGATCGGGCTTTGCTTAAGCGATAGCCACCAGTTAGGTAGTTGATAATTTCAACAGGTGTAAGGGTTGAGCATGCTTTTCCGGTTGGTATTTCTGGACGGACAGGAGCAACTTGATTAGACTTCAGAGACTCCATGGTAAAGCCTGTGAGGTCTTGTTTTCCTTTACCAATTCCCACTGCCTCTACTAGGGCATGCAATCCAACTGTCACTTTTAAAGTGAATACATATTCTTCCAGCAACATTTTTCCCTCTCCAAATGCCTTGGCAGCCTGTCAATTGATGAAATTAATATTCAAAGGATAGGGTATTATGGACTACTGATAAACTATATAAGATCAAAACAAAACAGCCAAGCACTGCAAAATTTCTTTTCAAAAAAGAAAGAAAGAGCCACAAACATAGGACAGGCTTATCAGCAGTGACACTATGAGCTTTGCATCTCAAATCATTGCTCACACCGCCCTTTTGGTGTTGTCATCTGACAATCATTCTCGGTGAAAAAAAATTAACTGCAATTTTAGGCTTTCACACAACCATTCATGAATTAGTAAACCAGTTTTCCCAATTATGTTATCACATCTGCTATCTTAAAAAGACAAATAAAGGATGAGAGGAGTACTGTAATAGCAAATTATTTGAAGAAGCTCCATCTGTCGATTCATGGATAAAGTGCAAACACCTATTCTGTGTACTGATGATAGTTAAAACATTCTTAAATTTTGCACAAATAATGTGATACTTAAAACATATTTCTTGATAGAAATTATCTAAATGGGAACACACTTTGTGATTTTCTGATAAGTGCGTGCATGTGCTTGTCTTTTATGCATAGTTGCCCATGAGCTCTATAAATAATCATAACTCATTTGGTGCATCTTGGCATTAAAAATTGTGCTCCATTCAGAAATACTTCATAAAATACCTCAAGCAAATTATTTTTGCATTCCTCTGACAATTGCGGAAGCAAGCGAGATAGCATTTCATGTTGCCTCGATCCTGTAAAAATCCTTTGCCCGTACACACATTTTCTGCTTCTTATTTTACGGCACTCTGTCCATTTACAGTATCTGTCAGACCTATAAAACTTCCCGTAATAAAATGGGAGTATGTCACGCATCATCTTGCTCTCTACAAAGTTCTGCACTTGAACTAGATTTTTACCAAAAATATATAAACCAAGAAGAAAGCTTTCCTCCTCTGCTTCACTCCAAGAGTTGTTCACAGAACCAGGAACCAAGGAGTAATCTTTGCTTCCAAGCTTACAGGGCATTTCATTACTTATTTCTTGTTGAAAACATAACTTTGCAGATTCTCCTACTTCCATGCCACCATTCGTTGTAATATCCATCAGCTCAGCCTTAGCTTTCAAGTCAACTTCTGGAACAATCTTTGCATCTCCAATGCTTTCAGGATTTAAAGACTCGTTTCTACTTGAAGTGTCAGTCAAATCACAAGGATAACCTTGTGGTTCATGTTTAATGCTCTCAGCTTCCTCGCTGATCCACATTAATGATACAGGCAATCCAACCAAAAACTCATCACAGGTAGCAGACGAGATTATTGCGTCAGCTGGATTCTCCACGAGCAACGGGTTGGCACATTCTGTCATAAGAACTGGAATTTGAACTTGGTACTCATCTCCAATGCGAGGAAGCAGCTCAGGATCTCTGTAGGCATCACAAATACCTGGAGAAAGTGATTGCTCAGCAGATTCATCTTCAATGCAATTCCACTCAGAATTCCCTTCGATAACATCCATCTGCAAAGGAGTTCAAACAAACAAAGATGGATAATTATAATTTAAAAGAAAAAAACAACATAAAAGGCACAAAGCTGCCTTGTGTTGTCAGAAAAAAATAAATTAAACATAGTCTTGATGAATATTATGAAGATAAAACTTGTACATCACTGATCTTGTTTTCCGACCAAAATAGAAACAAAAAGAAAAAAACGTTCTCTAGTTTTCTCAAACATATATCCTTCGGCACTAATCAAACACAATTTTCTTAACCGTTTTTTAAACAGGTTCCCAGGAATTAAAAAAAATCCATACTTTTAGCTAGAATTAAATTATTTTCCATATCGGCCACAATATGCAAAATATTTATTTATTTATCAAAAATATTTTTTACAAAATAAAGTATTGTAAAATAAAATAAAATCCCTCGTAAGAAAATTTAATAAGCTGCAAATGCAAAAATTACATATATCAATACTCATAATAACAATCATAAGCTCAGTTCTACACAAAATCACCGCCCCCCAAAAAAATGCATGCACTGAGATAAAACCCGGCAGCTACTAGTCAAAACAAAGTAACCAAGTCAGAAGTCCCCAACCCCAGATCCATTTTCCAACCCAAGACCAGCAGCAAAGCAATCCCATCTAAAAAAGACTCCAACTTTTCAAACCAAATAATAAAGATGAAGAACCCATTTCGCATATTTAATCATTTTATCTCCATAACGAATCCCAGACCCCAGAACTATCTCCATAACGAATCCCAGACCCCAGAACAAAACAAACAATCAAAAGCTTAACGTCCCAAAAACACACTTACACACATCGAAAGAGCACGAGAGAGAAGACAAAAATATTTACTACTAACAAAAACAAGAATTCCAAAATGATCCCCAACATAATTCAACTCCTAACCGACTTCATAGTACTACAAGAAACCGCAAGCAAATCCCAAAAGGAATAACAACATTAAATCCAAAACTGGATACTCTAAAACAATTAAAAAGAACAGCAACACTCAAGATAGAATTTTTACTATACCTCCATTGATAAAACACAAAAACCGTCAAAACCCAAGTGTGATATACAAAGAGAGAGTAGTAACGGGTGTACTTTGTTACGCACCAATTGACAAATTGTAGATTAAAAGTAAGCTAAACGTGACCTTAAACACCCACTTAAATAAACACACGACACGGCAGCAGCGGCGGCAGCATGTATGTATATAAATATATAGTCATGGAGAGGAAAAGAGGGGTGCTTGCCTCAAGAAAGCTAGGCGTTCATGGAGAGATTTTACTTCTTGGCAGACGAAAAATAAACAGAAATGAAAGCAAAGGCCGGTTGAGAATGGAAATATTTTTACGGGTTTTTTCCCCGTCGCCTCTCGTCCTTTTACAAGGACAAATATGATATCTCAATTCGCAGATTCTGTTTAGTTATTTTACTCTCTTTAAAAAGCTGTCACATGGATTTGTAGTTTAGATACCATCTCATGGCTTTTCTCGTCCCTAAACTACAAAAAGTGCAATCGAAGATTAATATTTTAGCTCATTGAAATTGGGTTTAAAAATATTTAAAAAATAAATAAATTTTTATAATTATTTTTTATTTAAAATTATTTTTTTTAATATTTTCAGATCATTTTGATGTGGTGATGTCAAAAATAATTTAAAAAAAAACATCATTTTAATAAATTTCTAATCGAAAAACACTTTCAAAAATAACTTCAATCACACACCAAACAAGCTTTTATTAAACATATATAAAAAATTCCTCACTAAGAAAAGATTGTATATTGAAATTTAAGCCCTATTTTTATTTTATTTTTTGTCATTACTTATTAAGTTTTAACTCGAAACACTATTTGATTATCGTCTTTTTTTCTTCAAAATCAAAATATAATTTTTATATATAAAAAAAAGCCTTTTTTAACTTGAAATTATGATTTTCTTTAATCAAATTAAAAATACACTCAAATAATTTATTGTGAGATTTATTTTTCAAGTAAAAATACATTTTCTAAAGCTCATCGTTGTATTATCCATTTGATTCAACTTTAAGAGTTTCTTCTAACCAATTTATAAGTCAATTAAACTAAATTATTTCCTGAAAAAATTTAAAACACTATATCTCACATGGACTTTATTTGAATTTAAGAAATAAAAAAAAACATGCGAAATGTAATATACCAAAAAATGAAAATCAAATTTCAAGTACCTAATTGCACAATTTCAAAGTACGAGGTTCAACGTGACAGAATAACATAGAAATGGACGGAAAATCTCTTCCGTGCCTACAACGAAGTTTGAATGTTCTTCAAATAAAAGCCTGCCACATCATCAGATGACAATGTATTATTGGCAATTTGATTAGTTGGCGAGAGTGGAAAATAGGAGGGATTGTAGAATAGTACTGCTACTAGGATAAGACAATACGGTCAATAGGTGTTGTTGAAGATGGTGTCTACACGCGCTAAATATGAGCGTGGGATTGGAAAATCCAGTCATCTATGGGTTGATATGATGGAATGACAGATATACCTTCTAATAATGGAAAATCCAGTCATTGAAGGGTTTTTTTTTGTTATTATGTATTTGGTTGCATAGTATAATTATCATCAAATCTTTGTAGGCAAAATATTTTAGCCTCCTATAAAAGGTTTTGTAATTATATTTGTACTTTTATATACAAAATTTTATAGCTTTTTAGATTTTTTATCTAAGTTTTTATGTAACAAATTTTTTGTATGAGAATTAGTTTGCTTTTTTTTTAATTTATAGAATTAATGATAAAAAAATATTAGATATCTTGAGATAACATGTCTGAGCGTGGAGAGTCTATGCATTAAAGAGTGGTGGTGCACATAAAAACACAAAGTCATTGCATCACCAAAATCAATGAGCAATGGCGGTTTCATTGTGGCGGCACGTATATGGTGGTTCTAGATTATTTGGTCATGTTAGGGTTTTTTCTTTCCCTCATTTTTTTCTCATGATCTTAGGATGCACTTTGACCAAGCAAAAATAAAAATGTGTCCTTCCATTTTATTTTTATTTTAATTATAATTCTTGTTCTTTTTATTAATCTTTGATTGTTTTACATTCTTTTTTTAACATTTTTTCTTTCAAATTCAACCATTTAGATTAAGTATTGTTTGATTTTTATATTAAATTTAACCTTTATTCTTTTAATTTTTATTTTTTTCTTTCCAGTCCCAACCTTTGAAATTTAATTTGATTTAGTTTTTATATCAAATAGTCTTTGATATTCTAATTATTATTATTTTTTTAATTTCATCCCCTAGGATTTTGTTTAATTTAATTTTTATATTAGATCTGGTCCTTGTTCTTTTAATTAATATTTTTTATATCCTTTTCCTAATTGATTTTTATTTTGCAATCTTATCCCCCATTATTATATTGAGTTTGAAATTAATTGTCTTTTTTACATATATTTTTTATTTCAATCCTTTATTTTTTTAATTTGGTTTTTTTAATCTTAAAAATGGTTTTAATAAAATATTTTGTATTGAACCAATAAATTTAAAAAGTCAACAAAATAATATAAAAAAAACAGTGATGAAGAAGTATGTGTATTATCAAAACATACTTGAAACTTGTATCCCACGAAAAAAAACAGGGCGGGCACCACAATGCCCCTAGCTCCAGCTCTTCGTTTTTGTCTTTTTTTCAAGGTATCTACGTAGTTTCACCGTGCACAAATTTATGAAAAACTGAACACCCTCCACTATCCGTATTTTTTATATTATATGGAAAATGACCAAAATACCCCTAATTCCAAGGGTTAATTTTTTCAATCTGGGGTAAAATGGTAATTCGCCGTCACAATCCACGATAATCTGTGTCTATGTGCATAGTGAAAAGGCCACACCTTTTATATTTTAGTTAATATTATACAAATATAGTTTTTGATTATTTATATATATCTGTAATACAACGTGAAATATAGTTGTTAGATAATAGATATCTATATGGATAAATAATCTCATCATTTAATATAAAAAATTATATTTAATGTGAACTCGATGGATATCAATTCTAATGGTTCAATAATTTTTTATGGTTATCTCATATAAAAGGTAATTGATAAGGTATTGATTTAATCAAAATTGACTTGAAATCCACTCAAACTTAATATGAAATGTGTGTGTGCAAGCATTAAATATTTTTATTTTTATAATGCAATATGATATATACATACCTGAATATTGACATAAAATCATAAATATATATACATATGTATTATTTTATTTTTATTGAATAATAAATAATAGTTAGATGATTGGCGCCTATATAGATAGCAAAATCCAGTTGATAATCTAAGAATATCTAAGTTATTTATTCAATAAATAGGGTATGGATGTAAATTTTTTTTGATATGCAAGTAATCATTGCCATCCATGATCAACATTTTATTTTTTAGTTTTAAATTTTATCCACTCTTATTTTGTTGCGCTTTGTTTTCTTCTGCATCCTTTTTATTTTTTATTTTTCTTTCATATTTCATCCATCGATGATTTGTGACTGAGAATTTTACATTGTATTTTTTTTTTACCTGTAATGAAATTAGTCCTAAACTTATGGCTAAAGTCACAAGTTTTAAATATTAATAAAAATTGATCATAATTTGATTTTAGGTGAGTTATTGATTTTTTTTTTCAATCTCATCTTCTAGTGTTTGATTTATTAGGAATTTACTTTCATGTTATCTAATCTTATGCCTATGGTCACATGATTAACATGTTAATGTTATTTGATAAAGATTTTTTTCATCGTTTCTTTTTAATTTCAACCTTTATCATTGAATTTTTTTATAATCAAGTTTTTAATTTATTTTTAACAGGGTTATCTTGATGTCATGGTCAAATCATGAATTTTACATATTAACTTCAATTAATTTAGGTAGATTTCTTTAACTTTTTTCACTGTATTTTTCTTTTATATTATTAAAATTATACGACTCAATAATCAAGTCTCAATTTTTTTTATAACATTTGCATTACCTTGACTTTTTTCTGTAATAAAAAAATGAACAAGGGATATTCTAGTAAGCTATATCAAGTAGGTTTGTTTAATGTTTGAAAAATATCTTTGAAAAGAATTAAAAATTATTTATTTTATTTTATTTTAAATTATTATTTTTTAATGTTTTTAGATAATTTTAATATATCAATATCAAAGATAAATTTTAATAAATAAATAAAAATATTATTTTAATAAAATATATTTCAAAAAACAACACTCAAAAATATTTTATCATTTAAAATTTACAATACAAGTGGTGGCTTTTATATTAAAAAGAAGAAATAAATAATTACAGATGAAAATAGTGGGATGGAAGGAAAAGGTGAATGAAACAAAAACAATCCCTTCTTCTTCGACACAATTTGTCTCTCACACCGGCCTTTCACAAATTCAAATCAACGGTCTCTCCCATCCCCACCTCTTCTTCTATCCACTATTTTCTTCTTCTTCAAGGCTTTCAATTTCTTTCAAAACCCAGAAGTAAAAAACAGGTCTTCCTCTTCTCTTGCTCTCTATCGATTCATTTAAATTTGATCCTCTGGATCTCCTTTTCTTTTGATCGTTTCTGTATATAAGTTAAATTGATTTCCTTTTTAGTTTCTCTGATTTCTTTTTGTTGATAATTTATGTTTCAAGCCTCCAATTTTCGTAATTCGTTTATAATCGATAGAAATGTGTGAAAAATTATGACTATTTGTGTTAGGACACCTACTCTGACCCGCGAATTGAAACCGGGTTTTATTTATTTTTGGAAAAATTAGGGTTTTGGGTCTAAAAGAGTGATTTTTGTAGTAAGATTATTGCAAATAAAAGTAGGGGTTTTATTTATTTATTCCTGATGAGATTAACTTCCAGTTCGCCGTAGCTTGATGTTGACTATTTGGTTACAAAGTTGCCTTTCTTTTTAATTAGAATTTTAAGTGAATGTTATTTAGATTGTGAATTTTGTTGGTCTGTTAACCGTTGATGTTTCGTTGCTGTTCATAAAATAAATTGTGGTTTTCTGCTAGGACGTGTCGTGAGATATATGATTTGTGTGCTGAAATTTTGTAGGTATTGATATTGGGAATTTGGAATTAAGGTTTTGGAAATATGACGATGAATGAACGGAAGACTATTGATCTCGAACAAGGATGGGAGTTTATGCAGAAGGGAATTACTAAGCTGAAGAACATCCTAGAAGGGTTGCCTGAGCCGCAGTTCAGCTCGGAGGACTACATGATGTTATACACGTAAATACTTCTATGCCACATTTTGTCTATGATGATTTTTGCATGTGCTTTGACTTGATTAGTTGTTGTTGTTGATGATGGTGATAATTTTTTTTGTAGAACCATTTACAACATGTGTACACAGAAGCCCCCTCATGATTATTCCCAACAGCTATATGACAAGTACCGGGAGTCTTTTGAAGAATACATTACTTCAACGGTGAGGAACATATAAATCAAGTTCACATAATTATGTTTGGTACATACTTTTTTCCTTCATGTTTAGAGTCACATTTACTCTCCCCAACAATAAATGCCAACTCGCTTCCATTATCAGCATCCCGACTAATAAATTATAGGTTTAGTTCCTACTGCACCGACATATTTGTCCTTGTATGGTTATACTTTCATGTGAAGGATCTGTAGCTTGGGGGTTGAGAAAATACTATTTTTGGTTTTTAATGGATGGTTTTGAAGGAAGCATTTATTTTTAAATGCTAGTGCTGTCTCCCCTATCACTGGAGTAGAAAGCCTAAGGTAAGGCTATTGTTTGACTTCATGTAATTGTTTGATACATCTCAGTGAATGAATGGTGTATTTTATGTCATGACAATCCATGCCAAGTGATATGATTGGAAAACATACCTACTTCTTGAAACCTGGCTGTTTTTCATGATCATGGAACTGGAAAAATGCTGGTGAGGCAGTGGCTCAGAAATGAGGCATAGTATATTACATCCCCCTGGTTACTTGTACATTTGGGTTGAGTGATCGCTTGAATTCACGTGTGTTTTGGATTGGATTCAAAGTGATTCAGGTTAATGTATGCCCTTACTTTGACAAGGTCATCTCAACTTTCTATCCTTTTTCCAATAAACACATGTTATGCACTGCCATCTCATCGATACTTTGAACGAAATAACCTTGTCAGCTCCTTTTCAAAGGAAATGGAGGGAGATAGGCTGGGTGAGGGGACATCTTATGCACATGCTGAACATCATGGTGTTGCTTCCCTTCTATTTGTTTGCTTTGCCCTCTGTTTCAAATATAAGATTCCTTTATATGAGTTTACTGGAAGTTGATGAAACTCTGTTTACTAGAAGGGAAAGCCCTTTAAAACTTCGGTTAACGCCATTGTTTCTTACTTCAATCCAATAAATGTAGATGTGTTTCTGATTGGTCTTAGTTTTCATTAAAAATGCAATGCTCTGCTGTCACTTCTCAATTTGTTTCCAATTATCTGTTTTCTGATGCAGGTATTGCCATCCTTAAGGGAGAAGCATGATGAGTTTATGTTACGAGAGCTGGTTAAAAGGTGGGCAAACCATAAAGTCATGGTTAGGTGGCTTTCTCGTTTCTTCCATTACCTTGACCGCTATTTTATTGCCCGGAGGTCACTTCCACCTCTTAATGAAGTTGGACTTGCTTGTTTCCGTGATCTGGTATGTCATGGCTGATTACCTCTCATGTGCTATCTTATGTTCTGTCTGTGTTCGTGAAGGAATTTTTTTTCCTTCCATTGCTTCTTGAACCATTGTCCCAAATGAAACTCCACTATATTCTGTTTGCTAACACAACTATTCTTTTGCAAGAAGATACATCATAATGTAATATAATGGAACGTCTTTTGATTTCAGGTGTACCAAGAGCTGAATGTGAAGGTGAGGGATGCTGTAATTTCTCTGGTAGGGTCATATTCTTTCCCCTAAATGGATGGTTTAATGTTTTTTAACCTATGGACAAGTTAGTTAACACGATTGTCCTTGAACAGATTGATCAAGAGCGTGAAGGAGAGCAGATTGACCGAGCTTTATTGAAGAATGTCTTAGATATATTTGTTGAAATCGGAATGGGGCAGATGGATTACTATGAAAATGACTTTGAATCAGCGATGCTTAAAGATACAGCTGCTTATTATTCTCGGAAAGCATCAAACTGGATCTTAGAAGATTCATGTCCAGATTACATGTTAAAAGTAAACTGCTATGTTCTGTTAATGAGTCAAAAGAATTTTTGCCCCATTAAATGATTTTTAATGCAAATAATTTCTAATGCATCTTGCCTGGTGATTCCAGGCTGAGGAGTGTCTAATGAGGGAGAAAGATAGGGTTTCTCATTACTTGCATTCCAGTAGTGAGCCAAAATTGCTGGAGGTTTGTGGCTGATTCTATGCTGTAACTCTATGTTTTAGTTGCTCATCAGTGGTTGTTATTTGCACAAAATAATAGAAAACCAAGTAAAATGGGATATGGGATATCCCAGTTCTGGTCCTGGTTCAAACATCTGCATTGCCTGGTTTGAGGCCTAACTTAAAGTTCTGCCCATGTTTTTATTCTTTCTGTTATTTTGTTATTGTGTCAGAAGTCATGTGTTCTCTGCAGAAAGTCCAACATGAGGAGTTGTCTGTATATGCCAACCAGCTGCTAGAAAAAGAGCACTCTGGATGCCATGCATTGCTTAGAGATGACAAGGTATTTATCATATATTTATTAGTTAACCATTTTTTCTGCTCATTGCAGGTTAACTAACTGTTGCTCTTCTATTGCTTTGTTTCATGCTGTTTTAGGTGGAGGATTTATCAAGAATGTTCAGGCTCTTTTCTAAAATACCTCGGGGCTTAGATCCTGTTTCCAGTATATTTAAGCAGGTTGGTTGGCTCAATAATTTATTGGCCTAGGGCAATCTGAGATAATCATTTTGTTGGTTCTATCTTTTCTTCTACTTATCCCCCCCCCCCCCCCCCCCCCCCCCCCCCTCATTTTTCTCTGTTCTGAGATGGTTTCTGTTCCATAACACAGCATGTCACTGCTGAAGGTACAGCTTTGGTCAAACAGGCTGAAGATGCAGCGAGCAGCAAGAGGGTCGGTCTTATGGCTATTTTTACCTTTGCAATTTATGCTGTTGAGCAGTTCTCTCTATAATAATGAGGATGATAAGATATACTGTGTGCAGGTTATGCAAAATGTTATCAATAATTTAGCGTCCCTTTTTTGCTAAACTTTGCTTTGAAATTTATTTTAATTCTCCACTGTCCTGTTTACCTTGCGGGTAAATGACCCTTTTCTGTTGCATTCATAAATAAAGCAAATTCAATTTCCAAAAATTGGTGAAAGCCTGTTTAATATCAGAATCCAATTCCATCATTCATCTGGCCCAGCAATCCACTGGCCCTAACTCATTAGCCCCCAAGACAAAATGGTGCCTGCTTTGCACCAGTTGTAGTTTGCTAAGAACTCTTTAGCAACTTTATTAATTTTGAAATATTCTATTCACTATTCATGGCAATGATAAACATCATTCTTTAAAAGAAGAGCAAGGCTAGTCAAATATCCCTGGCAAGCTTGAGGATGTAAAGCTCTTGTGCACAGCATCCATAAATTACATACCCTAGTCATAGTTCCTTAAATGCTTCTTGAGTACCTGATTTATCCTGGCATATCATCCTTAGAAGAGTGTATGCTAATCTTGGTTCCTTACTGGTTCTTCTTGTCTTTACAGTTTGTCAGAAAGTAGGAATACAAACCATAAAAAACTGGAATGAGTGACCTATCAGAACTATATTGGTATCTCTACCACTGAGTATTGCTGTGTAGTCCTGATGGTAGCCTGGTGCTTATCATAGATAATTTTTTCAGTCTCCACTACTTGAGGAGTTAAAGGGTATTCACGAGATGATTTTAGGCTAATAAATCAGTCAAACACATGTGGTTGTGGTCTTCTCATAAGCTGAGATTTTTCTGATGATTGGAACAGCAGAGCCTATTTTTGCAATAATAATTACCTTTTCATAAACTCGGTTGCATGATACATTACTCTCACCAACATGCATGGTATATTTATGAATGCTCTTTTTTTCATGTTATTCTAATGCCATCCATTTTTTTTATAAAAAAAACAGGCAGATAAAAAGGACGTGGTTGGGTTGCAGGAACAGGCAAGTCTCCAATTCTAAATCCATATATTGACTGACTGTTGAAATCAGTGGAAGCTGATTTTTGGTAGCCTTCAGGTTTTTGTCAGGAAGGTGATTGAGCTGCATGACAAATATCTGGCATATGTCAACGATTGTTTTCAGAACCACACTCTTTTCCACAAGGTTTGTGTGGAATATTTAGACCTGACATTCTAAGGTTAAATCCTTCTTGATCTGTTGTGTCTAAACTTGTTCTTTCTCTAGGCCCTCAAGGAAGCTTTTGAGGTCTTTTGCAACAAGGGTGTTGCTGGAAGCTCGAGTGCAGAATTACTAGCAACCTTTTGTGATAACATTCTTAAGAAAGGTGGGAGTGAGAAACTGAGTGATGAGGCCATTGAGGAAACACTGGAGAAGGTCTGTTGTGCTGCCATTTCATGTTCTGTTGCTCATGTTATTATGTAACTTCATAATTGAATTTGTCATTGATTCATAGGTTGTGAAGCTGCTTGCTTATATTAGTGACAAGGACTTGTTTGCTGAATTTTATAGGTGAATAATGTCATCTTCTGATGAATAGATGCTTTAATCAAACATTATATGGTGAGGTTTTTAACTAAAAGAGGATTGTATTTTTGTTGCATGGTTTCTGGCAGGAAAAAGCTTGCTCGGCGTCTACTTTTTGATAAGAGTGCCAATGATGACCATGAGAGAAGCATTTTGACAAAGCTGAAGCAGCAATGTGGTGGGCAGTTCACCTCAAAGATGGAAGGAATGGTTTGTTGCCTTGAACCATCATTTTCTAATTCAGAAGTTTAGATTGCTATGAAAATGTAAGTTTGGGATGCAAATTGCGATTCTTTCTTGAATTTGATTTTCTTCTAGGTTACGGATTTGACATTAGCTCGGGAAAACCAAACCAGTTTTGAGGAGTATCTAAGCAACAACCCAAATGCAAATCCAGGAATTGACTTGACGGTTACTGTTTTGACTACTGGCTTCTGGCCTAGTTACAAGTCTTTTGATTTGAACCTTCCAGCAGAGATGGTATGCTTATTAATTTGTCTTAGTTGAAATGTTTGTTGCTTTCTGGTTGATATGTGGTTTTGCTTTAGGTCAATTGTCACTAACGCATACCTTTCTCTGATTGTCTGGTTACTTCTGCTTTAGGTCAAGTGTGTTGAAGTTTTTAGGGAATTTTATCAAATAAAAACAAAGCACAGGAAACTTACCTGGATATACTCATTGGGTACCTGTAATCTTATTGGGAAATTTGAACCAAAAACCATGGAGTTGATTGTGACAACCTATCAGGTGTTATTTAATGAATTTAACCACATATTTCTTTATTTATTCATTCTGATTAAAATGTAGAAGTGCAGGTTGTCCATAAGTTTCTTTATTTCTAATATTGATTTTTTCCTGTGTTTAATAGGCTTCTGCACTGTTGCTTTTTAACTCCTCAGATAGATTGAGTTATTCAGAGATCATGACTCAATTGAACTTGACTGATGATGATGTTGTTAGACTGCTCCACTCTTTGTCATGCGCAAAATATAAAATTTTAAACAAAGAGCCAAGTACAAAAATAATATCTCCTACGGATCACTTCGAATTCAACTCCAAATTTACTGACAAAATGAGGAGGATCAAGGTGCTGAGAGCTTCTACAATGTCCTGTTCCTGTTCTGTATTATGTGAAAGCTAATGAATCTTCTTTGTTCAACTTGCAGATTCCTCTGCCTCCTGTAGATGAAAAGAAGAAAGTAATTGAAGATGTTGATAAAGACAGAAGGTATGCGATTGACGCCTCAATTGTGCGCATCATGAAGAGCCGCAAAGTTTTGGGCCACCAGCAATTGGTTATGGAGTGTGTTGAGCAGTTGGGCCGCATGTTCAAGGTTTATATTGACATTTTGTTTCCTCTTGATGGTATGCGTTCCTTTTCCTCTCTCTATTTTAAATCACCGGTTTAATTGAAATGTGGATTTGCAGCCTGATTTCAAGGCCATTAAAAAACGGATTGAAGATCTGATTACTCGAGACTATCTTGAGAGGGACAAAGAAAACCCCAATTTGTTCAGATACTTGGCATAAAACAGCATGCTTGATCGTCCATGAATAATGACTAGGTGACCATTGTTGCTGCAAATCACACCAAAGAGCGACTGTATACAGTTGAAATAGCACGGGTGTGTATAAATGCTGCCAGTGAGTGCCTCTTTGTTGATTGAATGGAAGCAGGAGCTGGAGCCCTTGTATATTTTTCCTCCAGAGCCAGGTATGAAGAACTTACATAGAAAGTGCACCCACGTTGGAGATTTGTAATTGTTTCACTAATGTGATCCAATGTGCCAAGGGGACTATCATGTAATCATTTACCTTGCTGCATTTAGTCTACTACATGATTTAGTTGTTTGTTTGTTGATTGTGCTTTCTACCCGAGTAGAGGGGGGGAAGTGTAATTTAGTTCTGTTCATTTTACATTTTGTTCGTCGGATCTAGAAACTACCAGGTGAAATGATTTTTATTTGAATGCGAACATCATTTCCTGTGCTATTTTATGTTTTTCTTTGTATCACCAATAAGAGTAACTCCAAGCTTTTATTATTTAATATGATGGATGTGTTGGTTATCAAATATTATTTGATTGTTCATACTTGTAAAAACATGGAACTGCATTAACTTGCATCATTTCACTGTCCAAAAAAGTAGAGATCAATTTTTGTATTCGAAGTCTATCCTGATTTCAAGGAGAGCTAAAAGGTGTCAGAAAACCCCGAACATCTCCCATTGTGTTGTCCAAGTTATTTTATTGACGGTTTCCTTTAAATAATGGTTCAACCTTGAATCTTTTTGTCAACCATAATGTGTTCCCATTTAGTGGTATTGCTTGATTTTTCTATTGGTATCTGGAAAATTCATTCCAAAAAGCAGCAACCCATAAGCATCACATATTCCACTATTTACCTGCCATGATGCATATAATTATAGCTTCGTTTGTTTTTGTTTTTGTTTTCGTGATGCAGTCCTTACACTACAATTTTGCACGAGTTCTTCTGCTAAAATGAAACTTCAATTTATAGCTCGTTTTCAATCTGTTTCCACACACTACATCTCGTTGGGGGACCCAAGTTCTGGATGATATGATAGTTCCATGGCATCATATATTAGGTGATTCACTACTTCCCTTTAATGGTTATGAGAGAATCGTTTGTTAATTGGTCTTGACTTCTTCCACTTGATCGCACCTATTCGAACACAATTTTTTTATTTTTGATAAACAGGGTGTCTGGGTCAGCGATATCTTATCATAATTAATACCTGGATCCACTAATCTTGCAAGTTCGGTGAGTAAGTAAGGCACCGCGGGAATGATAAACGTGCATGGGGCTTGAACCGACCCCACCTGCGATTTGAACACAATCCTAACTTTTCAAATCTAGAAAATCAATTGCCTTCTCTGGTGGAAGGGGTTCGTTTTCAAGCTATTTCATTAGAACGTGACCAAACCTCTAATGGGAGGGATGACATGCCCGATCCCCATAGCTTAGTAAATAAATAAAAACTAAAGAATTTGTTTTTTTTTGGCCTTTTGCTATATAAACACCGGAAGCCTTAATATTTTATAATCAATTTTTTGGATTACATTCCGGTTAACCATTACAGCTATTGGGTGAATGGGCAAGTTGATTGTTGCGGGGTAGCTATTATTCTGTCCTAGAAATAGTTCGTTTTAGTGGAAGCGTCATGGTAGGCTCTTCGGAGCAGCGTGCAGTTGTATTTGCTGGAGTCTAGATTTTTAACGATAATATCTAGTTCATAGAATCTCAAGTTGTGCATCTTGCATGCTCTAATGGGAATGGTGGAAGTTGTTTTCAACAAGAGTCGCCCCAACAAAGTGAAAGACCGGAAGATTCGTGGTTTTGAAGTCATGGTGAGAAATGAAATGACGTTTTCAGTAGTTTGATTTGAAATGACAGGACCGATTCTATTTGATCAAACGTAAGACAACTTTCTTCGGACTTTTGGTGGGCAAACATGGAACCTAGCCAAATAAACCAAGAAAAGTGGTGGGCTCACTGTGCTAGCCATTTTCTCTGAACCCCAGTCATGCCTGAATTGGTGGGGATCATGGTATGATTGCTAGATCCTTTATGATTGCCATTAGAGTGCAGGAAGAAGCATTAAGCTTGGAGCCTGAAACTAAAAAAAATGGTGTGGAGCTGTAGCCTGTAGGCAGATGTTAGAAGATTTTTTCTCAGTTGAAGTTCACTGTGTAGGACAAGAAATTTCACTTTGGTTCAGTCAAAAATGATGTGTTACAATGAGAGTCGATGAATTTGCGTGAATCAAACAAACATTCTGCAACTTGGACAAAAAGAAGAAGAAGCAGTAATGGTGTCCCAAAATGAAAGGAGCAAAACCGACGGTTCTCTTTACTCTCCCAAATCAGGAAGGAAGCAATTGCGTCCTTCCATGGATTGTCTGCCTGTCGCCAACTTTCTTCCCCTTTCCATTTATTAGTCTCAAGTATCTAATTATATTAATTTAATATAATTGACCTGCAGCCTGTGGATTTACTCATGCATTTTGGACCCCATTTTGCTGAGATCACTCTCCGCAAAAACCCTCCACTCCTAAAGAAAAAGAAGAGTGTCTTGAAAGAGGGAGGGCGGGATGATTCCAACAATAGAAAATGGTGATTGCAATGAACTTGCACGTTTGGTTGTCCATCGAGGGTTGTCAAACGTCATCATTGAAAGCTGCTTCTCTCTCGCAGGTGATTTCTTCTGGCGAAGAAAAATTTCACTTGGTCTTTCTTGGTCAACTATGAAATCTTGTTGTTTAATACATGACGTGATCAAAGCTGGAGTAATTGGTTGATCTTGCGTTTTCTGCCGCCCAGAAACTCTCAGCTAATTGATTTACTTTTTTAATTGCTGATTGGAAGAGAAATTTTATTACCATTTTAGAGTTGCAAGAGGGTTTACTTGATCTTCATTCCTGAACAAGAGGAACAAGGAACGCTTGCTATAGACAGAAGAGAGCTCAATAAGATCTAGCTTTCCATGACCATGAAAGTTTTGCAAGTTCTTTGCTTTTCATTGCCTGATAAGTCGAAGAAACTAGGACTTTGGTGTGAAAAATGAGAATAAGAGCTGACAAGGTTCATGTTATGATCCCAATCCAAACTAATGAGCGGTGAAGTGTATTTTGGATTTACATTTTCAGCTTCAATCATATTATAAGAATACAACGAGCACTTGTTTTATTCCCATGGCCTGGGGGATTGATGGAAGTGGAGATAATCATCCATGGTTCAACTTGTGCTTTTTGTTAACATGGTCAGAATTTCTCACATTTCTTTTTCTTTTTTATCTCCCCACTAAATTGATTGCATCATCTTTCCTTTGCTAGCTGTTCTTCTTGATTAAGTTCAAACAAGACATAATTTGTTGTAAAAGCTTTGTAACGGTGAATAGTTAATATATAGAAGCTGTTTGGGACTGATTTTGAAACGCCGTTTCCAAAAAATTCAATTTTTTATTTATTTTAAATGAATATGTTTTGGTGTTTTTAGATCATTTTGATGTGCTGATGTCAAAAATAATTTTTAAAAATAAAAAAATATCATTTTGATATATTTTGGCCCGAAAAGCACTTTGAAAAACTACAGCAACAACTGTCCCAAACAGGCCCATAATATCCCACTTTGCACCGGAGATTTTTCTAAGCTGTCTCGTCTTGCCATAGAGGAAAATCTTCCTACAGAATTGATTGCATCAGCATTCCTTTTCTTTTCATGCTCTATGATTGATCGAGTTCAACACGACATGATTCACTTTAAAACGCTCATTTATAATGGGGTTAGGGGAAGAGCAATTTGTTTAAATATTCTAATTTGCTGGTTCCACCATCATTTTCCTAGGAAACGCGGTTCTAAATTCTCTGAACATTTTCTTCTTTTTAGTTCTATTATGAATCCTGCGATTTCTGCCAATTATTTTTGTTTTCTTACCTCACACCTAATGTCATGCATGGTGGGAATTTCTCTTGTGATCTGCTTGATGTGACTTCAGCGTAGAATCACCGGAAGCCCATTACATGCTGGTTGCTCAGTGCTCCCCTCAAACCAATAATTAATATCAACAGTTTAACAGTGTGCATTACATGATACATGTGGGCTCTCCTCTTTCCTGCCACTATCCTTGAACAATTGAAGACCGATGATTTTGTCCCTTTTTCTGTTTTGATTCTTGCAGAAATATGGGGTGGCCACATGATTGCTAGTTTCTTTCCCTATTTGGAATCTGATACGGGGAATTGTAAAAGTGGCATCTCTTTTCTGTTTTGATTCTTGTTTTCCTTCCTACTAGCTGCTGTAGGGGTGGTGGTGAAGGAGATCGAGTTTAGAATGGAATGTTGATTCTGTCAAATATTATAAATAACTTCTTTTCTTATTTGTGAATGATTTGGCTTGATCGTAGGAATAGGATGTTTTATTAAAAATATAAGTTTGTGGGGCTGGCTTTATTCATAAAATAATTACATGACGAGCTAATACAAATGAGTTTACATAAGAATAGTGCATTCCATCAACTACACACACGGCCATACGCGTCGCACTAGGTGGAAGAGAATATGCCTGAAAATCATTCTAGACGCTGGTTGAGTATTTTTGGACGCCGGAGTCAGCCGCATGTGCCGTCCAAAACACGCGTGATCGCGGAAACGGATGGCGCGTCCGGCGATACGCCGAAAATAAACCGGTGTAAAAAAGAAAGAAAAAAGGTTAATTACCAAATCGCCCCTCCCTCCAACGCCTGGTTTTTGTCCTTTTCGAGGGACAAAACGGTTATTGCACTGTTCAATGAATTATTAAATAAAAAAAATGGCCAGACGAACCGGACCGGTCCAAAAACGGTCAATGACTGCTGAGCCCCTCAAATCGGCGGCATTTTTTATCGTTTTCGGGGGGCAGATTCGTTAATATACTGTTCATTAGCAAAAAAAAAAAGCACATGTACGCGCTCGAAGCACCGGAGCAAATGACAAGTCCATAGTGACAATGAGTCAGGGTGAACAGTGATACACCGAGCTACTTTAGCTTTCTTCTTAATGTTGATTCTGTCAAATATTATAAATAACTTCTTTTCTTATTTGTGAATGATTTAGCTTGATCGTAGGAATAGGATGTTTTATTAAAAATATAAGTTTGTGGGGCTGGCTTTATTCATAAAATAGTTACATGACGAGCTAATACAAATGAGTTTACATAAGAATAGTGCATTCCATCAACTACACACACAGTCCTACACCCTTTCTGACATGCTCTATCCCACTTGTGATTTGACCTTACCATTCTAAATAGAAACATAAACGACATTTTATATATATATAAATCTACTTATGAAGTAGCTATCTTGCTTTCAACTTTGGCAAATTCCAGGGTTTTCTTGCCTTGCAACTTGCTAGTTACATAGTGCTTACTGTACTCTCCATGATTGTATGTCCTATACTTGCATGGGTTGTTCTCATCCACCAGTTCTGGAATTGGTCCGAGCTCTGTTTCATAGCTAGGGGCATAAAATGTGACGATAGAGAGCCTGTCCTTTTCCTTGTCAGTCACTGCTCTGTGTTCCACACTCTTGTATTTTCCATTTGTCAAAACCTGTAAACGCAGGAAATTAGTGAATTTTACAACGTTAATTCATGGTAAGATGGAAAAAGGAGAGCCCTTGATTTCCATACTTCTAAAGTGTCACCAATGTTGATGACAAATGCGTTCGGAACAGGCTGAACAGGGACCCATTTGCTGTCTTTAAGGATCTGGAGTCCTCCTGGACTGCCCTTCCCCTGCTGCAACACTGTAAGGGCACTGCCATCAGAATGCGGGCTGAGACCTAAAACAAGGTCTGGTCTTGCACATGGTGGGTAATAGTTCATCCTTATGGCTTGCACGGCCACCCCGAACATCTCTTCAAAAAAGTCTGCTCTCAGGTTTAGTGTCATGGCTATATATTCCAGCAGATGCTGGCACAGCTTCCTCACTTCTCCTGAATAGACCTCTACAGTTTCACTGGAGCAGAAATTGCACGACGAATTGTAAGTGAATCTAGGACTTGTCAGCTTAAAATTCTGCAGGAAATAGAAAAAATTGTGTGTTTACTGTTACCTGAACTTGAGTGGCTCTCTTGGCCATAGTTTTGGGACCCTTATAAAGTGGGGCTCAAGCCCTAGAGCGAGCATATTGCACCAGTCCAGCTTTTGGTCCTCGGAGAACACAAAAGCCTGTCCGTATCCCTGAACTGTTCCTGGCAACATTTGATGCTTCTGCTTCTCATCCAAAGGCAGCATGAAGAAATCCTTGGCAACCTTCTCTATACTCTTCAGCAAACTCAGATCAATCCCGTGGTTAATCACCTGATAAAAAAACAAAAACAAAAAAGCAATATCAATTTAGCTCTCATGCTCATTTTATCCCTGCACTAACAAAGAAAGAAGGGTAGAAAAAACACCAACTTGTACCTGAAAAAAACCCCACTCCTCGCAAGCTCTTGTCAGCTCCAACATTTCACTTTTGTATTCGTCTTTATTGCCTTTAACAAGCCTTGAGAAATCAATGACGGGAACTGTGTTAGGAGACGGCGGAGCTGTGTCTAGTGTTGGTCTTTCTGTCATGTCCCTGACAAATCTTTCAGGAATTGTTGCTGGCCCAGATTTTCTCAGTTCTTGAACATCATCAATATGACCAACGTTTATCGGAGAAATGGGAACGGGAGCCATGGAATCAGAATTTGGAAATGTGTCGAAAATACAGAGAAAGCTAAGGAAGTTTTACCTGATAGCTTCAAACTTAGACCACTCTGCATTTATAGAAGGAGAAAGTGCAGTTTTCACTGTCAATTGCCCATTGTATAGTGGTCTACTGTGCGTGGACCCATGTCATGCACTTTATAAGAATATAAAATTTTTGTTGGTTATTGGGTTTGGCTTCGTTCGCCCACGAGGGATGAACCTGATCTATTTATGTAGAGGAGTTACCAATGGGTAATTGCTCCTCTACTTGTATAAATATTGACATAACCTCCTATTCCATCTCAATTCTCTGAATTAAACATGCTAAAGATTTGCAAAAACATTCGTACTGCGGTACATTACTTTGGTTCTAGTAATCAAAGTGACCCTGAAATAATTGATTCAGGAATAAGAAAAACAGAATCTCACGTGTAAGTTTTTCTTATCGAAATCTACAAAAAGTAAACTCTTGTGCAAATCTAGTCTGTGCCTTGCTCCGATCACAGGTATCTGCATAACCAATGAGTCTAAAGCATATTCTTCAAAAGAAAAAAAAAAAGCAGAGGAGTTGAAAAGCACAATGACTGCACTCGCACAAAAGAAGATACTTTTAGTTCTTGAAGAAAAATCTATAGATACTTTTCTTATATCATTTTAGGTGCTAAAAGAATCTGATCTTATTTCTTTTTTTTTAAAAAAAAAAACCTTTTATCCCACTTATAAACATTCTACTCGGTGAGCAAAAGGACGCCCCCCCCCCCCCCCCCCCGGGCATGTTATCTATCAGTAGGGGCCTCTGCTAAATTGTATGGGTTTCCCCAGACCACGCCTAGTGTTATTGTCAGCATGCACTTCTCCTGCCCTTTGTGTTTTAAGCCTCTGTAAGCCTTCCGGGCCCTTAAGGATTATGTTGAAGACTTTGAATTCAGCCATAGCTACAATGAAATTTTACCACTGGACCACTAACTAGTGCTTATCTACAATCCTCAGCCATTTCTCGAGGTTTTGTTTTTCTATACCTTCACTTTCAAAGAAGTTATTTCGCTTCTTACTGCTATATAATTTGTCTCAGAACAACAATGGACCAAAATTTTCTCAATCTTTGCCATGCACCACCAATTTGATGAGGATTTGTGACCGCTCCAACGTTTATAAGAAGGTTTCAAGGGATAAGGATTGTAAATGCTTTTTGAATCATCCAAGTAAAGGGTCTGTAGTTTTTATTTTTTTAAATCATCTGCTACAATTTCTCATTTAAAATTATTGACTTAATTATTATAAGATCTTTAAATCCCATCAAAAAATATTGTTGTGACTGTATTGGATTCCAGAGCAGTATCAGTTTCTGGTGCAAGCAGTTGTATTGCATGGTTTCTGGCCTAACTTGAACTTCTTCTCTTATTTTTATTTTTCTGCTATCTTATTGTTATATCAGAATTCGTGTGTTCTTCTCCGCGGAAAGGAAAGCAGGAGTTGCTTTATCTAACAGTCGCTGATTTCTTTCTTTTTTCATGGTGGAAGCTTAGATCCATCAGGTTGGCAGACTAACGTCAATATTCCTCTGGCCCTGGGAAATCTGATATGAACATTTGTTGATTCTATATATCTCTTCTTCTTCCGTACCATTTTTTCACTTAGTTCTACGCCATATTTATGCAGTTTGGTACCTAATCGTCCCAAGACATGACGTGATAGTAAAGAGTTTGAAATCTACATAACCGGTCTCGAGTTTGAGTCAGGACATGCATCTCTCGTAAATATCTAGGATAACAGGAGTTTTATTCGGTCAATTGAGCCACAAATTACACTTTCCGGCAAAGTGAAGTTTCCTCGAATCAAGAAGTTGACAGTATTTGACACTGTGCTGCTGCATTCATGAATAAAAGCAGATTCGAATTCCAAAAGCTGGTGAAAGCCTTGTTTAATCTCAGAATCCAATTCCATCATTCGTCCAGCCCCTTTTGACAAACTGGTGCATGCTTTTGCACCAGTTATAGCTTACATTTTTATACAAAAGCTAAACCAGAACACGATTTTCAACACTAATGAACAGTGTTTTTCACTGTTGATCTCGACTCGAGATTGAAACAGTGAAAATACTATTTTGCCCTTCCGTCTACTTATGTTTTTAGTCTCGGATCCGGAGGTGTTTTTGATTTTTTGCCACCGTAAAAGACCAGCAAGGCTAGCGAAGTAGATTCTATCTCAGCAGTCAGTCAATGCATGGATTACTTATTTCTTACATTCTAAGGTCATTTATCCCTCTGGTCTCTTGAGAGTCAATTCATGGTATGCACTCGTGGCATGGTTAATTTAACTAAAACCTGATTTGCTATTTAAAAAAATAAAATTTTAAAACAATGATGATTAATTTTTTTAAAAATAAATAAATATTAGAATGATATTATTTTGAGTAAAATTAGGTCAAATCAAGTTAATTTATTTCACTCGTAGACTGGATCATGATTTTTACCTGTTATAGGGCCTGTTTGGAGTGTGATTGCGGTAGCTTTTTAAAGTGATTTTCGTGCTGAAATACATCAAAATGATGTTTTTTTATTTTTTAAAAATCATTTTTGATATCAACACATCAAAATGATCTAAAAACACCAAAACATATTCATTTAAAATAGAAAAAAAAATCAAATTTTCAGCAAACACCGGTTGCAACGCACTCCCAAACAGGTCATAGTAACCTTGTTTTTTTGGAATTATTTAAGTTATTTAAATAATTGATTAAAAAAAAGAGACACGAAACTTGAAAGGAGAAATGCGTTTCGTCAATCTAAACTCAATTCTTTTAGTGATGCATTTATCATATTGTTTTAATAAAACTATGTTTTTCTTACCGCAAGTATTGTTTTTTATACACACGCGCACGTGTGCAAGTGCAAGGAATGACCACGTGGAGGAATGTCAAGTTTTTGACCAGGTTACTTTTTAGACTATGTTAATTATATTTTGTTCCTAAATATATCAAAATAATATTTTTTATTTTTTAAAAAATATTTTTAATATCAGCACATCTAAATAATCTAAAATCATCAAATTTTTTTAATTTAAAATAAAAAAATTCAAAAACACTTTTCAAACCAAGCTTGTCAATACCGTTTTAGTCATCGTTCTAGTTTTTCTATTGGAACGGAACGTTTTGGTTTCGGGACATTTCAGCGTGCCGTTTTGGGGTTATACTGTTCATGTATAATTAATTATATATATATTTTAAAAAAATTAAAATATTAATTTAACAAGTATAATTTAAATTCAAGATAAATTAACTTTAAATTATACAATACAAACACAAAGTCAAACAAATATAATCTCAAAATTAGAAACATCTCTAAAATTTCAAAATATTATGATAGTAAAATGTTCTAAAATAAAATAAATATTATGATTTTGAACCGGAACGGTACCGAGACGTTCCAACCGGAATTTCGACGAAATTTCCAGAACAGACCAGAATTAAAATCGAGACAAAAACGACACCGTTTCGTCTTGATTTTTTTAATGGCACGGAATATTCTGGTCATTTTGACTGGAACAGAACGGAATTAACAAGCTTGTTCCAAACACATTATATTCCTATTCCTATTCCTATGATGTATGCCATCATTCAAAAGAAAATTATAAAGTAAAAAAACGAAAAGATTCGCAAGTTCCTCTCTCTCTCTCTCTGGCTTTCAAATCTATTGTTTTGAGGTTCTTAGAAGACACGTGGATATTATGCAAGTCTCTGGTAAATATTCCATAAGATTTGCATATATTTTTCCTCAGCCTAGTTTTCAATATACGAGGAGAAAGTCACTTTTCTCTGATTCTTTTTCCTGATTGGAGAATAAGTTTTTTTAATAATTAATTAAAATTAATTTCTTTTTAGATAATTTTAATTATTCACCTTTCAAATAAATTTAATAAAAAAACTAATAAGTTTTTCTACATATTGATCTAAAAAATTAAATAAGAAAAACCTAACCACACATGAATCTCTTTTATTTAACTAATTGTTTAATCATTAAAAGATTGAAAGGATATATATGTATTTTCTAAATTTTTAAGCACAATAAATACACACGTGTGTCTATTTTCTATATTTTTAATCAATAAAGTTTTATTAGTATTCGATTTTCATCATTTAATCCAATTTTATGGTATTTTTTTCTCATTTAGTCCTCATTCTTTTGTTTTTTCTTGTCTTTCTGTTAAAGTTATTTTTATTTTCAATTTCACCATCCAATAAAAAAATTCTCATAATTTATTTTTTATTTTGATTTTTATCTTTATTTTTTAATCGCTAATTTTTTTAATCATTTTTTTATTTGTTTTTATATTCTAGTATTTGATTTGTCTATGATTGAACTTCATAATGTTTTTCATGTGTGGTGTTTGAAAAGTTAAAAGTAATTGATATCCTCTCTTTTTAGCTTATTTTTTTGTGTTGGTTTCATTGTTTGACATTAGATTTTTTTTAAAAAAAAGATTAGTTTTTTTGTTTTTTTTTTATTTTTTTCTTGGATTATCTCAATCTTATAATTAAGATGCGAGTTAGTTGGTTAAGTCGAGCTAGCTTGTCTTTTATTGCTTAGGTTCTATGTCTATTATGTTAACTTGGTTAACTCATCTCGTTTTTTTTTATATATATATTATGGGGTCTCACCTAAAAGCTTAAGCTTTTAGGTGAGATGGTTCTTTAACCGTTAATTCATGGTAAGATGGAAAAAGGAGAGCCCTTGATTTCCATACTTCTAAAGTATCACCAATGTTGATGACAAGTGCGTTAGGAACAGGATGAACTGGGAACCATTTGCTGTCTTTAAGGATCTGGAGTCCTCCTGGACTGCCCTTCCCCTGCTGCAACACTGTAAGGGCACTTCCATCAGAATGCGGGCTGAGACCTAGAACAAGGTCTGGTCTTTCACATGGCGGGTAATAGTTCATCCTTATGGCCTGTACGGCCACCCCAAAATTCTCTTCAAAAAAGTCTTTTCTCAGGTTTAGTGTCATGGCTATGTATTCCAGCAGATGCTGGCACAGCTTCCTCACTTCTCCTGAATAGACCTCTACAGTTTCACTGGAGCAGAAATTGCACGACGAGTTGTAAGTGAATCTAAGACTTGTCAGCTTAAAATTCTGCAGGAAATAGAAAAAATTGTGTTTACTGTTACCTGAACTTGAGTGGCTCTGTCGGCCATAGTTTTGGGACCCTTATAAAGTGGGGCTCAAGCCCTAGAGCGAGCATATTGCACCAGTCCAGCTTTTGGTCCTCGGAGAACACAAAAGCCTGTCCGTATCCCTGAACTGTTCCTGGCAACATTTGATGCTTCTGCTTCTCATCCAAAGGCAGCATGAAGAAATCCTTGGCAACCTTCTCTATACTCTTCAGCAAACTCAGATCAATCCCGTGGTTAATCACCTGATAAAAAAAACAAAAACAAAAACAAAAAAGCAATATCAATTTAGCTTTCATGCTCATTTTATCCCTGCACTAACAAAGAAAGAAGGGTAGAAAAAACACCAACTTGTACCTGAAAAAAACCTCACTCCTCGCAAGCTCTTGTCAGCTCCAACATTTCACTTTTGTATTCGTCTTTATTGCCTTTAACAAGCCTTGAGAAATCAATGACGGGAACTGTGTTAGGAGACGGCGGAGCTGTGTCTAGTGTTGGTCTTTCTGTCATGTCCCTGACAAATCTTTCAGGAATTGTTGCTGGCCCAGATTTTCTCAGTTCTTGAACATCATCAATATGACCAACGTTTATCGGAGAAATGGGAACGGGAGCCATGGAATCAGAATTTGGAAATGTGTCGAAAATACAGAGAAAGCTAAGGAAGTTTTACCTGATAGCTTCAAACTTAGACCACTCTGCATTTATAGAAGGAGAAAGTGCAGTTTTCACTGTCAATTGCCCATTGTATAGTGGTCTACTGTGCGTGGACCCATGTCATGCAATTTATAAGAATATAAAATTTTTGTTGGTTATTGGGTTTGGCTTCGTTCGCCCACGAGGGATGAACCTGATCTATTTATGTAGAGGAGTTTCCAATGCGTAATTGCTCCTCTACTTGTATAAATATTGACATAACCTCCTATTCCATCTCAATTCTCTGAATTAAACATGCTAAAGATTTGCAAAAACATTCGTACTGCGGTACATTACTTTGGTTCTAGTAATCAAAGTGACCCTGAAATAATTGATTCAGGAATAAGAAAAACAGAATCTCACGTGTAAGTTTTTCTTATCGAAATCTACAAAAAGTAAACTCTTGTGCAAATCTAGTCTGTGCCTTGCTCCGATCACAGGTATCTGCATAACCAATGAGTCTAAAGCATATTCTTCAAAAGAAAAAAAAAAGCAGAGGAGTTGAAAAGCACAATGACTGCACTCGCACAAAAGAAGATACTTTTAGTTCTTGAAGAAAAATCTATAGATACTTTTCTTCCATCATTTTAGGTGCTAAAAGAATCTGATCTTATGTCTTTTTTTTTTCTTTTTTTTTTAAAAAACCTTTTATCCCACTTATAAACATTTTACTCGGTGAGCAAAAGAGAGGACCCCCCCCTGGGCATGTTATCTATCAGTAGGGGCCTCTGCTAAATTGTACGGGTTTCCCCAGACCACGCCTAGTGTTATTGTCAGCATGCACTTCTCCTGCCCTTTGTGTTTTAAGCCTCTATCAGCCTTCCGGGCCCTTAAGGATTATGTTGAAGACGTTGAATTCAGCCATAGCTACAATGAAATTTTACCTCTGAACCACTAACTAGTGCTTATCTACAATCCTCAGCCATTTCTCGAGGTTTTGTTTTTCTATACCTTCACTTTCAAAGAAGTTATTTCGCTTCTTACTGCTATATAATTTGTCTCGAAACAACAATGGACCAAAATTTTCTCAATCTTTGCCATGCACCACCAATTTGATGAGGATTTGTGACCGCTCCAACGTTTATAAGAAGCTGTTTGTTTCTGTTTTTCACCAGCCGTGCCGCAGAAATTCAATTTTTTTTTTCATTTTAAATGAATATGATTTGGTGTTTTTAGATCATTTTGATGTGATGATATCAAAAATGTTTTTTAAAAAATAAAAAAACATCATTTTGATGTATTTCGGCACGAAAAACACTTTGAAAAGCTACTGCAACAGCTCTCCCAAACAGGCCCTAAGAAGGTTTCAAGGGATAAGGATTATAAATGCTTTTTGAATCATCCAAGTAAAGGGTCTGTAGTTTTTATTTTTTTAAATCATCTGCTACAATTTCTCATTTAAAATTATTGACTTAATTATCATAAGATCTTTAAATCCCATCAAAAAATATTGTTGTGACTGTATTGGATTCCAGAGCAGTATCAGTTTCTGGTGCAAGCAGTTGTATTGCATGGTTTCTGGCCTAACTTGAACTTCTTCTCTTATTTTTATTTTTCTGCTATCTTATTGTTATATCAGAATTCGTGTGTTCTTCTCCGCGGAAAGGAAAGCAGGAGTTGCTTTATCTAACAGTCGCTGATTTCTTTCTTTTTTCATGGTGGAAGCTTAGATCCATCAGTTTGGCAGACTAACGTTAATATTCCTCTGGCCCTGGGAAATCTGATATGAACATTTGTTGATTCTATATCTCTCTTCTTCTTCCGTACCATTTTTTCACTGAGTTCTACGCCATATTTATGCAGTTTGGTACCTAATCGTCCCAAGAGGCATGATGTGATAGTAAAGAGTTTGAAATCTACACAACTGGTCTCAAGTTTGATTCAGGACGTGCATCTCTCGTAAATGTCTAGGATAGCAGGAGTTTTATTCGCTCAATTAAACCCACAAATTACACTTTCCGGGAAAGTGAAGTTTCCTTGAATCAAGAAGTTGACAGTATTTGACACTGTGCTGCTGCATTCATGAATAAAAGCAGATTCGAATTCCAAAAGCTGGTGAAAGCCTTGTTTAATCTCAGAATCCAATTCCATCATTCGTCCAGCCCCTTTTGACAAACTGGCGCATGCTTTTGCACCAGTTATAGCTTACACGAGTTGATTGGCCCGCTTCGCTGGGCATTTTTATCTATGTAAAAAATTAATTGATTTTATAAATGTTGTATTTTGTTATTTTAATATATAAGTAGTGTATTGTAATTGATAAAATCTGTTAAAAATAGTTTTTTTCAACCAAAATGTGATTGAATATTGCAATTGCTAAAAAATTTTTGATAAAATTTGTTAGAAAATTTGCTAAGAAGGGGAAATTATTTATTAGCAATTTGTTGTCACGGATACTCTGGTTAAAAACAACAAAACAACAAAAGAAACCCGGTTAAAAAAGAACAACTGAGTTGGACAGTAAAAAATCAAAAATACATGTGAAAAAAAAGTCACCGTTTCTTAAAAGGAAAAAACAAAGGGTCTAAAATATAAATTTAAATTCAAAGACAAATTTTTTTTTATAAGATTTATTCATCGTATTATTATATTAAATATCTTGAAGAATGCTGATATTAATTTTTTTTCAAGAAATCATAGGTCATTTTTTCTCTCTTTTTATATATTTTTAGGCGATAATATTAAATAAATATTAAACACATATATTTAGTCTCACATATTATATAGTGTGATCGAAATGGAAAGTGATTTTTATATGTTTTTAATTGTAGATAACCTAGGTAAATTTGTTAAAAAAAACAATATGAGTTGCCTTTTCTCCCCAGTAATATTAGATCTGACACATTATAAATAAAAACATTGCAATATTTTTCAAAAAAGGAATATATATTTTTTGCGTGCTATAATTATTTATTTGCTGTCTAAAAAGAACAGTGTAGTCGAAACAGAAAGTGCCTTATATATTTTTTAATTGTATATAATCTAGGCAAATTTGTTGACCTTTTGTTTTTTTGAGTTGTATATTTTTCTCAATAATATAAGATCTGCAATATTCGAAATCAAAATATTGTAATTTTTTTTCAAAAAATAAACTTGAACAAAAGAGCAAAAAATTAAAATTTGGAGCCAATTTATTTTAATTTTATAAGATTTATTCATCATATTATTATAATAAATATATTTAAGAATATTGATATAAATTTTTTTCCTTGAAAAAAACCGCGGTATTTTTTTTCCTCTCTGTATATATTTTTAGACGATAATATTAAATAAAAATTCAAACATATAAGCAGTTTAGCATACTTTAATTTGACATAAATATACAAATATATAATTAATTTCAGACACTTTCAATAAAAAAAATGTGATTATTATTAGGCGATAATATTCAATAAATATTCTAACAATTCAATTATTATTATGAAATTTTTGTTAATTATTATTATTATTCTCATTATTATTATTATTATTATTATTATTATTATTATTATTATTATCATTGTTAGCATTTAAAAAATATTTGTGATTTAAAAAAAAATGAATGTTCACATGATTACTACCAGGAATAAAATTTGAAGACTAAATAAAAAGAAACCCCAACAAAAGAAAAGATAAAAGAAATATTAAAAACCGAATTAAAGGAAAATATATACATAAACTTGTACAATAATAGGGAATAATGCATAAATACGCACATAATAATAAAGGAAATCAATTTCAATAGAACAATCCAAAACATAAGGCCCTAAATAAAAATAAAATATATAATTGATTTAAAGTGAAGGATTAATTTGACAACCATTTATACTTTTGCACCAAAAATATTAAAAGATTTAAGAGAAAAAAAATTTAAAAGAAGAGAGACTGAAATTAGAGTTTAATATATAATGCATTTGACATGGAGGACAAAATTGAAAACAATATAACCTGCTGCACTAAATCAATTAAAGGATCTAATAGAAAACCGAAAAATTCAAAGAAGAAGGACTGACATGCAAACTACATATATATATATATCAATTTGAATTCAAGGACGAAATTGACAGAATTCAAAACTTCTATTACAGAAATCAAACAAAAGCCAAGGGACTGAAATGTATCAACAATAAATCGGGGGACTGAAGTGGAATCCGGCGCTGAGGAGAGAGAAAAGAGCACATCAACGTTCAACCGACTATATGAGCCTCTACGTCGATCATATCATCACACGCGCCACTCCATGAGATTCCGGTAAGGGTTGCGCATCGTTCCACCCGGCGGAGGAAAAATTTTGACCGCCTTAGTACCCGCACGCGCCGCCTGAATCGCTGGAGGGGAGCAAACGCTCCGACGCGCCTGTACGGACGCCTGACAGTGCTGACGCCAGCGCACAGTAACGTACGCGTCAATTACGAAGCCACCCCTGAGTCGAATACATGTATTTTGTCTTATCTGGGGCCACATACGTAATAACACATTTTCAAAAATATTAAAAAAAGAAAGATTCTGGCGGACCGGACCGGACCGGTCCGTACGTGTGCAATTACAACTGTAGCCCTCAGCGTAAACCGTGTTTTTGTCTTATTATCGGGGGTTGTTTCGACATTAAACTGTTCACATCAGAAAAAAACAAAAAAAATAGGGTGAACGAACTCGCGCGACGCACGCCGGATAAAAGACCACTCCACAGTGCCACTGAGTCTGAATAAACAGTACCAAACCCGAGCTCTTTTAGGTTATGTCTTAATTTTTATACAAAAGCTAAACCAGAACACGATTTTCAACACTAATGAACAGTGTTTTTCACTGTTGATCTCGACTCGAGATTGAAACAGTGAAAATACTATTTTGCCCTTCCGTCTACTTATGTTTTTAGTCTCGGATCCGGAGGTGTTTTTGATTTTTTGCCACCGTAAAAGACCAGCAAGGCTAGCGAAGTAGATTCTATCTCAGCAGTCAGTCAATGCATGGATTACTTATTTCTTACATTCTAAGGTCATTTATCCCTCTGGTCTCTTGAGAGTCAATTCATGGTATGCACTCGTGGCATGGTTAATTTAACTAAAACCTGATTTGTTATTTAAAAAAATAAATTTTTAAAACAATGTTGATTAATTGTTTTTTTTAAATAAATAAATATTAGAATGATATTATTTTGAGTAAAATTAGGTCAAATCAAGTTAATTTATTTCACTCGTAGCCTGGATCATGATTTTTACTAGTTATAGTAACCTTGTTTTTTTGGAATTATTTAAGTTATTTAAATAATTGATTAAAAAAAAGAGACACGAAACTTGAAAGGAGAAATGCGTTTCGTCAATCTAAACTCAATTCTTTTAGTAATGCATTTATCATATTGTTTTAATAAAGTGTCTGTTTGTTTCTGTGGTTGTACCGCTGTTTGCTCAAAATTTGATTTTTATTTTATTTTAAATAAAAAGTTTTTGGTATTTTTAAATCATTTTGATGTGTTGATGTCAAAAATAATTTTTAAAAAATAAAAAATATAAAAATATCATTTTGATATATTTTTAAATGAAAAACACTTTTAAAAGCAGCCGCAACCACACTCCTATTCAGGCACAAAACCATGTTTTCCTTACCGCAAGTATTGTTTTTAACACACACACACGTGCGCGAGTGAAAGGAATGACCAAGTACAGGAATGTCAAGTTTTTGACCAGGTGACTTTTTAGAGTATGTCAAAGTTGTTTTTTAAAGTATATTTTGTTCGTAAATATATCAAAATAATATTTTTTTTATTTTTTTAAAAATATTTTTGACATCAGAACATCTAAATAATCTAAAATCACTAAATTTTTTTAATTTAAAATAAAAAAAATTCAAAAACACTTTCCAAACACTTTATATTCCTATTCCTATGATGTTTAGCCTCATTCAAAAGAAAATTATAAAGTAAATAAACGAAAAGATTCGCAAGTTCCTCTCTCTCTCTCTCTCTCTCTCTCTCTCTCTCGCTTTCAAATCTATTATTTCGAGGTTCTTAGAAGACACGTGGATATTATGCAAGTCTGGTAAATATTCCATAAGATTTGCATATATTTTTCCTCGGCCTAGTTTTCAATATACGAGGAGAAAGTCACTTTTCTCTGATTGGAGAATAAGATTTTTTTATAATTAATTAAAATTAATTTCTTTTTAGATAATTTTAATAATTCACCTTTCACATGAATTTAATAAAAAAAACTAATAAGCTTTTCTACATATTGATCTACAAAATTAAATAAGAAAAACCTAACCACATATGAATCTCTTAGAATTTAACAGCATAACAAAAAAAAAGAAAACTAAAACACAAGGAAATTCATTATGGTCATGGATGTATTTTCCTATTCATCCCTAAAAAATTAAATGTCTTAGTTTTAGGGACATTAAAAATTCTTTTATTTAACTAATTGTTTAATCATTAAAAGATTGAAAGGATATATATGTATTTTCTAAATTTTTAAGCACAATAAATATACATGTGTGTGTATTTTCTAAATTTTTAATCAATAAAGTTTTATTAGTATTCGATTTTCATCGTTTAATCCAATTTTATGGTATATTTTTTTCTCATTTAGTCCTCATTCTTTTGATTTTTCTTGTCTTTTTGTTACAGTTATTTTTATTTTCAATTTCACCCTCCAATAAAAAAATTGTCTCATAATTTATTCTTTTGGTCTTCTTTGATTTGTTTCCTGGATTATCTGAATCTTATAATTAAGATGCGAGTTAGCTGGTTAACTCGAGCTAGCTTGCCTTTTATTGCCTAGGTTCCATGTCTATTATGTTAACTTGGTTAACTCATGTCGGTTTTTTTTGTATTTTTTATCCAATTTTATGAAAATTAAACAACAACTTTTTTTGCTCTTATTTTTTTTCAAGTTATAAGATTATTTTGTTTTTGTACCTTTCCTATTTACTATCACTATCTATTTTATTTTTTTTAATTAAATAAAATTAATTTATTAACCTATAACATGAATTGTAAAGTTTTTTTTCTTTCTTTTTTTGAGCTGTATTTATAACACCTAAATATTATTTTTTATATATAAAAAATGATTGGTGGGGTAGTGTGGGAGTATAGTTTAACGCCAACTACTTTCTACACATATTTCAAACAGCAATAATTTTATTTAAAAAAATTATTTTCTATTTTTGTTTATTTATCATGTTTTCCACCCGGAATAATAATAATAATAATAATAATAATAATAATAGCACAAAAAAAAAATCAATATTAATAGGAAGGAGCTACAATACACATCTCTATCATAGTTCCCTTCTTTCTTTCCTCTGTTTTTATTAACTTGATTTCTTTATACATTTTATTTTATATTACTTCACTAGGGTTCCAAAAAATTATATTCGGTTATATCGATCCTTTCTCGATCTTACCCCCTTTCAGAACTTCTTGTTTTTGGAATTTTATTGCTATTCATTTCTCTAACCCCCTAGGGTTTCTATTTATTTCCCCCAATTTCCACTCCCATTGTGCGTGCATAGATTTCAAAATCCCCAATCCGGAGCTTCCTTAGAGCTTCAATCTTGGTGAGTCTTTTCTCTTTTAATTTGAACAATTCGGCTTTCCGTACATTTGAGTTTGCCTGGGTAAGTTCTGAACTGGGTTGTTGCTAATTTCTTTATTTAATTTGCTTTTGCTTTGCAGTGAATAAATCTCAAGTTGCATAAGCTAGAAACTTTGCATCTTTTATTTTTCTTTTGGTGAATTTTGGTATCCATTGAATTGGATTGGGATCATTGTGTGCTTTGAGCATGGAAACTGTGAGAGAAGCTGGTGGTGGAATTGCTGGTACAGTGTTGATGAGGTTTGTTTGGACTCATGGAGGTCGTAGTGTATTTCTCAGTGGTTCTTTTAATAGGTGATGATACTCAATTTTAATTTTTCTTTGCCCGAGGTTAATTGTTTTAGGAGCAACCCGATTTTCTTGATAGTGTACTGATTGATAGGCCGTGTGTTTTTTGGGTTTTTGTGAAGATGGGGTGAGCTTTTACCTATGTCGCCAGTTGAAGGTTGCCCTAATGTATTTCAGGCTATTTATGGTATTACACACGGCAATCACCAGGTAGGTTGGTTTTGTTGGGGTTTTGATCAATTTGAATTGTTGTACATGAAGTTCAACTTATTCTATTTGAAGAAATGTTTAGTAATTGCTATGGGATGCACTAGTGTGGTCAACGATATGCTCATACTTGTGACATGCTTCTAGAGTTTACTGCACATTGTGAGAGTGCTAAAAAAGAAAAGAAGAAAGAACAGGTCCTGGATAGCACATAACTTTATACAAATTTCATTAGCAATGAACTCCTCTTGAAGGCTACTTATACTGGAGGTATTTTCTGTGTACAATGATAATTATCATTAGATTATTTGGTAATGAAAGCCTTTTGTTTTTCTATTTTTTTTCAAAGTATGTTCTTAGATGATAGGGTTGAAGTACTCTGGAATTGTTTGGATTCAAGTGACCTCGGAAAGATTTAAACTTGACTAGGAAATGCTTTTATGAATATGTTCTGTGCCTGTGAATGGTTCTATGTCTGTACCGATATATATGGATATTGCAATTCATGCATTTGATATTTACATGCAGTACAAGTTTCTAGTTGATGGAGAATGGCGACATGATGAACTCCAGCCTTACACAACAACTGAATATGGGATACTGAATACTGTCCAGTTTAACATGGAAGCCAATTTTAATCCAGAGATGATTTCAGGATCTAGTATGGAATTAGATAACGAGGCCTTTACCCGTTTGGTGAGATACATATTATTTCTGTATAAGACATCATGATTGCTGGAAATTGTTCTGTTTCGTTAATGTAATTTCAGTCATCCAGAAATTAAGATTTCTTCTCTCAGGCTGCTAATTATATGCATTTTTTTTTTATTAAAGATCATGGATCTGAGGCTTTCTGTTCCATCATTTGAAAATTTTGAAGAGTCTTTTTATGAAAACATTTGTTTTTGAGTTGCTTATATTTATGTGACTGTCTTACCCTGTCTCACCTTACTGTTACAATATTATTGTTTTCACCAATACTTTGCCCTTTTACAAGTTATGGAATATAATGAGGTTTTCATTTACAATGCAGGTCAGTGTATCAGATGGTACATTGAATGGTGCCGTGCTGAGCATATCAGAGGCTGACTTACAGGTCTCTCGTCACCGGATTTCTGTGTTTTTAACTACACACACTGCATACGAGCTACTTCCCAAGTCAGGCAAGGTTTGGATCCTTTACCAAAGGTCTTCGTTGTGGCACACATATTTTGGCTTTTTATTTGGATTTGAAGTCAGCAAATCTTTATTCTCCTAATTTAGAAAATGCAACTTACAGGTAGTTGCCTTGGATGTTGATTTACCAGTAAAGCAAGCCTTTCATATTCTGTTTGAGCAGGTATCAAACCTTTTTTTGTATGCCTTCACTTGCTGGTATTTGGGACCAAGTTTAGCTGAACTTCTAGTGACATTCTTTTTTTTTTGGGAAACACGTAAAAGTTCTATATAGATGATAGAAGAAAAGGTGTTGTTCCTGTGTTCCAATGAAGTAATGTTATGTGCCTTTGTGATGGAATGCATATTGGCATGTTTTAGTTGATGCTTTCACGATTCAGTTCATTATGCATAACCTTTCAGTGCTAATTGTGGTCATCACCTCATCTTTTGAATTAGGTTTGTATTTTTTCTTGGTAGTTCCTTCACTTGTTTTGTTAGATATCTAACTAGATCATCATAGAATTACTCAAATCCATGAGCAGATCAATGAAGCTTTAACTATACCACACCTTCCACACTTACTTCACCACCCACAGTTATCTATGTCCATTAGCATAGATATATATTTCCCTCACATGCTGAAGCATCCATCTTTTATGACTTTTCTAAAGTGATTTATCAGCCTGAAATAACAATAGCCAAAACTACTTAATTTCTTTCATGTTCTCCTTTTCAAACGGAAAGGCATCCATCTCTGATGTTGTACCCAGCTTGCTCGCTCCAGAATATCGACACCCGTGATTACCTTATTATGATTCCTCTTTTATAAAATGAATTTCCTTAATCAACCCTCTCAGTGAATAAGATATTGAGCACTGGATCAGGAAAAAGGAATTGTACTCAGCAAGAAACGAATGCCAACTGGGTGCCTAATTTTAGAATAAAAAGTAAATGTGGCCGTGATTACTTCAGTGTATGGAACTCCAAGGTGTTAATTTCATACTTGTGCTGTTTGCAATGCAATGCATTTTTCCAATCTAAAAGGAGAAGGAAATAGAAGTCGTGCTGCATATGTTCTAAAGTAAATAGTCAGTTTCAAGCTTTCTTAAGTCCTGACTTCAGGCATAGTCTGTTCCATGATCTGAGCTTTGCATACTTATTATTTACAGTTGCTGGTTGTCATGCATATTTACTTGTTGCTGATTAAGAGCTTGGGTATGTATGCCTTCTAAGTTAGCTGTTTCCAGGGAATCCCTATTGCTCCTCTTTGGGACTTCTCTAGGGGCCAGTTTGTTGGAGTGCTTAGTGCCTTGGACTTCATATTGATATTGAGAGAGGTATGTGCATGTAAAATCAAGTCTTCTCTCAACAGTGAATCTTCTAAATAAAATTATTTATTTGTTCATTTATTTTCGTTGTGCAAATTTATATGCATCAGAGATGCATATAGATGAACGATGCATATAAGGTTCATTTTCCTTAAGGGTAAAAGTAAACAAATTTTTATACAGCTTTGTTTTCCATCTAGCATGGTATCCATCTATCTTTGAAGTTTGAACCCAAATGTTTGGGGATAGGTTTTGATTCAGGGACAAGAATCCAAATGTAATTGATGGCTTATGGGATATTTGTCGATATTGGGAGAAATTTACATGCTTTCTATAATAGAATAAGCTTGAATAATTTACGTGTGGATGCTACTGTTCCTGATAAGTAGTCTTTGTGGACAGAAATATACTGTTTGTATGTTTCTATAACACTGATTACCTTTACTTGCAGCTTGGAAATAATGGATCAAATTTGACAGAGGAAGAACTTGATACACACACGATTTCTGCTTGGAAAGAGGGAAAATCATATCTGAATAGGCAAATAGATGAACATGATCTGGCTTTACCTAGACATCTCATACATGTAAGTGATCTCTCAGGCATGCTTGTATCTGTAGAATGTTAACGACCCGCTGATTTGTTTTTCACCTTTCATGCATCAAGTGGAGTGTAATTATTATTGGTTCTTCATTTTTTAGTTTGCATTTTGTGCTGCACTTATAGGAAGCATATAAATGACCTTATCTTGAGTTACTATGTATATATAACAAAAATGTTTGATGCGGCTCTTGTCCATTGATTTGGATTTTGGCTAATGTGCAGGCTGGGCCACACGACAACTTGAAAGAGGTTTCTTTGAGAATATTGCAGAATGAGGTGGCTACAGTTCCCATTATCCATTCATCGTCAGAAGACGGCTCATTTCCTCAATTACTGCATCTTGCCTCACTTTCTGGAATACTGAAATGTAATGCTTTTTGGTTAACTTGCTAAGTAGCTACAAATAATTCATTACTAACCATAGGATGTTAATTTCCAGGTATTTGCAGGTACTTTAGACATTGTGCTGGCACCTTACCCATGCTCCAACTGCCGATTGGTGCAATACCAGTGGGTTCATGGGTCCCAAGTATTGGAGAGCCTAGTGGGCGCCCCTTGGCAATGTTGAGACCAAGTGCTTCTCTTAGTTCAGCTTTAAACTTGTTACTTCAAGGTATGTTTGTAATATCTGTAAAGTGCAGACAGAAGGAAAATAAATTATCAGCAGAAAAGAATTTGTGTATGTTTTGGAAGTAGAAGTTCAAATTCTTAGTGGCAATTATTTCTAGCAAACTACTAGAAACTGCTTTACATGTATTACACTTAAAAAGTTACAGGGAGCTTTCGAAAATCTTATTGATTGGATGAGGTGCATGTGAGTACACCATTTGATAAATTTCTTCAATTGCAAAAATTGAAATAACATTGATGAGTATTTTATTTATCAACTAATAAATTATTCAACTGTGTCTCCTATTTTATGACTCACCTAAACCTCCCTCCTTTTTGGATCTGATGGCTGGGCCCTGTGATTGGGTATATCTCCTACTTAAACCCCTTACCATTGGCGTGCCTAAAATTGGATTCTATGTCTCTGTTATGATGCCCAGAGATATCACTGGCTAAGGTAGTTGTTATGCGGGGGATAATTTAATCATTTGGACCAAATACATCTTTGCCTTTTGGGTTAGTTTTCTATGGTTTCAGCTAGACAAGAATATACTTCAGCTACACATCTTGATCTTCCTGTAATTTTAATCCTGGTATTTCTTTTTTCACCTTCTGTACTTGCAGCTCGAGTAAGTTCAATACCAATAGTTGACGAGAATGACTCGTTAGTAGACATATATTGTCGGAGGTAACTTGTTCTTCTGGGCTTGATATTCTTAAAACCATATTTTGCATCTCTTCTTTGATTCCAAGGCTAATTATGTGTTATCCTTTGTACAGTGACATAACAGCTTTGGCGAAGGACAAAATTTATACTCGTATTAATCTTAATGAAATGACTATTAATCAGGTAGCTTCTCTTTATGTGCCCCCCAGCCCTTCATTTTCCCGTGAAAGTGTTGTATGAAGCTACTTCATAGTACTTATTAAGTGGAAAGTAATGGCTTTAGTTTGTTGATATTTTTAATAGGATGGCATGAATGTCTTGATTTTTTTTTATCATTTTTTATTTTTCATAATTTTGTTTATGAAAACTGTGTCATTGTGGGCATGAAGAGGATATTAACTCTGCTGTTGTAAGAAGATACAAGATTGAGGGTTTGGTGAGTAGATGGATAGATGGTGGGGCACCATTTGGTTTCAACTTTAAAGTAAAAGGAGAGATGGAACATGAGTGCTGGATCTTTACAGAGTGCCTTCTTGTTGAGATTTAAAAGACTAGCTGAAAATGGATGCAATGATATGATAGTATAAACTCCTATATAATTTTCATTGGAATTGTGTTCGGTGTGGAAGTGACTTGTGATATTATGGTCTTGAAGGTTACCTCTGGGTGTTATCTTGTTGCACTTGGACCAAGTGAATCCTTTTCACTTCACATATATCACATCAAAGTGTTATTTGCTTGCTTGGGCAGGCGACATAAATTTATTTGAAGTGTTTGACTTTGTTTAGTGTGCATGTTGCCCCATTGTTTCAAAATATAGTTTATAATTTAAAAATGGTGATTGATGTTTGCTGACCATCGTTTTTCCTAGGCTTTGCAACTGGGACAAGATGCCTATTCTTATGAGCTGAGAAGTCAAAGATGTCAGATGTGTTTGCGCTCTGATACATTGCATAAAGTGATGGAGCGATTGGCAAACCCTGGTAATCTGAATTTCTCTCTTTTACTGAGAATCAAGATCCTGTTAAATATCTTCTGATATGACTTTTTGGAGTGCCTGATTGTGAAGTAGGTTGGAAATATTATTTTTGTAGGATGTGTAGTCATTAGGATATTAATTCCTTTGATTTACTTTCCCCGCGGTTCCTCTCCTTTGTCTTTGCTTCTTTCAAGCTGCCGAGCTGACATCCTTCAGTTATTATTGAATAATTTATTTGTAATGTTAAGTGCTTGAAGAACAATAAAGAACCAACAAAGCCTTCGCCAAAAAATGATACTTTGGTTTCAAATAGTCCTGTTAAATACGATTATGGTTAAATTATTTTCTGAAGTGAGGTCTCTGTTATTGTTGTTTTTTTCACAGAACTCTTGCATGAACTCTTTTTTTTCTCTCCTGAGAAATCACGCGGCACCATTTTTTAATTTCTTTCGCCAACTTTCACCATGTTAATGGTCCTCAATCCCTGGGTTTTCAGGTGTTAGGCGGCTTGTCATTGTGGAGGCTGGCAGTAAACGTGTGGAAGGCATTGTGACACTGAGTGACATTTTCAGATTTCTACTTGGCTAGTAGGCTAGTTTGAGGTGATAAGTTATTAATGGAGTGGTTTTGGACAATCTCCACACATGTTATTGCAGCATCTACAGCCCTGTTCCAATTTTACTCCAGCACTTTCCATGGTCGTATGACCCAGTGACTTGAAACCCACGTTGGATTATTTGAAATCTCCAGCCCCTTTGCTTGGCCACCTGTTTTAGAATTTTAGGGTAAAAAGAAAGGGGCTAATTCCCAAATTTGTTAATTTCCTCCCTTCCCTGTATTATGAATTTCTTCTTCGAGCTGTTGTAGATTCCATGTATATGAGGAGCATGGTACCTGTTATTTACTATGCTGCCACTAACTGAGAAAGGAGATGGGGAGGAGGTGAATGCTTATTGTCTGCTATTGCTTCATTGAGCTTTGATTCCTCGGGAAAAGCCGGTAAAGATGGCATTTGGTTCATATTGTTTCATTATTGTAGTTTAATACATGCAAAAGAAAATTGATTCAAGTTGAATTACATTGTTGTGCCTGAGTCAGCAGATCGAGAACCCTTGATGGAGATTGATCATCCTAGAAAATCTGATAAATTTTAGCTTCCCTCGGATTTCAATTTTTTTCAAAAACACGTTTTAAATGTTAAACATCCTCTTGACAATGTTGTAGCGGTCATACTACTTTTTTTAAAAATTGAGTGCATAGCTTGACCAACACAAATGTTTGTGGTTATGTTTATTTAAAATAAAATAAAATAAAATAAAATAAAATCGAGATGATGTATTAGACTAATAAGTAATAACAATTCATGAACCCTATAATGTATTTCGTAATTTTGTTTTTGATGCTAGTTAAAAGTTTGATCATACGATTTTATTTTTTTGAAAAAAATTATATATATTATGAAGGGCAAGTAAGAAATTAGAAATTGCTAATATTTTTTTTTTATAAAAAAATGATATTGCTATATTGGAAAATAAAAAAAAAGTGATTATTTTTAAATAATTCATAAAATTATAATTAATTTATTTCAAGGAACTTTTATTAAAATTGAAGAACTGTTAAAGTGGGATCCCAAATATAAAAAGCAAAATGAATGATCCCAAAAAAAAATGAAGGTTAGACTGCAAGCCCTTTGTGGGATATTTTGTTTGTCCATTCAAAGTAGTGGATTGCATTTTTAGATCACGACCATAAAAATAATAATTGAAACCTTAAAAAATTATATTCAACTTATTTTAATTTATAATTTTATGTTTTTTTACCAAATAGATTTATATCTTCATTATTATTTTTTATTCTAAAACAGTAAACAACCCTAACATAAAATTTATTTTGTATTTCATCAAAACCTTCGTTCTCCTCTCATCACTGCTTCCCCTTCACTTGATTCTCAAATGGAATGTTTTTTTTTTTTATATATATATATATATATATAGTTTTGATCATGGAGTACTAAATCATAATTCAAAAAAATTGAGGTTTTTATTAAAATTGTGTATTAAAATTATTTTTGAAAAAAAATTATTTTTTTTTATTTTTTACTTTAAATAAATTTTTTTGGGTGTTTTTAAATTATTTTCATGTGCTGATGTCAAAAATAATTTTTATAAAATAATATTTTTTGATGCATTTATGAACATAAAATATTTTTATAATCAATCTAAAGTACACTTTCAAACATGCACTAAATCATTTAAAAAAAACTGAGTCGATGGTGTTTTAAACTGACTTAAGGTTGTATTAAGAGTTGTCATATTGAAATTGATTTTTGTTCAAAAATGCATCAAAATAATATTTTTTATTTTTTAAAAATTATTTTTGACATCAAAATAATCTAAAAGCACACAAAAAAATTAATTTAAAATAAAAATAAAAAAATTAATTTTTTTTTCAAAAACACTTCTGAAACATAATGTCAAATACCCTCTAAATTATATTCAAAACACTTACTCGAGGGTGTTTTAAGAGTTTAGTCGTACTACTTTTCAAAATGTTTTTTATTTTAAAATATTTTTTAAAATTATTTATGATATTATCATATCAAAATCTTCTAAAATTATTATTATTTTTTAATTTAAAATAAAAAAAATTAAAAACAATTTTAAAGTTCTTCCTAAACGGTCACAGAATCAAAACTTAACTACTAAGCACCCGTTTGGCAACATGGTGCGTTCCACGTTTGCCAAACGGGATGAAGTTTTGGTGTTTGGTTGTTACCAAACACCATTTAAATTTAGTGGGTCCCACCCCTTTTTTACACCCGAACGGCGTTTCAAGAAAAGCACCTGGGAGGTGCTTTTGAGACGCCGTTCGGAACTGCGTTCAAAGTCCCGTTAATTCATAAAAAAAATCATCATCTTCTCCTCTCATCTTCCAGAACTCTCCTCTCATGTTCTCCATAGAAAAATCATCTCCATTTCCAGAAATCATCGAATCCCTTCATCTCTGCACGCCTCTCCCTTCTTCTTTGCACGTCTCTCCCTCTACACGTCTCTCCCTTCTTCTCTGCACCCATCTTCTCCCTTTCTATTCTCTGCACCCATCGTCTGTCGTCTCTCCCTCTGCACATCCCTCTCGAAAAAAACCCTCACAGCTCACGGGAGAAAAACCACCAGGAATATCTGCCAAAAGCGGGCATCTTCTCTGTAATTGACCAAAAGGACGAATCTCTGTCAAAAGCCTCTTCACGGGCATCTTCTCTGTGCATCCCTCTCTCCAAAAATCCCACAAATCCTATCTGCTTCTGCAGTAAATCTTATCCCACAGCCCCGTTAAATCCAGCTCGCTTCTCCCATTCTTCTCTGCACAGCCCTCTCTCCAAAAAACCTATCTTCTTCAACCCAATAATCTGCCCAAAATAATCCCACAGCCCCGAAGTAAATCAACCTCAGCTCCGTCTCTGCACAAATCCAGGTACTTGCCTCACTTCTCCCCTTCTCTAATTGCATTTTTGTCAGTTTAATTGTTGAATTAATATGTATTGAAAATGTCTGTTTAACAGAAAATTTTGAAAATTTCTGTTAAACATGTTTTTTGAATATATTTATGTTTAATTGTTGAAATTGCACCGTATAATGTTAGATTAATTAGTTGAGAAATTGCCGAGAATGTTTTGATGAATTTTATGGGTTTGTTATGTGAAGAATTCTGTGATATTGTTGGAATTTGTGTGATTTTCTCGGTTAAATTGCTGTGAAATAGGTGAAATTGCTGAGAATTATTTTGTTTAATTTGCGGTTAAGTTTTTGAAATTTTTGATATATTTTGCTGTGTAAATTAGTTGAAAGTTGTGTTTTTTTTTGCTGTGAAATTTGACAGTATATTATTTGAAGTGATTTGTGATCGTTTGATGGTGGAAAATTGTTGATGTTGCCATCATAGATAGAAATTTGAGAAGGAACAAGCAGTTGTTGAATTTTTTTGATAAAATCTTTATGACTTTCAGATTTGAACTTAAATTTGGCTCCTTTTCGATCTCCATTAGGTATACAGGAGATACATACTATACTGCCAGCAAATGCAGTCAGTTGTTGCATCATTTGAAACTGTTGCTGGTCTTGGAAATGCAGCTCCTTATGTTTGTTATGCGATCAAAATTGTTTTGAAGTATTTTAATAGCTTGAAGAATGCCCTTTTTGATAAAATTCAGTTCACAGGAAAAAAATTTGATGGCCTTGTTTTGGTGGCCTTGCATATTTGTGATATTTTTATCTCTTTATTTGCATAGCATAAGGATTGTGTGATTGCCTATAAGCTTCATTTATTCTTAATGTTATTTATTTAATATCTCTTTGGATAGCATATGAATATTTATTAAACCTTATAGTTTGATAACAAGCATGCCCTTACTTCTAGTTTGATAGCATATGAATATTTATATTAAAACCCTCATTGGATAATACTATAATAATATGAAGTTTGATTATGAATCTTATGTCTATAAACGCTTAATAGAAAAGATTTGATTTGTTTTTAGGGGGGACGCAACAGTAACATCATCCCTTTCCTTTAGTTAGATTTCACTGTTCAGCAGAAGCAGAAGCAACCCTTCTTCGAATTTCTCTTCTAAGAGGTAAAACCAGCCAGCCCCATTTTCATATTTTATCATTGCTTTTCTTGCAGCTTTAAATTACTAGAAGCCATGCATTTTTTGATTAAGTTAATTTATGAAACTTTTTTTTGGCTTCTATGTGAATAATAATAATAATAATAAAATGTTGCTTGAATTAGATAGACACCAATCTTAAACGTTTGGGTTTGTGGTTTTTAATTTTATGTGGATTCAAGTATGGATTTGGAGGAGATGGTGTTAAACTTTTTGCTAAGATTTAGATTTATGCTAATTTTTTATGAGGTGTTTTCAGTGAATGGTAGAGTGATATATGAGTATTTACTGAAATAAGTGGATATCATTTTCTAAAAGTTTCAATGTCAAGTCTAATTAATAATGTTTTGTATTTGCATATCAAACTCTATCATAAATTGATCAAATTTAATATTTTGTTTATTTGGATTGAATCTCTTTATATATTGCTCAATTAGACATCATTTATCTTAAGTTTCAGATTCAGACTTTACTTGTAGTAAACGAGTATGTTTTGCATGAACTTTTGAAACTGTTTTTATTTCTATTGTTATTTCTATTGTTTTTGCATACTTTGAAACTGTTTTTATTTCTATTGTCATTTCTATTGTTTTTGCATACTTCGTAACTGTATTTATTCCAGTCTCGAGTTTCAATCATATTTCAAATAGATCTGCTTGTCTCCTGAGTCTATTATCATAGTTTCATTTTTACTTGTTTTCAAGTTTTTTATTATTTCTTGAATCATATGCACTTATTTGGTTTGCAATACTAAGTTCATTTTATTTGATGTTGATTTCTACATGTAGAGATGATTTTAATTTAATTTGATTTTGAGTTTTTATGTTAATTATAGGTAGTTTATGGTCATAAACGGGGTCTTAGAGGTTCATATATTTTTCTTTCAAGTTCTAGGTTGAAAAAAATTGAAATGTTGGTTGTGCTATTATTCAATCTTAAACCTTTTTTTTTCAATCACTAAAGACAATTATGGAGAATGAAAAAATCAGCTCGGCCTCATAGCCCATGTGACTAGGTTGATTCTTTAAACCCTTATTGTTTTAATTTTTTGCATGATTATTTTAAACCCTTATATTATGTAGTGCCGGTTTGTAATGTTTATTTGTTGTGTTTTTGCAAAGTTTAACAACATATCATGGCTGATTCTGAGCCTGTTACGAAAGCTAGTTGGAGTACAGAACACTTGCATATATTTTGTGATATATGCATTAGGGCAATTGGTATGGGTATGCGACCGAGTTCGCATTTTGATAAAAACGGTTGGAAGTACATTGCAACATCATTTAGAGAGCAAACGGGTGTAGCGTTGCTAAAAGAACAATTTAAAAATAAATGGGATTCTTGTAAAAAAAACTGGCGGCTGTGGAATAAGTTGATTGGTGAAACTGGTGTGGGCTGGAGTAATGAATTAGGAACGATTGCTGCTAGTAATGAGTGGTGGCAAGCACGAATTCAGGTTAGTATTTGTTATTCCTTTCTTTTCTAAAATGTTATTATGTTCTGTGAAGACAATGACAAGAGCATTAATTTTGTTATGTAGGAAAACAGAGAAGTTAGAAAATTTAGAACTGCCGGAATCGAGCCTTCATTGAAGTTCAAATTTGATAGAATGTTCTCAGGAGTCACCGCTACCGGAAAACATGCATGGGCACCATCGTCGGGCACAGTACCTGACCTTGACGAGGATTTGGATGCAATAAATGTCGGTCTACAAGGTGCTGATTTGGAGGAAGGAAGCGGGGACTCAGATGAGCATGAGGACATAAATTTTACAAATTATCAAAATTCTCGAGGCGTTGGGGGGGAGCATATATCTTCTAGTAGCAACACCAGGAGCAGTGGTAAACGAAAACAAAGAGAGGTTCCGGAGCCAAGATCTAGAAAGAAAAAGTCAGCTGGAATTGGTGCTCAGCTAGTATCAATTCAGCAACAGCTTCTCGACAGCATGTCTAGTAGGAGTGAATCAACTTCTGCAAATAAAGACTTGCCAGGCTGTAGTATTCCGGAAGTTATGGCTGAGCTCCAATCAATACCTGGTTCGACAGCTGACGATAATTTTCTGTTCCGCGCCATGCAATTTTTACAAGTGCGAAGAAATAGAGAAATGTGGGCTAGCCTCAATGATATACAACAAAAATACCGCTGGCTTAGAACTACCATCACAGATTCACCTAATTCTTAACTGCAATTCTAGTACTTTTTTTGAATATTTGGTTTTCATATTTGTGTTTGTATTGGATTCTAACGTCATAAGTAATATGTTGATCGCATGTTTTCCTCTTACTATTGTGAAATTATTGTGACATTTTTAATGAATGTTTGTTTTGAATATTTTAAAAACATAGCATAACAAAATATTTTAAAAATATTCTTGACATCATATTGTATAACCATGGTAGTTTTCAATAACCAAATATGAAAATGTCTATCGTGACTCAAAGTTTGTAATGTCAACAGGTGTGGACTTATTTTCTAGATATGGATGATGCAAATTTTAATGCTCTATTAAACGGGGATTTTGAAGGTGAGTATGACAATGTTATGGATCGTGGTATTGAGCACATTAACTATGACGCCGATGAAGGAAACAACAACACGTACGTTGATGATGGAACTGCTGGGACCGATAACGATGATGATGACGATGACGACAGTAGCGAAGACGATGACGATGACGAAGACGATGACGATGAAGATGAGGCAACTTTTATACAAAAAAAATATGATGCGGACAAAATAATTTTATGCACGGCTGGCGCATTACCCCTATATTATATTACTTATATTCATAAAGAACCATGTATGGTTTCATATAATACAGGGATGCGTTGGTTGAATGACATTTTAAGAGGTAATTGGAAACGCTCTGTTAACATGTTTAGGATGGACAGAGACACTTTGCTGAACCTATGTTATGAATTGGAAACGCGTTATGGTTTAAACCCTTCACGGAGGATGTGCGTACTCGAGAAGGTAGGAATGTTTCTATTTACTCTTGCAGTTGGGGCATCAAATCGACATGTGCAAGAAAGATTTCAGCATTCTGGCGAAACTGTAAGTCGATGTATGAAACAAGTCCTTAAAGCATTATGTCTGTTTGCTATAGATATCATCAAACCAACTGATCCAGACTTTACCAACACACCGATACAAATTGCGATGAATCGAAGATTTATGCCCCATTTCAAGGTAATTTTTTAAGTTTACATTTAAGGTAGTTTGCACCAAAATTGTATATTTTGTTTGAATATTTATATCGTAATACTTTTTTTTTCATACCTGTAGAACTGTATTGGTGCAATTGATGGGACACATGTTCGTGCAACAATTTCACCGGAACTTCAAATTCCTTTTATTGGTAGGAAAGGTGTCCCAACACAAAACATCATGGCGGCCTGTAGTTTTGACATGCAATTCACATTTGTATGGGCAGGATGGGAAGGTAGTGCGCACGATACACGTATTTTTCTCGAGGCTATTAACAGTACGGGTATCACATTTCCTAAACCGCCTGAAGGTTGTCATTTTTATTTCTTACAGATATGATAATTTCAATAAATTACTATTCATCTTTTGTTATTGAATTAATATACAAGTTGCATTTTGTTTCTATTTTCAGGAAAATACTATTTGGTTGATGCCGGTTATCCGAATGAGTATGGATATTTAGGTCCATATAGAGGGGAGAGGTATCATTTACAAGATTTTCGACGTCGAGGTGAACCAAGTGGACGACGCGAAGTTTTTAATCGTGCACATTCATCACTACGTAATGTGATAGAACGGACATTTGGAGTATGGAAGCAAAGGTGGAAAATTTTGCAGTGCATGCCACCTTATCCTTACAAAACACAAGTTGCGATTATTGTTGCATCGATGGCACTCAATAACTATATTCGAAGGAGATCGCAACATGATGATGTTTTTTTTGAATATGATCGTAATCCCGATTATATCCCAGATGACTTATTACCAGATGTTATAGCATGTGAAACTAGTCAGAGTTCGGGCAGAAATTCCCGTATGGATATTGTGCGCGAGAGCATTGCAAATGGTTTGATGGGAGAATGAAATTATGTTTCCATTTTATTTGAAGTATTCACATTAATATAAATTGTTATTTATTTTTAAATTTATTTGTAGAAGTTACATATATATATATATATATATATATATATATATATATATATATATATATATATATATATGGATGGATGGATGGATGTATAAATGTGTGTGTATATTTCCATGCCCTTTTAAGTAATTTTACAAGTTAAAAGCAGTTTGTAAAGTTTGGATACCAAACACCAAAAACTGCTTTTTCTTCAACTTCCAACTCAACCACAGTTTTAACCAAACACTAAACTGCTTTTTTTGAACCACAGTAAAAAGTGCTTTTTTTGAAACTCCATTTTTTCAACCTCAACCGCAACAGCAACCGCAATACCAAACAGGCCCTAATACGGCCAACTATACTCCATTTGTTTTTTACTTTTTTTTAAAAACCAATTTCGCGGTTTAACCCCCAATTTCTCCATCTCCCATTATCGCGAGTGACGCAAAAATAATCAACAACTTCGTCTTTAGCAGCCGCTTGATCGATCGATTTCTGCTCTTCTTCCTCTCTTCATAGCCAGTGAAAGATTCACTACGATGAAGTTACAATTAAATCGGTCAGCTGTTCAAATATCACTCTTTCGTTTACTTAATTTCACCCTTCTTCTTCGCAAATTTCGTGAAACTGAGAATCACTGCGTTGAATTTTTTTCCTTTAAGGTAATTGAAGAAGTGAGTGATGGCTCCGTCGACAAAAAGAAATAAGCGGTATTCAAACATTGATGAAGTCACATCTAACAAAAATGCTGCAGAAATTGCTAATAAAAGCAAACCGCGGGTGAGTTTTTTTGCTTCTTCTTTGTTTATTCTGTAAACGAAAAAAATTATCGTTGTAGTGTTTGTTAGTGTATTATTATCTTATCTGTGATTTAATTAAGTGATGGTATAAGTTAAGGTACTTGATTTGAATCAGTGACCAGATAGTGATTTCTTTCTTTTTTTTTAAAAAAAAAAAATTACGTGCAGAAGAGGAAGTTATCTGAAATGTTAGGGCCACAATGGGGTAAGGAAGAACTAGAGCGGTTCTATAAGGCGTATCGGAAACATGGGAAAGATTGGGAGAAGGTTAGTCAGTGCATAGCAGTACCTGCTTGACGTTGCTTTTCAGTTATGGTGGCATGTTCATTTTACTAGATTTAGTTTGCAAACGGTAGATGGACCTATATAGTATGAAAAGTTAAGTTTTGTGGGAGCAAGTGATCTGGCATGATGTATTTGGAATCAAGCCTACTGTTGACATTGATCATTGCATCATTACCTTACTATGCTCTTCTTTTCTTTCCCCTTTTTCTTTTCCCACATTGGGGCTGACAGGTTGCCGTTGTGGTGAATCGATCTGTGGAAATGGTAGAAGCCCTTTACACCATGAATAAGGTAAGTGTTGAATTCAATATCTAACAAATATTCGATCTTGATTTGAAAACCTTCTAGATTTTTTACTTCATGAAATTTGTTTGATCATTTCTCTCTTGTTCCATTGAAGTGATATTCTTACTTTCCTTATAACAGTGATTTTTGTCTTGTTACTGTATGGCTTTTGTTTGTTGAAGTTGGTAATAGATATGTTCTATATTTTCAGGCTTACTTATCTCTTCCAAAAGGCTTTGCTTCTGTTGCTGGACTAATTGCAATGATGACAGATCACTACTCTAATCTGGTAAGGTTGGGAAGGTTTTGTAGAATTCCATATGTATCTTAGTTCTGAAGTGTGCTTTTGGGTAATACTCAAAATGGTTGCCACATTATTCTATCCAAAGTTCTGGGAGAGCAAATTGGTGATTGGAAGCCAGTCTAGCTTGTTGCAATCCATGTAATACAACAGCGATTCTGCTCCTTCCCTGTCTGTTTCTTTAAATGTGCTGATTCTTTTCACTGGTCAATCACTTGGTTAAAATAAATTAGAACCCCTAGTTAAATGAGGCAAACTATTGATGAGTAGAAAATAAATGTAAACTAATTATTGAATAGAGGTCGAGGCATTTATTTGTTAATATACATACAAAATGGAGTGAGGGAGGAGTTTAGTGCATACAAATATTGAAGTTCTTTATTTAGTCTCATTTATATGATTATCTGATTCATAATAAGGATGTAAGTTTAATTTTTGGATATTGGTGATTGTCTTTTCGTTTAAGTTCATTGATATGTGTAGTGAGACAATGAGGTAAATTTCTTTCTACATGTTTTTTTTTTTTATCTATTATGATTTGAACTCTCATGCTTATGGACAGGGAGAGACTGACAGTGAGCTAGAAAGTAGTGGGGGGAAAAGACCCTCTCAAAAGCCTCAGAAGCGGGCTCGGGTAACCAAAGGATCAGCGGCACCACCAGTTCTAGATCTTCTACTGTCCCAGCCAGCTGCATCAAATTATGGCTGCTTATCGTTGTTTAAAAAAAGACACTCTGGTAGAAAGATCTCTCCCCCAAGCCCCCTCTCTTTGTATGCTTGCATGGATATAGTAGCTTACTATAAATGTATACACTGCTCTTTCTTTTCTTTTTATGGGTGGTGCTTATTACATTGTATCATCGTTTTTCCACGCTTGAAATTGGTGGCAATTTTATGCGTTCCTTTTCTTTTCACTTTAGATTATTCTTTTGCATGCATGCTCATAAATGCATACACTGCTCTTTCTTTTCTTTTTATGGGTGGTGCTTATTACATTGTATCATCGTTTTCCACGCTTGAAATTGGTGGCAATTTTATGCGTTCCTTTTCTTTGCACTTTAGATTATTGTTTTGCATGCATTCTCATAAACTGCTTCTCCATGAGGCACACACACACACATGCAAGGAGAAAAGCGTTCCAGTATGAATGTGTTGTTTAGAGTTTCATTTTGTCCACTTATTTGGATTTCTCGTAGGAAGCAAGCCTTGGACTGTTGGGAAAAGGACTCCTCGTGTACCTGTTACATGTTCCCATGATAAAGATAATGAGAAGTATGTTTCACCAATTTGGCAAGGTATGAAAGTAAAGGCTGATGCTGTTGATGATGATGTTGCTCATGAGATAGCATTGGCCTTGACTGAGGCTTCACAAAGAGGTGGATCTCCCCAAATTTCTCAAACTCCTAAGAGAAAAACAAAGATACCCTCACCTGCTCAGAATGATGAACGAATGGTATTTCATGAGATAGCATTGGCCTTGACTGAGGCTTCTATTATTTTTTCTGATTGCTATAGAATTTGTTAATTAATCGATTGTGGTATTCAGCATGATGAATCAGAGATGATGAGTGCCAAGCTTCGTGGCAGTGAAATGGATGAGGTGGGTTGTGAATTAAGTTTAGGCAGCACGGATGATTATGTTGGAGATTATGCAAGAGATAGGATTTTTTGGAAGGGAAGGGGATACCATGGAAGGAGGTCACTAGAAGTAGAAGAAAATTTAGACAATCATTTGGATGATGTAAGAGAAGCCTGCAGTGGGACAGAGGAAGGGCAGAAACTGGAAGCTGTCAAAGAAAAATTTGAAATGGAGGTTGCGTATTCAAAACCTGTGAGGTCCTCCAAGGGTTCAAGAAAGAGAAGTAAGAAGGTTCTGTTTGGAGAAGGTATGGTAGTGATCTTATCTAAACCAAGTTCCCCTGTCCACTATCTGTTCTTCTTTCACTCTGATATCTAGGAATGCTTTGATTTCCTTGAAAATGTCTATTCTGGCAGTTTTTAATCATTCCTTTCTCTTGAATATCTCATAATTGTGCATTTAGCTATTTATTCATCAACTTTCGTTAACATCAGCAGTATGAATTTTTTTAGTCTTCATTGGGTTGAGCAGATAGAAGCTTTATTGTTATGTGGAAGATGTTAATCTGCAATAACATGTCATAGTACATAATCACTTTTTTCGAAGATTGTGTAAAAACTTACACTCTGGAAGCTACTGGAAATGGAACTTAGAAGAAAATTTCTCCTTTTGGCTATAACATTATATGGTTTGAAGCCAGAGATCATGCCAAAGAAAGAAAGAAATTGGAAAATTTATGTGTGTGCTCTCTCATATTGAAAGCAATACGGTGTCTTAAGATGATAATGAATCTCAAGGCATCTGGTCTCAAATCTTGCACGCTTTAAGAAATGTATTTTATTTTTAATTGTTTTCCAATCACAGATTCTGGTTTACTTCAGAAGATATCTGCATGAGAGCGTAATTGTTTCTAATTATAACTGTCTTTGACCAACCAAGTTTTGCATCAAATACTATAAAAAAAAATTAAGCCTCGTTGCATCCTCCCACTGCAGAAAAATAGGGGGGGAAATAATCTCAGGCTTTAAATGCTTTTCTACAGAAGTCAACGAGATGCTCTGCTCTTGCATCCTTTTCATATTTCCTCATTTTGTGTATAATATCCACTCTTATTGTATATTATTTTGACTCAATGGGACCATTATTATTTTCCAGAGGATTATAGCAAATGTATCAATTTTTTAAGCTAAACTGTTATGCTTGGCATGTTATTTCCAGTGTCACTGGGAGATAACTTAGTGTTTTTTTTGGGAATGTGAAACTGAATCAAAATAACCTTTATGATAATACCATTAAATTCCATTACTATAAAACTATCATTCATCCTTGCGCATATAATCAATGACTTAATGAGGAAATGCAAATTTGGAACACTTAAAATACTGAATGGGGCCATATGTTCAGAATAATAGGAAAACTTGAAGGAAACATATGCATTAAACAGTGATAATCCTTGAAAAGAGTGTTATATAAAAGAAATTTAGTGGGTGGGGGGGCATGGTCACCCTGTCTCTGTTCTAGGCTGTTGCTTAAATTCATGATTATCTATTTTTCTTTCTTTCTCTACTTTGATCGAGCTTCAATGTTGACCTTCTTACCTCCTTTCTGTTGAATCATATATCTGGCTGTATTTTTCTTGAATTCTGTGTAGTTGAAGACACTGATTTCGATGCCTTAGAAGCGCTGGCTGATTTGTCCTTGAGGTTGCCAGAAACACCTGTTGACACTGGTAAGACATAAACATGTTTTGCATAAGATATTAGTTTCTTCACATGAAGTCTGACTGAAACAGATGCTCCCTGTTCTTGCTAGGCTGCTCCTTTTAATTTCATTTTTTTCTCTTCTTCTGAGCATATTCTTTGCTACAGGTGAAACTTGGATGTATTTTGAAGTTAGTTTGATGTTGCTAAATGCAAATATTATGTACTGACATATTGAAGCTTGCTGATACTATTTTGTTGAAGTTACTTTGAACAAGGACAAGGAATTGATTTGGATGATGTATCCTTATTGTTGAGTTACAGTTTTAATGGTCCAGAATGATATTAGCTGTCAGATTGCTGGAAAGATTTATGGGTTTGTTATATTTTAGTATTAGCCCAAAGCGATTGTCACAACACTTTGGCAAACAACACTGATTTACCATCCAAGAGATCAGGATAATTTACTGGTTTACTCCTGCATTATCTACCCATATAGATCTGTCATAAAGGCTTATAAGCTTGTATGCTGATACCGCAGCTAATTGCACAATCTGAAAATAAACACGTTTGCCATTGATTTCTAAATTTTTATTCAAATTTACAAAGGCTTTTTTAGGTGTTCTTTTTTATGCTTTGTGATGTTTTCTTCATTAAAAACAACTGACCAATCTTCAGACACAACTTTGTGGTGATTTTGATAATGCCTTTTCACTTAGATATTTATTACGCCTTTCCTTCTATGTTTCTTCCTTGCTGGAATTAATAAATGCAAGGTAGGGAACAATACAAACGTGATTCTCTTGATCATGGATGAAGTTTTTAGGCATTAAAAATCAACCATTCAAACCTGCCAATGACAAAACTTGTTAATTATTTTGCACTCTCTTCAGTAAGATGCTCCTCCTCACATTCATGCGGGACCCTCATTTAGTAACTCATTTGGCTCCACATGAATGTGAGACAGGGATCTTTATATCACATGAAATGAATAATAACTCCCAGACTGTTTTAACGTGAAAACAAATATTCTTACAATTCTCAAGCACTTTGAAATCTTTCTTTATTTTCCTTGTTGAATGATTAAATGCACAGGATTACATTCAATGCTATATCTCTGTTTTTGGTGAATTTCCAATCCAACCTTTGGTTATCATGCATCAGGGTTGTCTGCTCTTGTTGAGGAAGAAAATACCAGAATCATTGCCAAGTCTAAACTAAAAGGGATTCGTTCTTCCCCTGGTGTAAAACCTACCTCCTTCAAGAACATTAGACACGGAAAAGTTTCCCCTCATAATGTTACATCTATTCCAGAAGCAGAGGAAGCACCCTATAAGATTAGTCCTGTGATGCGGAAGAGAAGACAAAAGCCCTCGCCATCTAAAGTAAGGAACTTTGTAACCAAAGTTGATGATATTTTGTTGTCCTAGATATTTTATACTTTATGAGTTTACCAATCTGCAAGTTGCTTACAACTTGCAGATTTCAAAAATGAAAAGCATGCTGATTCTCATCTGGGTGAATCTCAAAAGTTTGAAGTGTGTAGTTCTTTTCCATTTTAATCAGCAACTGCTCTTAGTTATTTCAATGCTTCATGCTATGGATTACAATCATTTGGATAATAACATTATATTAGTCCAAAATCCTTTTTAGAAAAGGATTTCTAATTAAAATTTATACAATTAATAGAATTTATCTAACATTAAGACTATAAGCTAAGTAGGAAACAAATAATTAAATTATAAAATTAATTTAGGAAAATAATTAAAATAGAAAAACAATAACTTAGGTTTCATATAAAATACTTTAGGGTTTATTTGTGTACTTCTTTTAAGGCTTGGCCTTGTCAATTTGTTCCATAAACTCTTGGGATAATTGTTCTACATCGGTCTCCTATACTGGAGAAAAACTCATCCTCGAGTTTTTCATCTTTCGCTTTTTATAGGTGCCTATTGGAAACCTCTCCTTGCGCAAGAAAATCATGACCATGTCTTTTTGAAACGATTTAACTCGCCTATTCTTGTCTACTGTGTGTTTACTTCTGCAAGCTAATTCTTTCAGTTTCCTCCTAACCTCTTGATGCATAGTTTGTACCTGTTCAACTAAATTCTCTATTGACTTGCTAAATTCACCAATTTTGGATAGTGAATTTAGATCAAGTACATAATTTGGAGGCTTTATGTACACAATCTCAAATTTGTCTTGCAAGTAGCACTATGCTTGGAATTGTTGTAAGCAAATTTTTTCCGAGTCAAAGCGATGTCCCACTATTTAGGCTTGTCTCCATAAATACTACAAATTAGATTACCCAAAGTTCTATATAGAGATTCTTTTTAGCCATCAGTTTGTGGATGAACAATATTACTAAACTTCAAAGAATAATTAAACATCTTCCACAAAATTAGTCAAAAGTGACAAAGAAACCTGATATATCTATCAGACATGATGGATTTTGGAACACCATGCAACCTCATTATCTAATGCAGTGTATAGTTAAAAATAAAAATAGGGTTTTGAAGCCTTAAGATTACATGCCAAACTATAAAGAAATCTAGAGAAAATTCTTTGATATTTTATTGATATGAAAAATAGTATTTTTCTCCATAAAATAAATTAGACACCCTTGTTTATAATAGTTCTAAAATCCATTATAGAAAATATTCTTAATTAAAACTTATCTAATTAATGTAATCCATCAAGCATTAAATTTTTTAAATAGTAAAATACTAATTAAACTAAAAGCTCTAAGCTAAGTAGAAAACAAATAATTAAAATTCAAAATTAACTCAGAAAATAATTAAAACATTAACTTTAGGTTGGCCTACTCAATTTCGTACATAAACTCTTGGGATAATTGTTCTATGTTAGTCTCTTCCATTTGATTAAAACTTGCCTTGAGTTATATATATCAGAAATTGAACTCTTCCACTTAAAATGAACAAATACTTCAAATATAATGTTGTAATTAATTTATTAACAAAGTAGCATATCTTTGACATGTGAATTTCAAATTTTAATTTATAGTGTGTATAATAAAGAACAATTCCTGTATGATATACTTTTTTGTTCCTATGAAGTGTACATATAGTTCCTTCTCATATTTTTTTACTTCAAACTTGACTTCACTATTATATTTATGCTTCAATACTGCAACTATTGTATTTAAAAAAATACCAAAATAATATTCCATAAATCAGGACTTGTCAGAAATTACTGAGTCCTTCATGTCCTTGTTTGCAAGATTTTAATCATCATAATAATACTTCATCATTTCCATTAGATTCTTGTGAAACATCCTTGTCATCATAAAGTTCTTGTTTATACTGACATTCAATCATATTAATCAATTTCTTTCTCTCGGGTTGTGGATATTTGTCTTGATTTGACAAGGTCATATGATCTCCATCAAGTTTGTTTTCACCAACACCTTTCATATAGACAAGTGATTGTCTAAGTGGAATTTCAGGATTAGGTCTAAGGTTAGGTTAATCCCATGAAAAGTCTTTAAGTATGTTTTTTTTTATGATTTGTGTTTGTGTCTCCCATCAACCAAAACAGATATTCTTCATTAGATGAATACACGTAATTATTCTAACCACAAATATGAAATTGATCCCAAATAGCTTACATCCCTTAATCACTGTCACAGAGATGGTTGTGCTCTATAATTCTCTTCCTGGATCATCATCGATTCGGATCTTGACCCATTCTAATGTCACTTGATGCAGTGTATAGCGGGAAAAAAATAGGATTCTCAAACACTAAGGTTACGAATCTAAATTTAGAGAAATCTAGAGAAAATTGTCTGGTATTTTTATTAAATCTGAATCTCTATGAAATAAACTAGATATTTCTATTTATGTTAGTCCTATAATTCTTTATAGAAAATGACAAAACTAAAACTTATCTAATTAATAGAATTTGTCTAGCATTAGAATTACTAAATAGTAAAATACGAATTAAATTAAAATAACTAAGTTAATTAGAAGAAAAAAAAATTAACTAGGAAAAATAATTAAAATAGAAAAACAATAACTTCAGGCTTCATATTAGATGCTTCTGGGTTTTTTTGCAGATTTTGTTACAGGCTTGACCTTGCCAATCTCGTATATAAACTTTTGAGATAATTGTTATATGTCATCATTCATCCATAGTGTTGATCTGTTGTTATATTATTTGCATTTTAATGTGTCGGTAACATTTATATACCCAATGTTATGTAAGTTCACTATTGATGTGCTTTCTACATCAAAACTTTTTATTTCTAGGACCTATTAAATGATGTTATTCTTATATCTTTGTGCTTGGCTATAGGTTACAAAAGATGATAACTTTGTGAGTAAAGGAAAATACTCACAAGATGCCACATACTTTAAAGAAGGGAAATTGATGAAACCTGCAGAACAGATTTCTTCTAGTAATAATCATGGAAGGGAATTGAATGATTCTGCTCCAACTACCATACAGGTTTTATCTGCCAACCAATTCAACTTGCCTACTAAAGTGAGGAGTAGTCGTAAGCTAAACATTCCAAAGCTCTTGGTCGAGAGAGATTCCAAGTCTTCAGAGAATATTGTCAATAGCAAATCTAATACTGTTATTCCTTCATTCCAGGACAGAGTTCTTAGTCGTAAGGTTAGATATGTGCTAATTATTTACATTTCCATGAGTTAACTTCCTAAAACTTGGTTATCTTTCTCATATGTATATTTCATAATTGCAGGGAAAGCTTTCTAAATGCCTTTCCCGGTATCTAGTCCGAAGATGGTGTCTTTTTGAATGGTTTGCTAGTGCAATAGATTATCCATGGTTTGCTAAAAGGGAATTTGTTGAATATCTGGAGCATGTTGGATTGGGTCATATTCCAAGACTAACTCGTGTTGAATGGGGTGTTATTCGGAGGTCTGTGGCGTCCAATTTTATCTTGCATGCATGTTCGACGCTATCTTGGACATATCCTTCAAATCATAGCTAGAGAATTTGATTGGATTATCTCATCAATGCAGTTCCCTTGGTAAACCACGAAGATTTTCAGAGCAATTTTTGAAGGAAGAGAAAAAGAAGCTTAACCAATATCGAGAATCTGTTAGAGAACACTACGCAGAACTTCATGCTGGTACTAGGGATGGACTACCAACTGATTTAGCCCGGCCTTTATCAGTCGGTCAACGCATTCTTGCTCTTCATCCAAGGACAAGTGAGATTCATGATGGAAGTATATTAACTGTTGATCATAGTCGCTACTGTGTTCAGTTTGACCAACCTGAACTAGGGGTTGAACTTGTCATGGTAAGTTATTTGTCTTTATTGAATTGTTTTATGAAAATAAGACATTTGTGAAAGTTAAAAGTTTTTTTCTTCTCTTTTTCCTTACATTTTACGAACTAAGAAACTAATTGCAAAATTCTGAAAAATTAGGCAAGGCAAACGAACACTAAAAACTGTTTTCTTCCACGGTGTCTTAATCCGCAAGGAGATAGCTTACCATCAGCAATGGACAGCACCGATGCATTTATGTTTTAATACACTTCTACACAACAGCCTATTATACTGGAAACATCACCATCACATGTCAGTGACTTGGATACCTGAATATCAAGCTGGTTATGTGTATTCTGGATGCTTACAATTGTTCCAGGACGTAGGTTTTAGAAAATGTACTGAATTTACTTTAACAACATATGGAAGTGAGTTTACTTTCCACTTCTGTCTAAAAAAAAAAATAGATTGTGACTTTAGGACATGCTGCAATTATCCTGTATTCCTTCCATTTACTTTGTTTTGCATTCAAGAGCCAATATTCCAATTTATCTTATTTCAGCTCTTCAATCAGTATATTTTTCTTGTTTCAAGTCTTCGTTTACTGCAGGATGTCCATTGCATGCCTTTGAATCCATTGGAAAACATGCCTGCATCTATGATTGGGCACAATATTGCTTTGAGTAGATACATTAAGAATTTAAATGAGCTCAAAATCAATGTGCAACCAGCAGAGAAGAAGATGGAAGAATTCAATTTTTCACCATGTGAGAACCTGGAGGGTGCCAGTGCTCTTCCACATGGTACCCCATCGACTTATCCTTTTAGTGATTTATTACAGCAGCCGAAGGTGCGCAGTCCTTGAAATTTAAATTCTGCCATATGCTTATCACATCTGATCAGTTTTGAAGTCCTCCTAAATGTTAGATGTGCTAAGCAATTGAAATCTCTATTTTCTGCTGAAAAAAGGAGGATCTTTCTGCATTTAAACTGCAGTGTGGTTTTTCATTGGCTCTATATACATGAAGGGCACATTTCACTACTGAGACAAGCCACCTCTTGCATGTTTCTGTTAAGTTTCTGAGTACTTGCTTAAGAGTACGTGGTGTGGGGTCATGTTGTCGATGGTTATATTCACGTAGTAACTTATGCTTCGGGGTTTAAATGTTTAACTAAGCCTCATATGGACGCTGTTAAGTGTTTTTATGTCAGATGTAGGGATATTTTTGTTTCAGCTAGTTTAATGACCCAAGTTCTCAGAGTACAATTTAATGAGATTCAAGAACATTGCTTAATCTTGTTTTGGTAATGGATGAACTAAATAGTCTTCATTGAATTTTTAATTGGATTGTCCTTATTGAAGTTCTGCTATATCAACTCGTGAACAGCCTTATGGCTGCATTGATGTTGCTAAGCATTTCGTGTAAATATTATATCACCATTCATTTATCTAAGAAGAAATTGTCGTTACCAGGGGGGTTTGTTAGGTTCTAACGCGCAAGTCAATATTGGAGGTGAGACTGTCAGTACCGAGCAAGCAGCAAATGCCCAACCTTCTTTTTGTGCACAGATCCAAGCAAAGGAAGGCGATATCCATGCTCTTTCTGAATTATCTCGAGCCCTTGACAAAAAGGTTGTATTTCACATTGCTAATTACGCCTAAACTCTGTGCGTTTTCACTGTGATATATCTCGCTAGTTTTCTCAATCAATGATTGATGCATCCCCTGTGATGATCTCTTTACATTTATAGGTTCTGGATTTCATATTTAGTGTTATATACCATTATTTGCATAACTACACCTTTCTTGTACTTTGAGTGCTATTTAAATTAGCTTTGCACCGATTAATGATTAATGTAGAAAGTTTATTATTTATGTTTCACATGGTATTTGTTCTTTTCACTTGTATTAGAAAATCTTTTGAATGATTCTGATGACACTGATGTTTGAAAAAGAAGCTGATAAATATTTTAATGTGCAGGAGGCTGTCGTGTCTCAGTTGAAGTACATGAATGATGAGGTGTTGGAAAGCCAAAAACGGGGAGATTACTCTCTCAAGGATTCAGAACTTTTCAAAAAGCATTATGCTGCAGTACTCCTACAGTTAAATGAAGTCAATGAGATGGTATGAGCTATACATGGACAATTTTCAGATTCAATTTCTTTCCTTTATCATTCAAGCACCAATTGCTTGTCTTTATCACTTCATTCAGGTTTCTTCTGCTCTCTTTTGCTTGAGGGAACGTAACACATACCAAGGGAACACCCCACATGTGTTGTTGAAGCCCGTAGCCAATATAGACGAGCCAGCTTGCCATAGCAGCTCCTTTGATTCTTCTACAGATGATACACAAGAATCTGGATCTCATGTGGTGGAAATTATTGAAAGCTCAAGAACAAAAGCCCAGACAATGGTTGATGCAGCTATGCAGGTATGAGAAACAATTTTCCTGCAGCTGTCAGCAAATTTTGCTATTTTGTTGACCACTATTACTCCTTCACCAATTGTATTTCTCTTTGTAAGTGGACCATATAATTAGAACTCTATGCGCATATGCTGTCTGGAAGAAAAACTAGGGCTATTAGCAGCCTTTGATTGCGAGCCCTGCATTGTTGCCAACAGTTTATAATGCATCTTTTATGACCGCAACTATTTCAGGCAATGCTATCCTTGAAGAAGGAAGGAAGTAGCATTGATAGTATTGAGGACGCTATAGATTTTGTAAATAATAAGCTTTCAGCAGATGATTTAAGTGTGTCAGCCATTAGATTTTCTATCCCTGCAATTTCAGTTCAAGGTACTCTGGCATTTCAGGATCATTTAAGTTCCTGTGCAGCAAATCCAGGGGCAATTAACCATGCACCTGATGCAAAGTTGAACAATTTGTCCACCCAAAATGAAGTACAAATCCCCACAGAGCTTATTTCACACTGTGTAGCTACTTTACTAATGATTAAGGCAAGTATTAAATATGTAATATACTTTCCTTTTCTCCTACAAAAATAGTCTGTCTCATTGATTGTTGTTGAGAATAATCCCTAATTGTCTTAAGATTTTTTATTTTTTTTTGCAGAGATGTACAGAAAGACAATTTCCACCGAGAGACGTTGCCATGGTAGTGGATTTTGCAGTTACAAGTTTGAAGCCATGTTGTTCAACAAACCTTCCCATTCATGCAGAGATACAGAAATGCATGGGCATTATTAGGAATCAGATATTAGCACTGGTACCTACGTAGCTCGAAATCATTATTTTCTTTTTACAATATCTGAGTAAAATCTGTGATAATCAGAAGTGTTTTACCCTTGATCATTTCTTTATCCCCGTTCCTATTTCAAACAGGGATAAAATACATGTGCTGATGAACTCGGTGGTTCTATGTTGGCTATAAGCCAAAGAAGGGGTGTTTGGGTATCACTCCAAAAATATTTTTCGCAAAAAAAAAAAGATTTTTTTTTTTGGTTTTAAAGAATTTTTTAGTGTTTTTAGATTATTTTGATGTGATAATATCAAAAATATTTTTAAAAAAATAAAAATATTATTTTAATATATTTCTATGTGGAAATTATTTTAAAAATCAACTTTAACCATATTTTCAAAAACTTTTCCTGATTGGGAGTGTAATTAAAGCTATTTAAAAAAAAATATTCAGAAATTTATCAGAATAATATTTTTTATTTTTTAACAAATATTTTTGATATTAGTACATGAAAACAATCTAGAAATACTATTTTTTTTATTTAAAATAAAAATTAAAAATATTTTTTTTTAAAAGTGTTTTCGAGATGGAATGTAAAAACACCTCTTATCTTATCCTTCATTGCATTGTGTTTCTTGATTTTACGGGCTAAGGCTTAACAAAATGGGGGGGGGTATGAGTACCTTGATTTAATAATATTTTTACCAGCCTTGATTTGGGATGCAGATTTATAAAAAACATATAGATTTTATTTGATTTATAAATTGATAATTTTTTTAATTGTATATATCATTATTTAAGGAGGTCTTCTAAAAATATAGAACAAACAATTTCAACTTTGTTTTGTCATTCCCCATAATGTACTTTTAAAATATGATTGCTCATTTTTATTAGGTTTTTCCAATTTCTTTGTTATGAATTGAATGGATAATTTATACACACATATAATTTGGAAAATAAGGTATTGAGATTAACTAATTTGTTAATTTTTAGTAGAGCCTTTACATTTAATTAATATCAACATAAAGTTGTGCAAACAATTTTTTATTTATCAAGTTGATCTGGTTATAGGAGATCGACCTCCATACGATTTAATTTTAAACTTAAATAAGACATTCAAGTTGAGATGTTACAATATTAACTTGTTGGATTGTATTTATGTATGTTTGGAAATATGGTTGATATTGTTTTTAAAAGTGTTTTTTGTTCAGAAATGTATCAAAATGATTTTTTAAAAAATTATTTTTGATATTAGTACATGAAAATGATCTAAAATTACCAAAAAATTTTAATAAAAATAAAAAATCTTTTTAAAATGCAATGCCAAATAAGATCTCAATGATAACCAAAACAACTCTTGACAACAATGTATTAAGGGTTGTGTTATTCTTATGTTTTTTAATAAACCTGTAATGGAATTATCAAATGTTATTTTTTAAGAATTGAGATTTGCTTTTGTGACCATGATAGAATGTTATCTAAGAAAAACTATTATTAGTAAAGTTTTGTTTTTTTCCAAAAAACAATTAGCATGTTAATGAGACAAAGGGTTTTTTTGTCAGAAAGATATCCTTTTTATCCTTGAAGTAATTCTAGTTTTTATTTATTTATTTATTTATTTGCCTTTTTAATGCTTTTGATTTTGATGTCAAAGAACTATTTTTAGAACATTTTTGATAGTTTTTGTTTTTTAAAATGTTTTTTTTTATATAAATTTATCAAAATAATAATAAAAAAATAGTTTTTACACCAACAAACAAGTTTTGATATGAAAACACTATAATAAATTAATTTTAAAAACAAAACAAAAATTTTCTTTTAAAAATAGAAAAATAAGCTGCGTATTAATACATTATAGTTTTTAAAATGCCTCCAAAAACCCTAATCAGTGAAAACATCCCATCCTCACCGTCAGCTGCTCTCTCTCTCTCAGGCTCAAGACAGTAAGAAGAGTATCCCTAAAACCAACGCTCCACTGTCCATATTCCTTTCTGGATACTACAGCAGGTATCGTCTTCTCCCTCCTTTCCCTTCCATCTCTGTTCGCGGAGGCAGAAAAAACCCAACAATGAGCTGCTGCCAGTGCTCTCACACACTCTCTTTCTTCCACCAAAACAAAGCTTCCTCCTCCTTTTCTCTCACAAAACCCAATCGTTTCCGCCTCTTCTTTTCGCCAACTGTCAACCCAAGAAGAATCGTCTCTTCTTCCTCCATTCGCTCCTGCAGAAGCATCATCCGCCAAGAAACAGAGAAGGGGGGCGTGGTAGCAGGGGATGGAAAACGCACCGACTTGAAGAAAATCTTGATTCTTGGTGCTGGACCCATTGTGATTGGTCAAGCATGCGAGTTCGATTACTCTGGTACTCAAGCATGCAAGGCTTTGCGAGAGGAAGGGTACGATGTTATTTTGATTAATTCCAACCCTGCCACTATCATGACTGACCCGGACATGGCTGACCGCACTTATGTTACGCCATTGACGCCGGAGCTCGTTGAACAGGTGGTGGCTAAAGAACGTCCCGATGCCATTTTGCCCACCATGGGAGGCCAGACAGCGTTGAATCTTGCTGTGGCTTTAGCGGAAAATGGGGTTTTAGAGAAATATAATGTGGAATTGATTGGAGCTAAATTGAATGCCATTAAAAAAGCTGAAGATAGAGATCTTTTCAAGCAGGCTATGAAGAATATAGGACTCAAAACGCCGCCTTCGGGCATTGGGAGCACGCTTGAGGAGTGCATTCACATCTCAGAGGAAGTTATTGGAGAGTTTCCTCTTATAATCCGGCCTGCATTTACGTTGGGTGGCTCTGGAGGTGGAATTGCTTACAATAAAGAGGAGTTTGAGGTTATTTGCAAGTCAGGGTTAGCTGCTAGTTTAACTTCACAGGTTTTGGTGGAGAAGTCACTCTTGGGGTGGAAAGAGTACGAGTTAGAAGTGATGCGCGATTTGTCTGATAATGTTGTTATCATTTGCTCCATTGAGAATATTGATCCAATGGGTGTGCATACAGGAGATTCAATTACTGTGGCTCCTGCACAGACACTGACTGACAAGGAGTATCAGAGGTTGAGAGATTATTCTATTAAGATCATAAGGGAGATTGGAGTGGAGTGTGGCGGATCTAATGTGCAGTTTGCTGTTAATCCTGTGGATGGTGAGGTTATGGTGATTGAGATGAATCCTAGGGTGTCTAGGTCTTCTGCTCTGGCTTCCAAGGCTACTGGATTTCCCATAGCCAAGATGGCTGCTAAGTTGTCCGTGGGGTATTCATTGGACCAGATTCCTAATGATATCACAAAGAAGACCCCTGCGAGTTTCGAGCCTTCTATCGACTATGTGGTGACTAAGGCAAGTAATTTTTATATGCTCAATTTTGCTTTATTGTCTTTGTTGAGTAGGATGACTTGGGTTGTTTGCTAATACTTTTGTTACCGAGATTCATTAGATCATTCTGTGTTGGGTTATATATATATATATATATATATCATTTGGTTTGTTTGTTCTGAGTAATGTTAAGTGCAACTGTTCCTGCACTGCCTGTCTGCTTCTCCATGCAAAATATCTTCCTATTTTGTAAAGCTTGTTTTGAGCATGTTTCTTGGTACAAAACTAATGTGATTGGCTAAATCGAGATGGTTCTGTGGATTTCCAAATCTTAGCTTTCTTTTGTAGTACTAGTACACGCAGTTTGTACATTTTTCCAATTGTCCACTATCTGTTATTCATAACTTTTTTTTGTCATTCATGCACTTCATCTACTACCCCGCATTTTTTTCCCTACATCTTTCTAATTATTTTTGCTTTGTACATCTAGATCCCCCGATTTGCATTTGAGAAGTTCCCCGGTTCTCAGCCAACCCTTACAACCCAGATGAAATCTGTTGGCGAGTCTATGGCATTAGGCCGAACCTTTCAAGAATCATTTCAAAAAGCTGTCCGGTCATTGGAGTGTGGATACTCGGGATGGGGATGTGCACAAGTTGCTGAACTTGATTGGGACTTGGAACACTTGAAGTACAACCTCCGAGTTCCAAATCCAGATCGCATTCATGCCATTTATGCAGCAATGAAAAAGGGTATGAAAGTTGATGAAATCCATGAACTGAGCTTCGTGGATAAATGGTTCCTCACTCAGCTTAAGGAGCTGGTAGATGTGGAACAATATCTTATGGCTAGGAGTTTGTCTCATTTGACAAAGGATGACTTCATTGAGGTCAAAAAGCGTGGTTACAGTGATAAACAGATAGCATTTGCTACTAAATCAACAGAGAAGGAAGTCCGGTCACAACGGATTTCTTTTGGAGTTACTCCGTCATATAAAAGGGTTGATACTTGTGCTGCAGAGTTTGAGGCCAATACTCCTTACATGTATTCCTCTTATGACGCAGAGTGTGAATCAGCTCCCACCAAAAGGAAGAAGGTTTTGATTTTAGGTGGAGGACCCAATCGTATAGGTCAGGGAATTGAGTTTGATTACTGTTGCTGCCATGCATCTTTTTCCCTGCAGGTATGTGTTTGTAATCTTTGTATTATTTATGCTCCCTTGTCTTCCTAGGCAATTTCTTCAAAAGACTGTTATTTATGCATATTGGCATATCCTACTTCTCTATTTTGATAATATTTTGAGATTCCAATGGTAAGTCAACATGCAACACAACTTTAACTCCTTTTATTGTTTATTAGTTTTTTTGTTTGGCTAATCATGAATCATCAATGCTGTGCTGTTTATCATGTATGCTATTAGAGCCTATTTTGCATTGTGATAGCAGTTGCTTTTCAAAATGCTTTTTGTTTAGAAATGCATCGAAATAATGTTCTTTTATTTATAAAAAAAATAAAATTCATTTTTGATATCAGCATATCAAAACAATTTGAAAACACCCAAAAAAAATTGAAGCAAGGAAAAAAAAATCATGTTTTTACAAAAACATAAAAACAAACAGACTCCTAATCACAAGATTGCTTGTTATATTGTTTTTCTTTCAACCAAAATCAACTTGTAAAACGTCAATTGTGTCTTCATCAACGAATAAACTTGGATTGATGTTGATAAAATGTGCCTAAATTTCTTTAATTGCTTGTATACTCATGAAATTTATTAATGTCTATGTTTTTGGTATTTTTTTCTGTTGGAACTAGTACAGCATGAAAAAGAGCATCCAGGTATGTGAGCTAGTGGAACATAAAAACGATGAAATGAATCAAACACTTTGTAAACACAAGCAAATATCCATATGCAGCTGTTTGTGGTTAGAAGTCATGTAAATGTGCTGAATCTGATTTATGAAGCCATCTATATATGACTATGCTCTGATTTAGTTTGGCAATAAAATTTCATGCTTTCATTAAAAAATATGTTTGAATAAATGTAATGGAACATGCTATTGTATGACTAGGTACTTGAAGATGGTTACCATTTTGGCTCATCATTTTTTAATTTGGTAGCTTTTCCTCTTTGCAGAGTGCAGGATATGAGACAATTATGATGAATTCAAATCCTGAGACAGTGTCCACAGATTATGACACAAGCGATCGTCTCTATTTTGAACCCTTGACAATTGAAGATGTTCTGAATGTAATTGATTTGGAAAGACCTGATGGGATCATTGTACAGTTTGGAGGTCAAACACCCCTGAAGCTGGCTCTGCCCATCCAGCAGTATTTAGACAAGCATAAGCCTCTTAGTGCCAGTGGATCTGGGCATGTACGCATATGGGGCACATCACCTGATTCTATTGATGCTGCTGAGGACAGAGAAAGGTTCAATGCGATTATAAAAGAGTTAAACATTGAACAGCCAAAAGGAGGCATTGCTAAGAGTGACGCTGATGCTTTAGCCATTGCAGCAGACATAGGTTACCCAGTTGTTGTCCGTCCTTCTTATGTCTTAGGTGGCCGGGGAATGGAGATAGTATATAGTGATGACAATCTTGTGATGTATCTTAAAAATGCAGTTGAGGTGGACCCACAATGCCCTGTGTTGATAGATAAATATTTATCAGATGCTGTTGAGATTGATGTGGATGCGCTCGCAGACTCGCATGGTAATGTGGTGATTGGTGGGATAATGGAGCACATTGAGCAGGCTGGGGTCCATTCAGGCGACTCAGCTTGCATCCTTCCCACTCAAACTATCTCATCTTCCTGCTTGACCACAATTCACTTATGGACTACAAAGTTGGCAAAGAGTCTGAATGTTTGCGGTCTCATGAACTGCCAATATGCGATCACCATGAGTGGGGAAGTTTTTCTGCTTGAGGCAAATCCTCGTGCTTCTCGTACTGTTCCATTTGTCTCCAAGGCAATTGGACATCCACTAGCTAAATATGCTGCTCTTGTTATGTCCGGAAAGTCACTTGATGAGATAGGTTTCACAAAAGAGGTAATCCCAGCACATGTTGCCGTCAAGGAAGCAGTTCTTCCATTTGATAAATTCCCAGGCTGTGATGTGCTGTTAGGACCTGAGATGAGGAGTACTGGTGAGGTGATGGGTATAGATTTTCTGGTTGCCCTTGCATTTGCCAAGGCTCAAATTGCTGCTGGGCAGAAGCTACCACTTTCTGGCAATGTGTTCCTTAGTTTAAATGACTTCACAAAATCCCATCTTGAAAGGCTGGCAAAGGCCTTTTTAGGACTCGGGTTCAGGATTGTTTCGACTTCTGGAACAGCTCACTTTCTTGAATTGAAAGGCATCTCAGTGGATAGAGTGCTGAAGATGCACGAGGGGAGGCCACATGCTGGTGATATGCTTGCTAATGGGCAGATTCAATTGATGGTGATCACTAGTTCTGGTGATTCACCTGATCAAATTGATGGCCGGCAATTGAGGAGGATGGCACTTGCTTATAAAATTCCTATAATAACAACAGTTTCTGGTGCTTTGGCAACAGCAAATGCAATTGAGAAATTAAAATCCTGCAAGGTTGAAGTGATGGCCCTTCAAGACTTTTTTAATGTTGAGCAACAGAAAGATTATAGTAAAAATTTGCAGTCAGCATCTTCTTCTCTATGATTGAGGGGGCAATTCCAGTAAGTGCTCCAGTTTATTATGATTATTGTGTTTCCTGTTAAATCTGGTTTGTCATTATCGTTTGGGGTGGATTTTCTTTTCAGTTATATGTCATTGTAAAATTTTGTATGCCCATCTTTTTCACTTCTGTGAGCTGCTTAATAACATCCTTGGAACGTGTATGAGGGAATTTTTGAGCATTGGACGTTTAATAGTTAGCTATAGTTTGAAAATTGGCCTGGCCAGAAACTTAGTTCAGGCGTAGCAAATGAGTAATCTGTTGCCAGAAACTTTGTTTAGGTATAACAAATGAATTGTCTGTTTTAGTGTCTGCATGGCCATCAGCAATTTCAAAAATCCTTTTTATGCTCACCCCATCACTTTCCAAAGACATGTTTGAGTGAATCAAACCGGAATGAAATTCCATGTTTAATCTGTTGGTTTGTGTTCACATGTGAGCTAGATTGTCGTTTCTTGTGCTATCAAGAACGAGCATGTTTATAGTTCTTGTTTCTTAGTTATGCAGCTAGGCATGGGAAATGATTCTGTATCAAGTGAAAGGGCAAAATACTGGTGAGAAAATAGAGTTTTTTTTTTTTTGAAGTGTGCAGGATTACCAGGTTTTAGTAACACACTTTTTTTCAGAGGCTGAGTTAAGGCTCCTTTGTGCTCTGTACTTTTTATGCCCTGCCAGAAACTTACCTATCCTAGTCAAATTTCAAGATTAATTAGGATAAACTACCTATATTTATCAAGTTTTTTGTTCAAGTGTATGTTGTGCGTGCATTCACTTTCTGCTATGTGCTTGGTTTATTATGTTGATGTTTTTCCCCTACTGGAAACAGGTTAAAAAAATCTATCGAAATTTATTCGCCCTCATTTACTGGGAATGATATACATAGAGGGATTAGTGGGGCCATCTGCATGCCATTGTTTGATCCTGCCATTCATCTAGCTGTTTGTTTTCATATGCTGTATGGTGATGGAGATGAAAAGGGATTAGGAGATTCGAAGTTGTTCAAGGCATGGAGTCTGAAATGGCACCTCGCTTCTTCTTGTCAGTTTTGCTTAGTTTGATGAGTTTCCTAAAGATGGGCATCTTCTTCTTTTTTGTTTTTTTTTTTTATCATTAGCAGAGATTGTCTGCAGACAGCAGGTTATTTGTGCTGATTGGCGTTCTTGTTAGTTAAATTTAAACCGTTAAGTTCAAATTAATGGGTGTGATATTAGCAATTTAAAAATGACACAACTTAGCTACTTCATTGGCTCGTAAAAAGTCTTTGGTTTGTCAAAATTAAGATTTAATCAGGGCTGAAAATACAAATTATAAGAATTGAGGATTATATTTAACAAAAGAAAAAAATGTCCTATATGAATTTTGTCGGGGGAAACTTTAGTTTGATCCCCAAAATTCAATGTTTCTGTCATTTGGTCCCTGTTAAATTCATGTTTTAGTTGTTGAGAGAGGTGATGGAAAGTTGACGAAAAATCTTGAGAGTGAAAATGCATAAATGATCAAAATCCAGCTACCAAAAAGAATGATCTTTGCCTCAATAGATTCATCTTCTCAGATGGATTTCAATGGAGGTGTTGTTTTCCTATGAACTTACCAAGAGAAATAGATAGGAATCAATCCGTTTAGTTTCTTTATTATTTTAATTTGTTTTTAATGATTTAAGAGTGTTTTCAGGTTCAATAATGGAAAATTAAGAATATCGAAGTGAGCCAAGGACCTGCTAGGTGCACGAGCCTAGGCTACCAGGCCCATCACGCCTTGTTTTTTTTACGATAGGCCATGCGTTCAGAGGTGGCCTACTAGACCCAATAACACCTAGTTTTTTTTTTAAAAAATAATCATTAAAGAGATTAGTATAATTTGTCTCAATCTTTTTTTTTCTTTTATATAAAAAAGTAGCTTCTCATTTTAGTATTTAATTAACATTAAGAACTAGTTTTCAATTTATCAATCCATGTTGTTTTTAATTAATTTAATAAAATATAAACAATATAGTTTCCTTGCTCAACGACATATATGTATGACGCATCCATTAACCTGGTCGTTCTTTAGAAATCAACGCTCCAGGTTCACATGAAACTAGCATTCATCATAGTGGAAGGTGCGTGCATGGTTCTAATATTAATTGCTATCTGTCAGGAAACTTCTTAAGGCTAGGGCTTCTTATAAATTAAGAGTTTGTTTTTATTTTATCTTTTTCATTCATATTTGCTGGTTTTTAATGCCTGGTGAAGGCATATGACTTTATGAATATTTATAAGTGCAATTAAAAAAAATGAAAAAAAAATAAAAATAATATTTTTTAAAAATTATTTTCAATATTAGCACATGAAAAATAATTTAAAAATATCAAAAATTTTAATTTAAATAAAAATGAATAAAAATACTTTTTTTTTCAAGAAAACTCTTGAAACGCATATGTTGGCTATGCCACGAGGACAACCATTTGTTTTGAGTAGTTTTTCACCATTAATTTGTTTTATCTATTCACTAGGCTAGAAGGATGTTTAAGTATGTCCGAGAATTAATTGTGGTACGTGTAAGCTGACCGGACACCCCGGTTATCAAAAAAAAAAACAATAATGCTAAATCTTATTTAAAATATTTCCTGATAAACAGTTGTAGAAAAACCTCAACCTTTGAATTTGTGGGAACCATCCACGAGATTCCCTTTTACAGGGTTGGGCTTGCGACGGGGGGCATGTTTTCATTGAAGCATGGAAAACAGATTTTGAACCAGCATGCATCTGGTTCCGATGAAGTGTGTGCGTGTAGTGAAGGAGAGTGTATAGAGAGATTCAAGTTACAACCAGGTTGCTTAGGGACCCACTTGAGGATTTGCGAGGCTAGCCTCTCATGGACAGGAAGAATAAAAATTTGCCATGATTCATTAGGTTCTTGTAAGAAAAAATAGGATGCTAAAGACTTGCCACTTTCTTTTTTGCAGTTCAGTTGCTAAAGCGCCATGATTCCACAGTTTAATTATGCTGCAGTACTAAGTTGCCAGCATTTCAATTAGGGCAGGAAGGATCCTAATGCAAATTAAAAGCAGGAACTACATAAATCCAGGGGCAAAACAATTACTTTTGCTGCTATAACTAGTTGCTCGGCACTGGATGCTATAACATTCTCCATGAAAGTAAAGAACAATTTTGTTCTCTATTAAAAACTCTATCCCCTTTACCTTTTGTTTTAAATGAAAAATTATACCAGATGTCGAGAAGATGGAAACTAAAGCAATCCATACCTCAGGCAATATGCTCTGCCAGAGCAAGGATCTTGACATGCTTTTTCTTCCTCAGCTCATGTGGAACAGGCCCAAAAACCCTGCTCCCCACTGGCTGGCCTTGCTTGTCAATAATCACTACTGCATTATCATCAAACTTGACCTCACTCCCATCACAACGGCCACGCTGCATTGCAGCACGCACGACTACACCTCGCACCACCGCACCTTTCTTCACTTTTCCATTTGGAGCAGCTTCCTTTACAGAGGCAATGATGGTGTCCCCCAACCTTGCCCCTTTCTTCCCCTTCAAAGGTTGTATGCACATCACCTTCTTTGCTCCTGAGTTATCCACAACCTTGAGAACAGTCCTCATCTGTATGAAAGTCCTTCGATGCTGTAAAAGTGCATCAGGACATTCAGATCATGATCAGGAGGAAGTTAACAGAGAAAAAAACTAACTGATCCAAGCAATAAATGATAATTTTAGGCACTGGTTGAGATAATCTACATCCCTCTAACATGCAATAAACACCTTTCTACCTTGTTTTAAGTTCTTTCCAGGAAAACTGAACACAACTGTAAATGTCTTGAATTTAAGGGAGGGAAACATGGCTTTTTCAGGAGAACATGTCTCTTCCCAGCAGCCATTCACATAGCTCCTTCAAGATTTCAGGACACAAACGTAAAAAAATGTGCCATTTTACTAACAATTTCTCGCACATCTGATTGCAACCTTTTCAAGTATATGGAAACTATACCTCGGTAATTTATGATACTTCCTAGACACAAGATTGATCACTTGATTAAATCAAAGTACATAGAGAAATGATCTGACCTGAGATAAGAAATTGTTCCATGTCATTTGAGTGGCTGTGCTCAGTAAATTAGAAACATTGGTACCAAGGCGCCTGAGCAATGAACAGTCCCCTAGTTTTGTTTTCCAATACATCATACAAAAAATACAGTAAGTGGATATATAAAATTTTGTTACTTAACCATGCAAACTAAACTAAATTCTTGGTTTTCATGAAAAGAAATTAAGGACATAGCATCATCAAGAAGTTAAAACATTTAAACAAGCATAAAAAAATGCTCAAGAAAGCTAAATATATCCATATTTGGCAGATTGTCTCATTCGGGTAATTTATTTTCATAGCTACTTGGCAAGGAGCAAGAATTTAAGGAGCAAGCCATCACTACTCCATACCAAATGAACAAATAATTTCCCGCGCTATTATAGCTCAAGTGAATAACCATGTGACAGTTACAGTCAATAAAGACTTTCAATGTTCTTAGAATGTGGCAAAGCTGTCCAACACGAACAGTCCTTAAGCATCACTATTATGATCCCCCAAATCCAAGTGCCACATGTTGCACGATGTAAATAAAACTACATCATAATTCCACTAACTGCAGCATTCTATGTACCATTGGTAAATTTAGGACTTCAAGTACTTTTTTCTAGTACATCCAACCAACATGAAGAAGTTGAAAAGGAATCGACTATGTCCCTAATATGTTAATTAACTGTGGTTTCATAGTTCAACAACTACATTGTGCATTGATAACACAAAACAGGAAGCCCTAGACTCCCTCCTGTCTTATTGAATTTCCTTGCAAGTAATATCTCAAATATCAACCTTGCTATTGCACTTGCACCTTCACTAAGCAATGGAATTTTAAGGAATTAAATTCTAGGGAACAAAAAAATAAGCCTCAAATATCTTACAATAGTAAAAACAAGAATACAGGGTTTCATTTGAAAACTTCTCCGGGCCACACATAAACAGAAGTTACTCGAAGAAGACAACACTAAGAAGGTGCGGTTGCATTTCAATGAATTGGCAGTAAAACGCAAGCCACTGCCAGTAAAATAGGTTGCGATGATAATAAAGAAGTAATGGAGCAGAGCTAGCACCTGAAAAAGCTACCTGGGGCAGTGAGGCTCTCTCTCATGGTGGGGAATTTTATAATCACTTTGGTATACAATCAACCATACCATATCACCAACATGAGCGATGCATCTATTTTAATTTTACTTCAGGGGAATGTTAGCTTCAAAGGGTCTTCATTATCGAAACTTAAAACCCAAGCTAAATGTCTCCCAAGGATACCTAATTCAACTGAAAACAAGCAGACAACTTCTAGTCTCATCGACAAGCTTAAGATGCGCACAACCCAAGCTTTTAGAGCTTCAAATTGCTGCTTGCCTTGAGCATAGATTTGAATTTAAAATCCCCAGAGTCAGAAAACCCCACAAAGACATAGAGTCCTAATATTGTATATTCTCCTAAAATCAACACCCAAGCTCCATAACTACGAAAAGATTAAAACTTTCAAGAAAATCAAGATTCAAAATACGTGCACCACACCACAAAAAGTCGTATAAATGAAATGAAAGAAAGGAAACCCAAACAGAGTAAAAGGGATTCACTCACCACGAGAGCATTTAGAAACGAAACTGGCAGCCATTTCTCTAAAAATAAGGGCTCAAACGAGGAGACGACAAGGTTGCCGAAAATTACACTGATGGATGCTTGGAATCTGAAGTGTCGCCTACTATTTTCTTAGAAAAAAATCAAGGGTGAACGATGCATCATTAACCTCTTTAAAAAACAAAAAGCTTAAGCACTCGAGCCCAGGATAGAGAATCCACGTGCATTTTTTTATTCAGACCTAATTGTGTTGGGCCACTCGAGGTAGCATATCAAAACTCTTTTTTTTTGCACTTTAGTTTGTTTTCTTAATTTTACTCAACTAGATTTTTTTAAATTGTTTTTTTTTTCATTTTTATCTTGAAATATTTGGTTTAGTTTTAATTTGTCTCCATGATTTTAATTTTTTGCATTGCATGTGTTCATTGCGATCTCAAATAAACATCATGTGTATTTACTAGTGTTTGATTTTACACATGTCTATTTTTATTTTTATTTTACATCGTTAATTTTTTTTAATTCATCGAATCAATCAAGTCACATCGAGTTACCCCCTCACAATTTAAGTTTTTATAAAAAAATAAAGAAGTCAAGTTTGAAGCAATTGCAAGAAAAAAGAATAACTTTTTTTTTAATTATGAAGTTTTGTGTCTTCAAGTTCAACTTTTAGAGCAAAGTTTGATCAAACTTTCCATAACTAAAAAACTTGAAGAAGTTGATATGGTTGATGATCCAAAATACTGCAAGTATCACCAGCCAATCACTCTATCGAGAAATGCTATGTCCTCAAAGATATGATAGTTCATAGTTGGACATAAATTACTCAAAATACCACGTTTATCGATTGAGCTACTGACAGAACGCATCGTTGATACTTTTAAAAGAGTTGGATAAAAAGTACTCAAAAGATCACTCTTGCCGATAACGTTATTGACACAAAATTTCATCGGTATTGTCTACAGAGTCATACATAAATTATTCAAAATATCACTTTTATTGATGAAATATATCGATGGATCATCGATGGTATATCTCGATGACCTCACCGATGATTCTTTTAATCACAAATGTTTGCAATTTTATCCCCGCCAAATTAGTGTTTCCATTAATATAAATACAGTTGATGTTTTTGTCAGTGAGGATACCACCAATGGAGTCACAAACAAAAACTAAACTACTACAACAATTTTATCAAAGGACATTCCCATCCATGTATTTGTCGGAAAAACAATTACCGACAGAAATAACATTACAATACCAATGGAAATGTCTGTCGATAAAATAGTTAATTCTGATAGTGGTTTGCATGGAGGTTGCTTGAATGTATGTTCAAGAGGTTCACATCATATCACCTATGTTATCTTAATTGATCTAACAAAATAATAGACATTAGGTATAATATGAACTGTACGAGTAAGTGATCAAGAGAGCATTCCTCAACCTAGGTGACTCAGAGAAAATATTTTTTCTGTTTTCAAATAGTATTGACTAAGAAATCTTTGGCCAAAGTGGAATGAGATTTGAAAAGAGATTCAAATCTTATTCAAATGATCAATAACTATTATTGTAAAAAACAAACATAATTTAATATGGAAGACATACTTCATGCTTTAACATTAATCAAAATATTCCTGATAAAATAATATTAATTATACTGAAAAACCAGTCACTAAAAAGTTAAGTCAAATCGATAATGATTTTTATAATATTTAGGGACATGACACATTGCTAGACAATGCACATAATCTTCAAATATAAATTAATCAATTGTTCAATTGATAATAAAATAAATTATTTAATTTATTTAATTAGGATCACAATTTATTTTTTGGCTAGCATATCAGAAGCCTAACGAGTCATACATATTATGAAGTATTAGTAATAAATTAAACCGTGATTGTTTAATTAAGAATAACTTGATTAAAATATATTTATGAAATTAAAATCTAGAATATAATTAATACAATAATATATTTATGTGCTTGGAAAAATCAAGAAAGAATTTAATTGAGTTACTTTTAAACTTATCCTAAATTAATATTTGAATATTATTTAGGGGATAAATTTATATTTTATCAATTTATAAGATTTTATTTTTTCATATAAATAGTAAATTATGTCTTTTATTTTTTAAAGAGTGATTGCTTCTTGAACAAAAAAACAAACATAATTCACATATAAAAAGTTAACCCTCTAGTCATTTAAATTTCTCTCTCTTAAATAAAGATTAGAAGTTCTTCATGGGTGATTTGTGTGAATTAATATTAGATATTAAACAATTAAATAATTTGTGGTTTGATAAGATTTTCAGGTTATAAATCTTTAAATAACTCTCTATCATACAAAAACTTTTAAAAATTTTATTTTACTATTTTCATTTCAAGAAAAACATAAAAAAAAACATATAACAAAAATCAGTAAATGTAACGGATATGAGACGCCATCCTCAAATTCAATAAATGGAAGAACAAATGACATCAATATCTATGGAGTTGATTGCTTATAAATTTCATGGACAATCCTCACTTTATGGCCAAAAATCCTTTCAAGGATATACATTTTGGTGACCTTTTAACTTTATCTTAAAGAAAAAAGAAACAGAAGAGAATTGGTTTGGGGGTTTGACATGTTCATTGACAGCACCGATTCGCCTCGTTCTCTGTTGATATGCAGGGCTAAACGTGTGGAGGTAGAGCTGTAAAATCAAAATTGAAAGAGAGGTAAGTAGAGCTTTGTATTCCTCAAGTTTCATTTCCATTGTTTGAATCCACATGCAGAATGTTAGGGAGTTCTGTTAGAGCTTCAACAAATCATAGACAACACTATTTTCTCGAAAACCCTTCATTATTATCATCTTTCACACACATCTCATCAAGCAAAAGCAATGGAAATGCAAATCAACACTCATTTACTGTTTCCTACCTCGTTAACAAATGTGGGTTTTCTCTAAAATCTGCCCTAGAAGCTTCTAAACGTGTCCATTATGAAACCCTACACAAACCCGACTCTTTACTTAGCTTCTTCAAGGACCATGGCTTCTCAGAGAACCAAACTTTAAAACTTACCAGAAAATGCCCTGAACTGCTTTTGTACAATCCTGACAAAACCCTTTTGCCCAAACTTGAGTTTTTGTATTCTAAAGGAGTTTCAACCACTGATGTTGCTAAAATCATATCCTTCTACCCTTGGATTTTGAGATGCAGCTTAGAAAACCAGTTAGTTCCTGCTTTTGACTATTTGAAAAACTGGTTCCCGAATGATACCATTGTTCAAGTATTCAAAAGTACTCCTCTAGTTCTTCAACTTAATCCTGTAACTGTAAAATATATTTTCCAGATTTTGCGAGATAATGGAGTGCCTGACAAGAATATTGTTATGTTAGCTCGTAGCCACCCTAAAACATTGTTGTTGAGTCCAAAGAAATTTAACAAGGTGTTTTGCAAAGTGAGGACAATGGGATTAGATCCTTGCAAGACTCAATTTGTCATTGCGATCCTAGCATTGACGTCCATGAGCAGATCCACATGGGAAAAGAAAGTTGATGTATATAGGAGATGGGGTTTGTCCCGTGAAGAGATTCTTGCAGCATTTGCAAAGTCTCCATGGTTTATGACCCTGTCTGAAGAGAAGGTTGTGGCAGTGATGGATCTTTTTGTCAACAAATTGGGCTGGGAATCTTCTTTTATTGCCAAAAATCCAACCCTTGTCTCATATAGCTTGGAAAAGAGGCTCACTCCAAGGGCTTCGGTTTTGCAGTTTCTAGTGTCTCAAGGTTTGATTGAGAAGAGTTTCAGAAGCACTACATTCTTCATTGCATCTGAAAATAAGTTCCTGCAGCAGTTCATAAATCAGCGTGCTGAATCTACCCAGATACTGAAACTGTACCAGGAGAAATTGAATCTTTCAAGATAAAGGATCATAGATGAAAAGGGTACAGTGGTTTTCTAGCAGTTCTAAGCTCTTTCGCATATTAATCACCTCACGTTTCCTTTGATTGTTTCAACTGATCTAATTGTGCCCTTTGTTTCTAATATCGATTTAGTTTCGATTTCACCATTTGATTTGGATGGAAAGGATAGATTGAGGTCTTGCAGTTCTAAACTCTTATTATTTCTCTTGATTTATTTCCAGTTGTAAAAGTACTGTAAATGAGTTATTGAATTTGAACTCTTTGTTTTCACCCAGATTGAATCTCATGCTCAACAACAATTCTTATGGCCATCCATCATGATTGAATAAAATCCCTTCACTGTCTTGAGTGAACTCCATGATTGTTTTTATGTGGTCATTTTTTTGAATGCAATTGAAAAATCCTCACTTATGCTGACATGGTCTGTAGACTTGAGGAATATTTTGGTCTTCTGCAACTGATGAAAATTGCTAAGAGATTTCAAAGATGACGTTGCCACCAGTGTTCTTAGGATTCTTGCTTTCTCATACTTATGGGAAACTTCTTGCATTGATGAACCCTGTTGTTCTTGGTTCTTACAGAAAAATTGTGGACGGTGACCGTGCAGAGACTTTTTTTGCCATATTTTTCTGGTGGTAGGTGAGTCATGAGATTGGGAGACCATTAGCAAGATAAAGAAGACGCTCTCCAGGATTGTTTCTTGATATAACTTAGGAAAATAATGAACAGTTGTTTCAATTCAGTTAATTTTGTATCTGGAAGCTTTGCTGCTAAAATCTTTTGCTGCCATTGAGTAATTACGAGTTTGATGTTGGAATTCATGTGAAAAATGAATAAAATAGCTTGTGAGTGGAAGATCCAATACACGAACAAGTTTTGAGGGATCTTGTCAGTAGATCGGGATGGAAGGTTCTGTATGTTGACATAGCTGGGAGAGAAGGCACATCCTCTAGTCAACAAGAGTTTAGAGGCTCCACATTCTTAATTGCCTCGTGCTGTTCGTAATTTACCAAGCGATCTTCTCGTATGTGTTTGCCCCTGACTGGATGGGGGATTAACTGCCAGTTTTGGATGGCGTTTCAACCGTTGTTTCTAAAAAAATTGATTTTTATTTTAATTTAAATGAATATATTTTTGTGTTTTTAGATTATTTTAATATACTGATATCAAAAATAATTTTTTAAAAATAAAAAAATATCATTTGATGTATTTCGACATAAAAAACACTTTGAAAAGCTACCGCAACAGCTCTCCCAAACAATTCCTTAATCGATTATAGAAACGTACGCGAGTTTAATTAGTCAATTTATTAGTGAACAAGGAAAAATATTATATAGACAAGTGAACAGATTGACTTTAATCTCGCAACTCCCTGTGAAAGCATAAATGGTTTTTTTTTATATTAGTGATGGTGAAATTTATGAAAATACACGTCACCCATGAAAATAGATTAATTTCAGAAAAGCATGAAAGCTTGTTGAGATTCTTTTTTGGTATTTAAAAATGGTAAATTGCCTGTGAAAATAGGTAGGTCACTCATTAAAATAAATTAAAATATAAGGGCTTTCTGAAGTTATTTTTGGAATTTAAGAAGGGTAGGTCACTCATTAAAATAAATTAAAATTTCAATTTCAATTTCAAAATGGGTAGGTCGCCTGTGAAAATAAATCAAATTTAGGGAAGCTTGAAGGCTCGTTGAAATTCATTTCTGAAATTTGAAAATAGTATGTTGCTTGTGAAAATAGAACAATTTCAAAGAAATATGGAGGCTTGCTGAAAAATTCTTTTTAGAATTTGAAAAGAGCAGGTCGCCTATGAAAATAGGCTGATTTTTTAATTTCAAAATGGGCAGGTTACCATGAACATAGACCAATTTCAATGAGGTGTGAGGGCTTGGTGGAATTCTTTTTGAATTTTAAAAAGGGCAGGACACCCATGATAATAGACTAATTTTTGGGTTAACCCAAGTGATCTTTTATTTTTTTATTTGATTTAGTTTTCAATTTATTCTTTTAGATTGATTGAAAATTGAGTTTTATATATATTTTTTTCATTTTATAAGGTTATTATAGTTTTATGATCTAAGACGTGAGTTATGCCCATTGACGCACTTTTTTTTTCTTTTTTTACTTGGTTTTTTAAATTTATCCTTTAATATTGGGTTGATTGGGAATTAGACTTTATAATTTATTTTGGGTTTTATTTTATGAGGTCATCCCAGTCTCATGACTCCGGGCCATAAGTTTGGTCGATTGACTCGAGTATTTTTTTATTAATTTCATCATTCAACATTAGGTTGATTGAAAATTGAGTTTTATAAGTTGATTACTTTTATGGAACTATCCCGGTTTCATGATTTAGGCATAACAAGTTAATCTGGGTTGACTCAACTCATTTTTAGTTGAATTTTATTTTCAAATTCATCCTTCAACATTAGGTTGATTAAGAACTTATTTAATAAAAAAACATTTGCTTTCCATATAGTTATTGGGGTCTCATTACCCGAGTAACAGATTTGATTCACTAACCCGAATTGACTTAGATCAATCTAATATTATTTATCTTGATTATTTTTTAGTCAAATTATATTTTTATCGGTCATTTGCGTTGTTACATCCAAAATTGTTTACGTAATATAACTTAAATATGTACCTTTTGACACGAACAAATAACTTTTTTCTTTTTATAAATAAAGATTTTAAAAGATACATAAAGTTAATACAAAAAATCTCACTAGTTACCTTTTGAGCTCATCTTGAAAAAAGCACGAGAGAAAATAAAACACATAATCCACTAAAATAAAAAGATTTTTCAATCTATGATTTATTTTATACTTGTATTTATTTTAAAAAAAGAAGGAATAAAAAATAACTAAGAGATACTCTAACTACAATCAGCATATCATGAAATTTCGGAAATACCCTTCCTTTTCCATTTTCAAGGAAGACCTCTTTGTATACAACGTGGATAAAACACAGCCCTGCACTCGCTCACACTGAATTAATTAGAATTGTTTAGAAGTCTACTTCAAGTTATTTTTTAAAATATTTTTTATTTTTTAAAAATTATTTTTAATATTAATATATTAAAATAATATAAAAATATAAAAAAACATTTTTAAAAATAAACAATTATTTAATCACTTAAATTAATATTCCTCCCGCACTGCCCTTTTTCAATAGCCCTTTAGCCAAAAGACAACTCTCTCCACCCCAAACAATCCAACGCTCCACAAGAACCGAGGACACTATTGTCATCTCGAACTCACAACTACTAAACTAAAGAAAGTTGGTTACTCATAATATATCTCTTACAACCTCAAAAAAAAAAAAGTCAGTAAAAAAACATCATAAAGTCACACTTTTAATTTATTGTTTTTTTTATCTCCTTATTACCTCAAGAAGAACAATTATTTTGGGTTCTGACTGCTCTGTTTGGCGCGTATAATACACCACCAACAGCATAATGCACGATAAAGAGAAGATCAAACAACAAGTATCGCTCAAGCGAGAGAGAAAAGTGAAAGCAAAGGCTCAAAATCCATAAACCTCCCTTAAAAACCAGAATACCAGGTACCCGCTCTCTCTCTCTGTATGTGTTTTTCCTTCCAAAATCCAAAAAACAAAAACATATGATCAGTTTATTTATACTTTCTCTCTCTAGAAGCAGAAACTTAAAACCAGGAACGGTTTCTCTCATTGATTGGTGTCTCATTTTGTAACCGCCAAAAAAAAAGAACCGCAGAAACTTGCTTGTTTTTTCACTTGTTTTTCTGTCCGGTTCCGACAAGTTCGGGCTTGGTCCGTACGGATGGACCGGTACGGTGGAGCACGAGAAGGCTCACAATCCGATCCGGCACTAGAGTGGACGGGTTCAGGACAGGAAAGCGGACTTGAAGGTAACCTACATTAATTCGATTTTCACTTGATAGTGATCTGTTTTTGTTGAGTTTGATTAATCATGTTTGGCGTGGTTGATGTAGAGGGTGTTTGGCAATTAGGATTAGGGGAAACAGAATCGGAATACCCGGAAAGACCTAATGAGCAAGATTGCCCGTTTTACTTGAGGACCGGTTTTTGCGGGTACGGAGCTAGCTGTCGGTATAATCATCCACGTGACCGGACTGTGGTAATTTCGACCGATTGTACTTGAATTGAGTTTGAAATGACTTGTATTTAGTAATTAGGTTTGATCTTGTAGCTTTTGGAATTGTGATTGGAGGAGGGTTTGTTTTGTAATTTTGATACGTGTGGAGGAGGAGGTCTTTGCTTGCTTTGTGGTGGTGTTATGGTAAGATCCGTATGGTTTGATTGTGTTAGTTGATGTTGTTTTTAGGTATTGAGAGCTGTGAGGACTAGTGGAGTAGAGTTTCCTGAACGAGTGGGCCAGCCTCTTTGCCAGGTACTCGATTTCACTGGTTTCGAAATGTTACTATGATTGCTGTGTATGCAAATGGCTGATTCTGGACAATGTATGTTCATTAATGATATTTTCAGCCAAGTGTAATGGAGTGCTGGTGCAATTTCTATTGATTTCATTACATTACGCATTGTCCATCTCATTCTGAATGAATTGTAAATTCTTTTTCTGAATTAGGACCTTTGCTGTTTAGCCATGTTTTTGGTTTGGTTTAGTTAGATGTTTCATGGGATTCCTAGTTATGCTGATCAAACTGTTCTTTCTTTATTTGCAGTATTATATGCGGACAGGGACATGTAAATTTGGTGCTTCCTGCAAGTACAACCATCCTAAACAGGGAGGCAGCTCTATTAGCCCTGTGTCATTAAATTATTACGGATACCCATTACGCCTGGTCTGTATTTACATCAGCATTCAAGATTTATGTCTTTGTTCTTGTTGGTCTTTTTAGTACCAAGTATGAAGTCAAGTTTGCTGATTCCTTGAGTTTAATTAACAACAGGGTGAAAGGGAATGTACATACTACATTAAAACAGGGCAGTGTAAGTTTGGGGCAACATGTAAATTCCACCATCCACAGCCAGGTAACATGCAAATTCCAGCACAATCACTGGCTCCACATGTTGCATCGGTGCCTGCCCATACTCTATATCCGACAGTGCAATCTCTATCTGTTCCTTCATCTCAACAGTATGGCTTAATGGTTGCAAGGCCTCCTCTGCTTCCAGGCTCCTATGTACAAGGTCCTTTTGGCCACGTATTGCTTTCCCCAAGCTTAGTTCCCTATCCAAGTTGGAGTCCATACCCGGTAGGTCAATGGAAATTCCTCTATTTCATTAGATTTTGACTAATCTACTTCTGTTCATTTTGAGTTATAATCACTCCTGGTGCAGGCACCTGTAAGTCCAGTAGCCTCTCCTAATACCCAGCCTGCAGTTGGCTCAGGATCAGTCTATGGAATTTCACCACTATCTCCTTCTGCACCTGCTTATACAGGAGCATATCAATCCATACCTACTGCAAAAGGTCCTTCTAGCAGTTCCCAGAAGGAACACTTGTTTCCAGAGAGACCTGGCCAACCAGAATGCCAGTATTACATGAAAACTGGTGATTGTAAATTCAGATCCTCATGTAAATATCATCATCCCCCAGATTTGGTTGCTGCAAAAACAAATGTTGTTCTTAGCCCCATGGGTCTTCCTCTACGTCCAGTAAGTATTTTTCTTAAAAAAACCTTGTGTCAGGGCATGGATTACTAGATTGTTACTTGCTAAATCTGCAAAATATTTTAATTAATCAGATCTAGAGTGGTTGTTGCTTGCTACATAGCATTTATGACTCGTTTGGTGGATGTCATTAAAACATCATTTTCTGATTTCATGAATGTATATTTGTTTTGAGCTATGCATTCATAATGCTGTAATTTAATACTTGTTCTTTCTTTCTCTATCTTTTCCCTTCATTTTCCTCAGAGAGAGTCTGACCTTCCTTTTGGTAGCTATTTTCTCTCTCGTTAGAGTCTTAGTGAAACAAAGTTCATTTCACATGGTTAGAACCCTGAATCTTCTGACTCAACTCTGTCATACACCCTGCCTCCAGTACGATATTTTTGAGATCTTATCAGAGTAGGTGATTATGTGGAACTTGCCCTTGATCTCTGGATGCTTTTTTGGAGGTCTGTCTGCACCACATCATTAGTGAGTCTTTTCACTTTAGTTTTTTTCTTCTTCTTGAAATAGCTGTTCTTTTGCCTTGGGATGCTGGTGCGCCATGTGAGAATGGCATTTTGACATTTGAAGTTTTTCGGTGGCATGTTGCTCTGTAGATCCATCTGTCATGCATTTATAGAACATTACAATTTATGCTTGTGTAGTTGAAATACAAGAAGCAACATTGCTTCCTTGCTTCACTCTAAGGGATATTTTAACTTTATAAGAAAGTAAGAGGGTCTATTCCCATTATATGGCAGCCTTTTTCTACCCCCTTAAACTGGATAGTTTTTCAGGTTCACAGCTTTTGCAGCTGAGTATTGCGTGAAATTTAACTACAATGTCATGGGAATGGACCTTTCAAAGAGAATCTTATATTCTGTCCTAGTCCAAAATAATATATATATGTTCTTTTTTTTCCCCTTTTCGATCTGGAGTACTCCATATATAAGGTCATATCTTTTTTATAGGCTTCCATATGTTCATAAGCATATTTACTAGTTGAATCCCAACCTGGTACAGTATCATATCTGATATTCATCCATGTTAATCAGGGTTTGCCAGCATGCACTCACTATACACAACGTGGACAATGCAAGTTTGGGCCTGCATGCAAATTTGACCATCCAATGGGAACATTGAGTTACAGTCCATCTGCATCTTCTCTTGCTGACATGCCAGTTGCACCCTACCCAGTGGGATCTTCAATTGGCACTCTGGCCCCATCATCCTCATCTTCAGATCTGCGGTCCAAACCCAGCAAGGACTCCAGTTCAACCAGATTGTCTTCATCAACAAGCACACCTAGTGGATCAGTTGGTTCAATATATTCGAAGAGTCCTGTTTCTAATTCGAGCGTTCAACAGTCAGGTCACAGTTCTGGTCCTTCAACCACCACCAGCACCAGCACAGGGGCATGCTCTTCATGCTAAGAAAACATACCAAACAGCTCCTGTTCATTCCTCTTCCTGATCAAATTCATGAAAAACAGCATTTTTTTCTTGCTTCTGCCGTCAAATAGGAGGCTTTATTTTCCCAGCTCAGACGCTTCCACGATTCAGGCCTAGCACACATTAGCTCTGATAATTTCTCTGTTCATATATTCCTGTGGCCATTGTTTTTTATATTGAATAAGCTATGGCCATTTCTCAAAAATCTTAGCAAACCCTGCATAGTCTTCCACTGTTCTTCAAATAAACATGAATCTACAGTCCCTTAAGGCAGATCTGTATCCACATCTCCTTTTTTCGGAGTCTGTTAATTTATATCCCAATCCTTTTTCAAAAATGAAAAAGATAAATCCTAAAGCATTCTTCCTTTTACATCAGCTGTGTCTTCATGTCAATCAATCTATGATTTTCTTCAACTCTGGGAACAAGCTTCCAATTTGTCTAGATAGTAATTTGAAGGTTTCTTGCTCCCTTTTTTTTTTTGGCATATGGGGTTTAATGTGAAAAATAGAAGTATTACAAAGACTTGAAGGAGGCATGCATCTCAGTTCTACCTTACATGTGATTAGGTACACAGTTATGCTGTAACAGGTTGAAATGTTTGGCATTTTTATTGATGGATCTATTATGAAATACAAATATATGAAGGGTCACTCAGACTGTTATAATCTTTCCTCATTTATTTCTGTCATTTCCTTTGTTTTGCTTGTCCTTTCTTCATGCATGCCATATCAGGTAAAATTTTGCTAGAGAAGAATGATTATCATCAGATCGTAACTGTGGAAAATTGACTGGTGCTCACTCTCTCTCTCCCCCCCCCCATCCTCTTGTTGGATGTGAGGTGAATTGAAGGCCTCATGGGTAAGCAAAAATAACCCAGAATCCGAAATATTTCCAGATAATTTTGTAGTTATTTAGATTAGAGGATTACTAGTGTTGATCAAAATAAGTGTTTTGCGCAAGCTTTTCTAGATGTGGTCTCTCCACCTCGAGCGGCACGTACTTTTCTGTAAACTTCTGATCACTGTGTTTGCTTGCTCGTTTCCGTTAAGCGAAATCCTCTCATCTATATGGAGATTGTTTTTATTGACTTTGTGGAAAACCTTTCTTTGCTCATGAGCTCTCCTAATTGGAGACTTTTGGTTAAGCTATCTTCATAATTATGCTTTCCTCTGTTTGAATCACAGATAACGCTGCATGCATTCTGGTTGGTGATGTTCATCAAAATGCCCAAGCCAGGCGACCGACCGTTTGACGTTTGAATTTCTTTAAAAATATTTTTGAAAAAATTAAAAAATATATATATTTTTATTTAATTTAAAATTAAAAAAATATTATTTTAATATATTTTTTAATGAAAAATACTTTAAAAAACAAATTCAATCATAATCTTAAATACACTTAAGCTAGCTGTCACGAGAACAGGCGTTCCTGTCTTGATCTTGAAAAGCACTTTGGATGGATTTACTGATTTGTTTACTAAAGACATGGTTCAAGGTTTTTGTAGTTTGGTTTTGATTGCGCTTGATGATGGTGCTCTCTTGTTTCTGTATATACATAAGATGTTTAGAAGAAAAAGGGTATTTTTGAAAAATAATTTTAAATTTCATTTTGAATTTGATAAATTAGAGGGTTTTCCTAGGATTTGCTTGTGGTTATTTTTTATAAATGAAATTCCATTTTAATTTCGAATCAATATCTTTAAGAGAATTCCAAGCATAAGAATTTATTTAACTTGTTAATTAAATTTAATTCTTAGATTTCTATACAGCCTGTATAAAGAATATATTTCCACCAATTCATAGTAAAGCATGAAAGTCTCAACTAATGAAGCAATTGATTGATCATCTTAGCCCTTGTTCCTGAACAAGACAGCTGTTTTTGATCTCTTCTGTTTGGTCTAGACGACTTGTAGAATATCTTGCTGACATGCTTCTCCCTATTTTTTTTAATTGAATAAATTACACAAACATGGCAGTCCCTGTAAGCTTCCTGTTTGGGAAAAGAGTATGCATCTTACACATTTTCGCACCATCACTCTCGCATGCTTCGACATATTTCTATTTGAATTTGGTTTCTTTTCTAACATTTGGATAATTTTCATGATTTTTTTTTTCATTTCCACTTACGCTTATTTTCTCTTGACGATTTCTTCAATCCATTCAGGAGTCTCAACTGAAACGCCTAACGCAATAAGAAGGAAGCTGCTGTTGGGAAGTGATGATATTCGAAGCAGGTCTACCGCCAGTTTTTTCCCGCTTTGGATGCCACGTTTCTGTAGATGAAAATAAAATAAAAAAATGATCACCCCTAATCAAAGAAATGGATAGGTTCAACTCATGCATGGTTCTAGATTTTCCACTTTGCAAGTGTTAAAAAAAAAATTCATTCTGTTTTCTTTGGGATCTTCAAGGACACTACAAAAAAAAAAGGGAACAAAAAAGAAGAGAAGAGAAACATCAATTGGGTTTCAGCTTCTTTGCAGCTAGCTGGAGCCTGTTGCTATTAATCTAGTCAACGTTGGATCTATGAACGATCAGAATGAGGAACAAGAATCACCGGGGTGGGATGATGTGCAGCCTACAGTAGCAAGAAAAGGAGAATATAATCGTCTTCCCAGACAGGCAACTGGTTTTAGAATTCACTACAATCCACACGCAACTTTCCTTAAACTAGGAAGCCTGGTTGGTTGATAGAGATGGTTTATTTCTGATGTTTCAAGGTTTATCATCATGAAGTTGGCTGCGTTTATGCATGTTACTGGAATATTTAGGCTAGAACATACTTTTTGGAGGGCCTGCTCTCAGTGGGTTACAGTAGTGCAGAAAAAGAACATCTTCATTTAAGACTAGGTTTTGAACTTTGTATCTAATCTAAATTGATCATAGCCTGTCAATGAGACTTGAAAGATGGGTCAAGTTCAGTAAGGATTGGGCCAACTGAGATTTGAACTCCACTTACATTTTCCTTTGCTAGTGGTAACTCCATTAATTTGAAAGATCGAGTGCAAAATCTCCAGTTTCAGATGTCATGTATCAGAGACCAGGATGGGACAAGACACTGGTATCACATCTTCCTGGAAGAAATGTTTTATTCTAGTGCTTTACTTTCAAATATTCAAGGCAGAGGTTTAGTATTCTCTGAAGAGGTCCCCATTTTTTTCAACAAGCAAAACAGCAATAAATATAATGTGTTCACACTTTCTAAATAGGTATTCAATCATTATGATCACAATACTAAGAAGTTTCAGTCACTATACCTCCTCTTGGTATTAAGAACTGGAGGATTACTTCCACACTGGCCATCTTGGATCAAATGATCCCCTCTTCGCTTTTGATAGACCAGAACTCTCAGGATAGTCATGCCACACCATTTCCATCTGGAAGGAATTAAAGAGGATATGATCAATCAGAATTCTGCCAACAATGGGCTAGAATAAAGTTGCACCAACAATGACAATAACTGAGAAAGAACTTCAGGTAGACACAAGGTTGGCTTGAGAAAGGAATGCAAGGATATTGTAAGAAAAATGAGTTGTTTTCCACTTGAAAAGTGGAATCTCTGTTGGAATAGTTACAAGATTGTGGACTTCAATTAATGACTTGAACTTGACTATTTACCTACCAGAAACACATGGTCTCATTGATGTCAATGGCAACTAATCATGATGGAAGTTTGCATACTAGAATCAAAGAGAAAACATGCACATACATGTCTGTGTGTGTGTGTGTGTGTGTGTGTGTGTGTGTGTGTGTGTGTGTGTGTGTGTGTGTGTGAGAGAGAGAGAGAGAGAGAGAGAGAGAGAGATTAAGGCTGTCATGGAGTGCTACTAAGGTGATGCATCACTGGGAGGGGGAAGATGTTGCCAGTGAAAGGATATAAAGCTCCACGCACCTCTCCAACAATCACAGTGTCACCTTCCTTGACTCCCATCTTCAACAGTGACTTGTTCACTCCACAAGCATCCAACACATGTTGAAATCTTGTGTCAGAATCTTTATACCTGTTCGAAATCATGCATTAAATACTTCAGATGCAAAATGGAGTAAAGACAACCAGAAGGAAAGGATATTATCTCAAAAATGTAAGATATGTATTCCAAAATATGCCAGATCTATTGGAAACTGACAGCAAAAGTATGGCATGAAGTATTGATCATGCACAACCATTCAAGTTCTGGCAAAATATGTCCTATCCTAGAGTACCAACCAAATCATAAATGCAAATGTACAAACCAAACAGGAGCAAATTAATCCTTGGTACAAAATAGAATCAATTGAATAAATCCAAGTTATTAAACAAGATGGTGATTTTTTTCTAACCCATAGGATCCTAATAAAAAGCAGGCAACTAAAAAGGCAAACAATAACATAGAAATGAGAATCGCACACTATCAAAGTTACCCACCCATCCACTGATGATTCAGTATTTGTAACAATTTCAATTCATTCTGGCAATGTTCTAGTGAGCCGAATCATTGAGCGGATAAAAACATCCACAAATATTCATGTCAGCTGAAATAACCAAACCAGGTAAACAATGCAGGTTTGTGGTTTGGTAATCCATTGGCCAAGATAGAAAACAGAAAAAGAAACTTCTATTTGAGATTCCAGTAAAACAAATGGTGTGCATGGATTTTGCACCCTCCTGTATCCGGAATGAAACCTAACTTAGTCAGCATTACCTTGCTAGGTTACTGGAAGAGTTACATATGTCCAGACAGAAAACACATCAATACAAACAGTATAATCTCAAATCATATTTGGCAAGCCGGTGTGAGATGAACGGGACCATTATCGACCAAAGATGCTAACACAAGATAAGACGCGACTGAAAAATATAGTGATAAACAGTAATCAGAGTGAGAAGTTCATAGCCCACCGCCAATTTGTCATCTGAACAAAACGTTGCAATCCAGCCCCAACTACTTGCCATGTATTGGACACATTGTCAAAAGAGATCTCAAAGTCATTAATTGGAGCTCTTCGCTGCCTTTGAACCATATCAGCCACATGATTCATATTTACCGGATTGGTCCAACCTAACACAGATAAAAACTCTTCAAGAAACTGTAGGATTGAAAATAATGAATATGCAACATAATTTCAAGTACTCTAGCATGATCAATAGGCCATATTAAAGTCAATTTTTTATAAAATAAATAAATAAATTGCAAGTAGAAATTTGACCTTCAAAACTCTTATTGGCTTCTTTACTTTCTTGCAGAAGCTTATGAGCAGCACAAATCACTTCATGTGTCCCTTCTCTCTTCACAGCACTCATGCAAAAAGTCTGAATCCCACGTGCTTCTAGCTTTTCCTTGAATAACTGCCAGTTTTCATATGCCTCTGGAAGGTCCATTTTGTTATAGGCAACTACATAAGGTTTCTCCGCAAGTTCAGGACTAAACATTTCCAGCTCAAGACGAACAGCATCAAATTCGAATTCTGGCTGCTGTGAAGATCCATCAACAACATGTACCTAGGAGTCCAAAACAATGTAGATTCTGTCAGTGGAAATATCAAACAAATGATAGGAGGGTGAGACCCATCCAAAAATCCTTTATGCAAAAGATAAGAAAAGAAAGAAAATAACAGGACCATGGGTGAAGAGATAGTAGATACGAATCACATTGTTACCATCACTTCAATTATCATTCATGAGCTCTCTTTAAATCACTGCTGTTTTGATCAACATGACCCGATTTTTTATCTTCTTACATCATGCATAAAGTCACTGACACAAATATCAGAAAAGCATTTTGCACATCACGTCGTTTCCAGTGATCCAAAGACTAATAGAGAATCTTATAGAATAAGGTAAGGAAGTGAAACATAACATGACAAGCTCAAAAGTAGAATAATTTACTGTTACAATCATAACAGGAAAATTAATCTTTCTGCAAATTTCATCATTAAATTAGTTGCAGTTCATGATAGAAAGCCTGTACCAGGGCAGAACACCTTTCAGTGTGTCGTAGAAACTCGTGACCTAGACCAAAACCCCGATGTGCTCCTTCAAGTAAACCTGGAAGGTCTGCTACTACCATTGTAGAGTCATAATCAAATGAAACTACACCCAGGTTAGGAAGTAGAGTAGTAAAAGGATAATTCGCTATTGCTGGCTGTGCAGCACTTATGACACTCAAAAATGTGCTTTTCCCAGCATTTGGGGCACCCACAATTCCAACATCTGCGACCAGCTTTAGCTCCAGCTCCATCCACCTGTTCATGCTTGGCATTAATTCTAATAATGAGCACGATCAAAACAAACTCTTCCAGAACATATAACTACATCCCGTAAGCCTGGCAAACTATGAGATTTAATAACTTTATTATATTGACCTTGGTGCTTTAATCAACCATAAAACTCATAGGCATGCCGCTTTAGATAAACCACAACGAAATCAAACCAAGTCCAGCACATTACAAAATGCAGAACGTTAGCAGAAAGAGCAAGACCAACCAAAGTTCAATACTTATATTCTACTGCGCCGTCACCATTCTCATCACGATCACTTTAATCAAAGCAAAGCAAGATCAACCTAAATAAATCATGGAACTACGAAACCCATTGGAACAACAACGCTAAGCTAATAAATCATGCCAACGCTTAAGACGACACAATTTATGGCACGCAAACAATCACAACACAATTCAAAAGGCAACCTATTAAAGGTAGCCAAAACACATAATGGTAGAACACAAATCATAATTAAAAATATACTCACATTTCCAAACCCTCTTCACCATTTTCGGCAATCCTAGGTACCTTATTACTCCCACACTTAAATGCAGCATTCCCTCTCCCGCCTCTCCCACCAGGCAAAACCAAAGCCCTTTGTCCCGGAGACAACAATTCCAACAAAACCTCCTCATTCCCAGTCTCCCTAACAACCGTCCCCGGCGGCACTTTCACCACGATATCCTCTCCTTTCGCGCCATCCATAGATGACCCTTGACCGTGAGCACCTCTCCCCGCCCTATAATGCACTCTATTCCTAAATGGCAATAAAGAGTTTATCGAGCCATCAACTTCTAGATACACGTTCCCTCCTTTCCCTCCATCCCCTCCCGAAGGTCCTCCCAGTGGCACAAATTTCTCGCGCCGAAAAGCCACCACTCCATTCCCGCCATCTCCGGCTTTGACATAGATTTTCGCCCGGTCAAAACACCGCATTACAGCCGGCACTCCCTTCTCCTTCACACCTTCTTCTTCACCCTCAAAATCTGACAAATTCACATTTTCTCCGTCAGCAAATTCCTCCATCTCTTCTCCTTCATAGAAACCATCACTATTATAACTATTAACACTTTTGTCATTCACTGTTTCATCTTCTTCCTCTTCTTCTTCGAAATGTGGATTACCTTCGAACACTTCAAATCGCCCGTAATCCACGCGTAAATTATCATCTATCACATCTTCGGTCCTAGAACGCTGCGACTCACTGTCACTATCCTGTTTGGCCACATTAGCATCAGAGAGTTTGACTTCTTCTGGTGGTTTAGATCCTGAATTCAACGACGGGACTGCGAAGTCTTCTAGAGGAGGTAGGCGATTGTAACTAGTGGCTTCGCCGGCGGTGGGAGTGATTGTTTGAAGTGGGGATTTGAATTTGGCCTTTTGAACTTTGGGTTTGCGGTTTCGATTGACGTTAGGGTTTTTTGGTGAGACATTGTCAGGGATAGGTTTCGATTTTCGGGTTTTAGGGCGGGAAATTGCTTGTAGAGAAAAAAAGGAGGAGGTGGTAAATGTGGATACGGAAGCCATTTCTGTGCTTCCAGGATATCGAGCCTGTTTGTTCCTTTGTTTATAATTTTGTTTTTTGGCTGAATCCCATCCCTTCACTTGTACATCTGGTCAAAATGGATTCTCTACTTTTGAATTTTATCAAAATAGCCCTTTTATCGATTACTGTGTCTCTACTGCCTGTTTGGCTGTGCGATTCAATCGGCGTTTTGCCGAAATTTGAATTTTTTATTTCATTTTAAATGAATATGGTTTGGTTTTTTTAGATCATTTTGATGTGCTGATGTCAAAAATAATTTTAAAAAAATAAAAAAACATTATTTTGATGTATTTCGGCACGAAAAATACTTTGAAAAGCTACCGCAATTGCACTCCCAAACAGTCAATAAAGCATCGAAGAGTGACGTCGTGAAAGATTTTTTTATAATTTAGCATAATTGAATTCAAAAAACCCATCAGCTACAAGCCTACAACACAAAGACAACTATGTATTTATTAAAGAATATTATTATATTTCTTACAGATACATAAAAAAACATTTTAACATTTTTTTATTTAAAAATATATTAAAATAATTTTTTTAAATCATTAATAATATCAGTCCATCATAATAATCTAAAAATATTAAAATCAACAAATATACTTCTTCCAGCACCCCGGGTTTCACAGCCGCTGGATCAATCACTATGACGTCACTAACATTTTGGGAACAAAATCAAAATCCAATCAAACAGTTAAGAACCCACGTCGCAGATAAACAAAAATAAACGTTATCACTTGGAATCCCTGTCCAGATCCAGACAACTTCTGTGAACATTTTTAAACATGTGTTCGGAATCTCCATCACAAGCGTGGAATCACATCCCTTTAGTGGGTCCCATTTTCTGGACAATTAATTTAATACAAAAAAATCTCACTTTTTTTTATTAATATATAAGAGGATGCGTATAGTTTACTTGGCAATTATGACATCTCTGTATTTTTCGCGTAATATTTATATTTTTAATTATTTATTTATTAAAAATATTACAAAATAAAAAATAACTATTTTTCATGCTCTTATTATAAAGGGGGTTGGATTAAAAAACATTGAACCTAGAAAAAATATTTAATATTGTTATTAAACTTAACTTGGTGGGTTAATCTAAAATTCTCCTTACCTAACTTCTTATTTAGTCTTAATTTAAATTTAACTTCGTGAAAGTTGTTCAACTCAACCTAGTTGATTTGATACAACAAGCCGAATAACCAATAAAAAATATGGTTTAATTTAAAAAAAAAATTGAAGATTTTATTTATTTATTATCGAGATGATAATATATTTCATTGATGCTGACTTCAATGTTTAACCCACCAAACACATGACTCATACCATGGATTTTGTCGAGTTTAACAAAACAAAAATTCAAAGATTATTTTTTTATTTAATGATATTATAAAAAAAATATATGCTAGTATAATTGAACACAAACTAAATATTGGAATAATTTATTTAAGAATGCAATAAGCTTATATAAAACAAACTTAAACAAGTGATGAAGACCATTTCAAAATTAACTAAATATTAAAGAATAAAATTATAAAAAAAACAAGAGACAGATAATATTCAATCGAAAGAAAAAAATGGAAAGATGAAATATTAAAAAAAAAATTGATATTATTATTAGACTGGATCCAATGGGTCAATTTTGAAACCTCCCAACCTCCCTCTTCACATTGCTCATGTTTAAAATTAACATGCATGAGAGTTGACTTATAAATCTAAAAATAACCTAAATAATAGATAAAAATATTGTTTGACTTTAAAAAAATTCAAAATGATATTTTTTATATATTAAGATGACAACATATTGAATTGATTCCAACTTGCAAAATCTATGTCTCGGGTCACGAACTCCATTGATAATTTTTTATTTATTTAATGACATAACAATAAAAATAGATGCATTTAAAATTAAGTATCAACTATATATCAAGATATCTGTTTGAGATTAAGATAATCTAAAAAATGAATAAATTATATATTAAAAAAGTAGAATTAAAAAAAAACACGAAAGGATAAAGGAAGAAATTGTCTCGCTGTGTTTATAAATGGACAGTGAAGCATTTTAATATACATTATGTTTAAATTATATTAAAATTAAAAATATATGGCGGTGTTTAAATTCGATAAAATAGCATAAGCTAATAATCCAAACAAGACATTGAATATATAGATCATGTTAGGGAGTACGATTGTTTTTTAAAGTGTTTTTTTATTTATAAATATATCAAAATGATATTTTTTTATTTTTTAAAAATTATTTTTGACATCAGCACATCAAAATGATTTAAAAATACTAATTTTTTTTAATTTAAAATTAAAAAAAATCAAGTTTTAAACAAACGATGAAACAACCGCAGAAACAAACATAATTATATTTTCTTCGGAACAGTAGCTGAAATAAAAACACAAAACTAGAGCTCGTAAGAAAAGAAGCATAATCACTTAGGAATGTTTAATTTTTTAAAGTAATTTTTAAAAATTAATAAAACAAAATTTTAATGTATTTTTAGAAAAAAAATAAAAAAATTGAACCTTACTAACTACTCCCTAACATCACTTCATTGCATTAATTACTTTGGTTCTATAATGATGACATCATCACCTTGTAACTAACTTTTTCAGAATACAAATAGCTTTAGACTTTTTTAAATATTAAAAAAAGAAAAGGAAAATACATCACATTAATCACTCGAGTCTTGTTTTGAGGTTTCTTTTGTGTTTTTCACCATCTGTTGTTTCGTCTGCTAGCTTGAGTTTCCACAAGATTTTCTTCTCTTTGTTGATCTAACACTTTTGGTCTCTCACTTGATCGATCTTTACTTTCAATGGGCAATAAAATTTCTAGAGAGGGAAAGTTTTTAGAGAGAGAAAGAAAAAGCAAAAGAAAGCAAAGTGAGTGACTAGACACAGAATTTTTTGTTTAATTTTGTATTAAAGATTCAAGCTTTGAAAATATTCCAGTCTTTTCAGTGGTAAGGGCTTAGTTGGCCGTCTTTGATTTGTTAGTATTTGATATGGGTGGGTGTTTTCCTTGTTTTGGATCATCAAACAAGGAGGCGAGTAGTAGTGTTGGTGCTGTTAAAGAATTGAACAAGAAGGATTCACTTAAAGAAGGTTCAGCAGGTCAGTCTCACCATGTTGGCAGAGTTAGTTCAGGTAACAAAATTTGATTTTTTTTTGTTAATTTGGTGAATGAGTATTGTTTTTTTATTTTTTTAAAGATCATTTGATGGTTTTGTTGTGTTCAATCATGCTTTTTTTAGTTTCATTTAGAGTTTTTTGGTGATGGTTTGCTGATAGAATTGGGTAATGCTTTGATCTGTTTCATTAATGAGTGGCTTGATAAATTGGGTTTTTTAATCTTTTAGTCTTGCAGTTTTTTTATTGGATTGCTAGCTTCTTGTTTGCGCTGATTAATTTTTGTTCTAACGGTGTAGTGCCAAGCGTTTATTTTGGTGATCTACTCTTGTTTTTAGGAATTCTATTTGTGTTGGTTCTTATAATTATGTCTTGCTTTCTGTCATAAATCATCATTATTAGGATGAAATGGGATGGTAGTAATTGCATTTCAAACTGAAATCTTCTATATCCCCAGCAGATTAGGATTGAGAAACCAAAATCTTCTGAGGTGATCTGTGTTTTTATGAAGAATGTAAAATTAGTGATGTGGCTTGAATTAATGCTGTCTTCGAAATATGAGATGAAATTGTTGTCAGTTCTGCTTGGACAAAGCCAAGTTTCAGAATACTCATCCATAATAAAATCCAATAAACAATCGAAAACATCTCGTTTGCAGTTCTAGCTTCATATGTAGTATTGTTTTGGGGAAGTTCATCCAATTGTTAAGCGCTCAGAGTCACTTAAAAGGTATAGAGCAGCATAAAGATACGCTGTTCCACATTTTATATGTTAACATGTATCTTTATCCTCTCAACTGCTGAATCATGTTCCATAATTTAGCTTGCTTGAAGTTCTGGATGTAGCAATTCATCTCTCTGTTTTCTGATTCACATATTCATGCAGACAAGTCAAAATCAAAATCTCTGAGTGGTTCTGATCCTAAGAAGGAACAATCGATCCCCAAAGATGGACCAACAGCTAGCATTGCAGCACAGACATTTACATTCCGAGAATTAGCTGCTGCCACAAAGAACTTTAGACCAGAGTGCTTGTTAGGTGAAGGGGGTTTTGGTCGTGTTTACAAAGGTCGCATTGAGAGCATTGGCCAGGTAAGTTGTGGTTCGTTGAAATGGATGAACATATTATCTTGCATGTATACATTCTGTAATGTTTGTTTTATATTATGTGCACTATCTGTTAGACTTTGTGACTTTCAATATTAAGCTTCAAATTCTGCTGTCTTTTACCTGTTTAGCCTTTTCGCTCTGGATCGTAATTTCAAAGAATGCTGTGTTGATCTCCTTTGATGATGTTTGGTTGGTTGGAAATTGCATTTGCAGGTAGTTGCTGTGAAACAACTTGACCGAAATGGCCTTCAAGGAAATAGAGAATTTCTGGTGGAGGTTCTCATGCTCAGCCTCTTACACCATCCAAACCTTGTCAACTTGATTGGCTACTGTGCTGATGGGGACCAACGCCTCCTTGTTTATGAGTTTATGCCATTGGGATCATTGGAGGATCATTTACATGGTTAGATTATTTGCCTTATTTGCTTGAAAACATTGCATTCATACAACCACATTGCTTGTGGTTAAATTGTGCTGTCACAATGCCTGGTAGAAAAATGAGATCTCCTATGGCAGACCGCTTGTTTTTTCAACGTGCATTCACTATTACCTCTTTTTCAGGACATGTGGATATTATACCTCGTTATGTGTTTGATGATCTTCATGAGTTTTTCTTCCTAGGAGAGTGAGAGAGTTTACTAAGAATGGCCAGAAAACATATGAGTATCTAGCCCTGGTCTTATCATTTTTCTGAATTATTCTCAGAATAAAAAGCATAAGAAAGTTTTAGGAGTCATCAAATCTATTTATAGATCAGCAAAAGGAACTGAGGGAATTGACTGGCGAACTTGTTTCTTTGAAACATTGCATCAGTATTTAAGGGGAAAAACACTTGAGTTTTGTGGAATTGAATTTGGAACTGACCACAATTTATGTTATAAGCAAAAACATCATTGTCAGTGGTGTGAGTATATTGAGACCAATGATTAGAGTTATGGTATTTGGGATAATCTAAGAATGATTTGACGATGCTGTTAAAAAATGTCCTAAAAAGAGAATGGGATTAGAAAGTTGATGATACATATATGATGCTATAGCAGCAGCGGCAGTTTGAATTTGATGTGATAATGTTAACAAAAACAATGTATATTTAGAAGAAATTCAGAAGGGGGAAACGAGAATAGAATGATGGAAGAATGCAAACTGAAACTGGAAACTTTTATTGCTTGCCTCTCAAGTTTCTGTAAAATTATGCTTTTGTACAAGTTGGTGATAAATATATTATGCTGCTATAGCAGCAGCTGCAGTTTGAATTTGATGCGATGATGTTAAGATCTTTCTTAACAAAACAATATATTTTTAGAAGAAATGCAGAAGAGAGAAACTAGAAGTGAAAGATGGAAGAATGCAAATTGAAACTGGAAACTTTTATTGCTTCTCTCATGTTTAAGTACAATGATGCTTTTATACAAGTGATTCAATCCTTTCTAACTAACAAATAACTTGCAACTGATTACTCCTTTTGTAGCAGTATCAAGGCCCTTGATTAACAATATCTGTTGATGCTTGGAGTTGTAACTTGTAAAACAAAGTACTGTTCTTGTTATATCACTTTCAGTGGTTGCTGACATTTCTTCAGAACTTTAACATCAAAGATTGATTTCAGTGATTGATTTTGATCCCCTTTATCTGCCTGTGTGCGTGTTTCAAGTTTGGATAAGAAAAATATGGTTTCTGCAACCCACTCTTGTTAGCGTATTTAATGTTGTTTTCAGATCTTCCTCCAGTCAAGGAACCTCTGGACTGGAACACAAGGATGAAGATTGCGGCTGGAGCAGCTAAGGGATTGGAATACTTGCATGATAAAGCAAACCCTCCTGTCATATACCGGGACTTAAAATCATCCAACATCCTTCTTGATGAGGGTTATCATCCCAAATTATCAGATTTTGGACTTGCAAAGCTAGGTCCTGTTGGTGACAAGACTCATGTCTCAACACGTGTGATGGGGACATATGGTTATTGTGCTCCAGAGTATGCCATGACTGGCCAACTTACTTTGAAGTCTGATGTCTATAGTTTTGGGGTTGTCTTTCTTGAACTTATCACAGGGCGCAAGGCAATTGATAATACCCGGGGCCCTGGAGAGCATAATCTAGTTGCATGGGTAAGTGTTTCTTCCAGTCATTTATCAGAAGACTTTTTAATGCTTCATATCAATGCATCATGGCATTTTATGTCCTTTTTATTTTGTACACTGAATTAACATGAAAATAAACTTCTGCTCCCTCTGTTTTTTTCTTGGGACCTGGGGCTTTTAGGCAAGACCTCTTTTCAAGGATCGTAGGAAATTCCCTAAAATGGCCGATCCGCTGCTCCAAGGACATTATCCCATGCGAGGACTGTATCAAGCTCTTGCAGTTGCAGCTATGTGTTTGCAAGAGCAGGCTGCTACAAGGCCTCTAATAGGCGATGTTGTGACTGCTCTCACATATTTAGCTTCCCAAACGTATGACCCAAATGCTGCCAATCAGAGTAACAGAGTTGGACCATCTACACCTAGGAACAGAGATGATTGGAGGGGGATGGCTGATGGGCTGGATAGCCCTGATGAGCATGGACGTGGTGGGCGACACGGTTCCCCTTCCACTTATAAAAACTCACCTGATTATCGGAAGCGGGACCATGCTAGGGAACTCAGCACTGGTGCAGAGTTAAGGAGTGAAACCGGCAGTGGGTCTGGCAGAAAATGGGGCTTGGATGATTCAGACCAACAGGATTCCCAGAGAGATAGTCCTGTGAGTACCAGCAGAGCAAGGGAAACTCCAAGAAATCGTGATTTAGACAGAGAACGAGCAGTTGCAGAAGCAAAAGTATGGGGTGAAAATTGGCGAGAGAAAAGGCGGGCGAATGCATTGGGTAGTTTCGATGGTACAAACGAGTGATGGCACCGCAAGGGCAAGTTGTTATTGGGCACAGCACATGTTGTATGCTTCTGAGGGTCATCACGATTAAAGAGGTTGCGCATACATCATCCTCCATTGTCTTCGTTTCAATATCCCACCAGGGTTAAGACTTCTTGTATCGAACTTTGACTGTTGTTTGTCCTGTATCATTCTTGTAGCTTTGTAGGAAAATGAATTCTTCAATTATATGGTTGAAGGAAGGAGGGGGTAGTTTTGAATTTCATGTGATTTAAGGGCAACCCCACTTGCAGAATGATGCGTGGAACATGTCATTCTGTGTATTTAGGGTTTTCTGAAGCTCATATTACGAGGAAATCTGGGAAGATTAGCGAATTTCTGCTGCCCCATGTATTTCTGTTTTATTGGGGGTGGTTTAGTGGGTTTGGTGTGGGTGCCTCATTGTTGTCACAGCTTGTAACCAATAGTCTTGTATATGGATTTCTTTGAGTCAGTCGAGTTTCGGCTTATACAGAAAGTTTTCATGATGCGGTTCTCAATGTGTATATTAATCATATCACTCTCTAACATCTTCTCTCGCTCTCTCTCTCTCTGCTTCTAATTGCTTGTGAGGTCATGTTGTAGGATGTTTCAGGCCCGAGAATGATTTACAAATGTTAATTTCCAAGCCAATCTTTCCAATGAGTTACCCATTCTTACCGTTGATGGAATATTTGAATTCTCATCTCTGTAGCCGCAAATGGGGTTGGATTGTGTATTCTTACACATTTACAAAAGGCTAAAATAAAACATGGATATAGCATAAGCTTAGGCTTCTCAAAATTTTAGAATGTTATTTAAAGAAAAGAAAACATTTAATGACACCAAATGGAAAATAATAATAATAAAAATTCTATCACAGTTGGTAAAACATTCGTGCAATTCAATTTAGATAGTTTAATTTTAAGTTCTAATAATTGTACCTCCATATTAATATATGTTTTTTCTTTTAAACAAATCACAACATTTAATTTAGCTTGGAGGATTTCCATAAAATTATCTTTTGGATATAAAAATTTATACACATTGTTAATACATTATAATCATTTTATCATGTAATGGAAAAACAATTTAAAATTAAATTTTCATGAGTAAACTTACATGGTGGACATTATTAAAAAAATCATGATTTTTTTAGAAATGAAGTTCATGACACTTTTATAGATGACAATTGCCAAACAACTTCCTGATCCAATTAATTAGGGTTTCAGCTTTGTCTAGAGCAAAGCAAGTCTTGGTTGACTTTGTTCAATAATGGTATAGGTGGATAGTTTCCAATATTTCAATTTGAAAAAAAATAGTACATCTTCTACCAGGAATGCAAGCTTTAAAACGTATTAAATACTGTGTTACATGTATTTAAAAAGTATTGTAGCATTATAATGTAGTTTTATATTGAAACAAAAAATAGCATTTAAATAGTAATCACATGTTTATTATATGCATCTAATATCGAGAGACGGGGGAGGGTGAAACATTTTACAAATAGCTAAAAAAACAAAAGTGCAAAATATAAGCTTACCGACGAAAACCTCTTTTAGAGATGCGCTTATCTTCAATTCAAGTCTTAAAAAAGAGGGTACAGTAAATGTGCCATTGTTAATGTTAATTAGGATGCCCTCGACGAGTTGCCAGAATCTCTAGTGTTGTAAACGCATCAACAAATTGAGCTGGCGCCGGACAAGCACCAAGAAACCAGTTGCGTGCATCTATCTGGAATCACAATGATTTCACGTGTTACTTCAGAATTTTAAAGGTGCCTTCACTGAGAATGACTTGTGGGTTCAGGAGCGGATTATATCAGACATAAAAAAAAAGAAAAAAAGGTTGTAATAATCATGCTCGACAATGTTACTGACAAAGGAGAAGCAGAGGCTTCTTTTTGTTTTGTTATCTTAAGAATCTGCTAACTATAACTACTAAGGATGTTTTCCTTCAAACCGGGCACAACAGACAATCAAACCCCACCGTTCCGGGAAAGTGAGAGCTGCTTGCAAGCAAAAAATAATTTGCAAAAGCTGCCAAATGGACACTGCACTACATTTAAATTTACTACCCACTGATAAAAAATCCTAATCTATGATGAAAACAGATTTTACTTCCTGCTAAAGGTTTGGCAAGTTATATGTTACTAAAATCTGGATAATTGTGTATTCATGTAAACAACTCACTCTTGTTCTGTCAGCTTCTGCTAAAAACACAAGGGAATAGGAAAACAAAAGGCAACACTAGGTTTTTGCAAGTGTACAGATTAGATTAGCACACGAACCTTTGGCAGCTTCAAAATTCAGATCAACACATCAAACATCCGAGAGCAGATCCATCTTTCATCAGGGAAATCAAAACCGTTCACCCAATAAATTTTCATTAGAAAGCTTTCCTAACATCCTCTGCAATAGACAATATTGCAATAGTTCAGATCTAATAATTAGTTATTGGCCTTCTCCACAAGAAAAGACCATGGGCTGTGAATAGCAAAAATAGGGGTACTCACCATTATGCTTCTATAATTTGTACCCCAAAAAAATCCTATAATGAACTAAAATTACTTCTTCCTTTTTCCCTGCAAAAAAAAAGGTACAGTTAACCTCCTTTTCATCCACACAGCACCTCTCAAAAGAAAAGAAAAAATCATCACGGATTGAAACATGCCATGTTCGGGTAATCATCCATTGATAACTGTTTCCGCTTCTTCAGGGAAGGAGGGCTGTCGGTCTGTCTTCCCATGGAACGCTTGGACGGGGTCATGCTCTGCTGTATATGATGACAATCACAAAGAGTTTTGGCATGAATGATTATCGATGACCCAACCACATAAATCATGAAAACCAACACGAAGTGTAAAAAAAGGACAGTAATGATAACCCAGGCATGCAAATGCATGTGGTATTGTAGGGTAAGGCTGGGTAATGAGGATCATAAATAGAACCTTGGCAAGCTTCTTCTCTTTCCGAGCCTGTCTCTCCCTCTCATCATATTCCTGGTTTTCCTTCTCCACCAACCGAATTAAGGTATCACATCTCCTTGCAAGTTCTTGAGTTGTCCGAGACTTTACAAACCAATCAAAACGAAACAAAGGTGATGTGCGGAATGCAGCTTTCAGCTCATCCCAGTTCCCATATCCAAGTTTGTGAACCATGCATATCTATGAGTTGCAAAGAGGTCATTTAACATCACTAGACGTTTAAAATCCAAGAAAATAAACAAGCAGTTCATATGACATTACTATAATAATAATAATAATAATAATAAGAGAGAGAATACAGCACCATGAAACGATCACATTCTTCATTGTACAGCTTCCCTTTGTTCTGACCATACTGGATCTTCAATTCAAGCCAAGGATTCTTGTAGCGATCCAACTTCTTCCCGATTGCTTTCATGATCTCATCTTTACGAGAAATTCTGGCCTCCCCTCTTTCAATGTTCTTTATTATCCTATCATAATCTATACATATGCCATAAAAAAAGAAAATGAAAGATAGTTTAGTCTTTTTCAAGGTCTAATAAACTAGAAAAATTCAAGTTACCCAACAAAAGAAACCTAACCAAAACCAGACCCATCTACAACCAGTAACAATCAAAAACCTAGTTTTAACAGCTGTTTCACACACAAGCGACCAGGATAAAACAGCCAGAACATGCAGACAAAATGTGAAGCATCCAAATAATAGGTTATCACCAAATGCACAATTTCCAGGTATCATCACCAAATGAGCAATTTCCAGGTATCTTGTTTAGCATAGCATACATAGCATGCTGGTGCCAGTTCTGTTAACAGAGGACCTTGCAACCAATAATGCCATATGACCCCAATTTAACAGGCATGAAGTTCAATCCAGGAAAACTTTATCCACGGCCACTAATAAACATCTGGAAAAAAATAAGAACAGCAAACAGTCTGGCATCACCTACCATTTAACTCTTTGTATCGCTCTTTGAAAACTTTAGAATATCTTTCAACTTCCTCCTCTGTTTTCCCTTCCATTTCAGTAGCAATACTTCTTATGTCATTCCGACCATATTTCTCACAAGCCCTAATAAAGGTATTGAAGTCTCTTCTACTCCATGAAGAAAATCCCTGAAATTATAAATGCATTTGAAGTAAAAGAAACCCATAATTATCCAATCAACACTTGAAATTGCATTCACCTCTTCCAAGAGTCGTTCTTTTTCTTCCAGTTCCTCTGCAGTCAATGGATCTCCAGTCTCTATATATCCAATAATCAGTCAATGGTTAGTGAAATGATATAAAAAGCAGCAAGGACAAAACTGGGAGCAACTGAGATAAAGTACCTTCAGGTTCATCCACATCAATTGTATCTTTCAGTTGATTCTTTTGATGTGCTTGCTGAAATTAATATAAGCAACCCAACAAGTAAGATGCACAAGTACCTCTGAAAGCAAAACTTGATAAAGGCAGAATTAAATCTTGTGAGATCAATGACGGCGCCTACCATGAGGTAGCGTACTTCTTTTTCATATAGCTCGCTAAGCCTCTGTGTGTTGAAAAATTGGAAATCATGCCTGAAAACAGCAGACAAGAACATTCAAACACGGGATCTCAAAATTCATATCCATTCCGAAGCGAAAGTAGCAAGTTTGAGAAGCACTTACAGTTGAGGCATGCGAGGAATTCGAGGTTCTTTTGGTTTTGCTGTACCACCCTGGCGCATTGTTTGCTTGAAGTATTCAGATTCTGAGTAACTGATCAAAGAAAAGATTGCAAGGAAAAATGTGTCATATAATGCTAAACCAATGCTCAAATCTCATAAGATAATGCAAGGGAAGTAGAGGGGAGCATTACTTGCGCTTTCGCTCCCTCTTTGGAGGTTCGATCCAGTTCTCACTGACAATTTTCTTGAAGTCAAGCTTGTTCTCATCCTTCATCAATAAAAATCAATAGAGGCACTGAGAACAGAGGGTAATGAAAGCAAGCCTCAAGGTAACAGTAAAAAATTGAAATCAAACAGAATATCCCTCTATTGCATCAGAAAAATCAAAGGATTGCACCTACCTTATCGTCATCAAAATCATATAATTCAGCAGCTGCCAGAAATCAGAAAAAATATCAGCACATGTACACTAGCATTTGAATCACCAAGAAAATAAATACACAAACAGTCGAAATTTCAATCTGTGGATTCACATACTGTCATCCATTTTAAACTTGATTGCATCTTCTGTGAATTTCTTCATCTTGGCATCAAGCTCAGCTGTTGCCTCTTCTCCCTTAGCAATGATTCTGTCAATGTCCTCATCTGTAATGGTACTGTCCTTGGAGCTGAAAACCATTTCAGCCCCAAACCTCACCATTTGAAGCAGTTCATCTTTATTAACAGCTGCAAGAAAGAAAAAGGCATAAAAATGTCATGCATGCAAAAATTTAGCCACCTATACTGTTTAGTGCTCAAATGCAAATGTAGACTTACTTTTCTGCTCCGCTAATCTTCCTTGTTGGATAACCAAGGCATCAAGTGCAAGCTTCTTATATGCCCTCTCAATCACTTTTTCCTCAATTGTATACTGTTTCACAATCAATAATAATGAGAGGAAAAATTAACATAGTTTGGCTTCTACCATAGCACATCAAACAAAGATCAAATTCAGACCTCTGTGCAAAATCGGAACACTTGGACTTCTTTCTTTTGACCAATCCTGTGAGCACGGTCCTGAGCTTGTAAATCAACTTGTGGGTTCCTACAATAAGAACCACATCAACAAACCAGTCAAGGAAAAAAAAGGCAGCAGCAGCAATGAGAAAGATAGAAAAAGAGCCTCACCAATCACTGTCATAAAGAATGACAACATCTGCAGTGGCAAGATTAATACCCAGTCCCCCAGCTCTTGTTGATAACAAGAAGCAGAATTTCTCACTTCCTGGCCTGTTAAAGGCATCAATGGACGCATCACGATCTTCTCCACCGGTATTACCATCAATCCGACAATACTTATACCCACAAAACATCAAATAGTCTTCAAGAATGTCAAGCAACCTTGTCATCTGCATTAAAGTCAGAACAAACCACAAGATCAGTAATACAGTAATTGAACTAAAACATAAAAACCTAAAGACTGGAGAGGGGCATTTCAAATGCTGGTGTACACAGATTAACAATCTTAGCCATCCAGCCAGCTGTTGCTATGAACACCTTACCTGAGAAAAAATTAAGACCCTGGAATCCCTCTCTTTGAGCTTAGGAAGCAACTTATCCAACAAAACCATCTTGCCTGGAAAAGGAAGATAACATAAATACCAATTTCAGCTACAAACTTATGAACACAAAAACATCAAAAAACTCCATATTCACCAGAAGGTGAAGCTTACCAGCATTGGTAACAAGATGGTCTCCTGTAGAGTACGGTGGACCAGGTTCAGCACCCTGGAAAAGATATGGGTGGTTACAGCATTTACGGAGCTGCATTGCAATGTTCAAAAGACGCTTACGTTCTCCACCAGCATTTACAACTTCAAGATCTTTCTGCAACAAAGCCCTGTAGTACTGTTTCTGCATTTGCGACATGCCAACCTTCAGTATGGTTTCCTTTTTGGGAGGCAAGCCTTTCTCAACATCTGATTTCAATCTTCGGAGAAGAAATGGCCGAAGGACCTTGGAAATGCAAAATCCATGGAATTAACATATCAGATGGCAACAAATTGTGGCAAAACAAATAGAATCCAGATAGTTTTACAAGACATTTGATTGCCTTCAAGACTCAGCATTAGGAAGGTAATTTCTTACCTTGTGCAGTTGTTGAACAACTTCTTGCTGGTCGTTTTCACCAGAAATTTGAAACCATTCATCAAAAGTTTCAGCTGAGCTAAAAATCTCTGGCAGAAGAAAGTTGAGAAGAGCCCAGAGTTCATGAAGATTGTTCTGCACATAAAAATACAAGAAAACGTTATATTTATACAAGAGAAACTATGCAAAATGTTTTAAAGTAATTGCAACCAGAAGATAGCATAATTTTTTTTCTGTGCAGCCTCATGACTGCTCAATATTTTGTCAATCTCAATGATGACAAATCTACAGTAAGGTCCAACTTGGCAACTTTCAATGTCATTAAAGATCCTAACATATACCTGAAGTGGAGTTCCAGTAATGAGGAGGCGGTAATTAGTGTTATAAAGCCTCATTGTCTTTGAAAGGAGAGAATTTTCATTCTTAATCCGATGAGCTTCATCAATGATAATATACCGCCAGCTGAAGCGACGCAAGGTGGTCTTCTCTTTGATGGCCATTTCAAAACTTGTAACACAGACATCAAATTTTCCAGCAACCAGCAACTCTTCGCGTATATGTTTCTGGCAAAAAAAAGATCATATACAGTAAAGAATTAACCACTGATGCATGCGTTGAGAAATTTTAAAAAACAAATGCAGCAAAAACAATCACTAAACTATACTTCAAGCTAAAGCAACTTACTCTATCATCAGGATTACCAAGAAACTTGACAGCACGTAAAACTGGACAAAAACGACGAATTTCATTCATCCAGTTACCAAGTGTAGATTTTGGAGCCACTACCATATGAGGACCAGTGATTCCTCTAAATTCACGCAAGTAGCCCAATAAAGAGATTGTTTGTAAGGTTTTGCCAAGACCCTAGATTGTAAAATGAGGATATTATTAACAGCACATAAAACTACAATACAGAATCACTTCAGATTCTAGAAAACAAAACAAAAGGCAGTTTTAGATTAGGATAATGCCAAGACCATGTCTTATTTAATGCATACCATTTCGTCTGCAAGAATTCCATTTATACCATTCTCATACAGTCTTATAAGCCAGTTCAACCCAGCAAGTTGGTAATCCCTCATCTTTCCCTGAATACCTGCAGAAAAGAATAAAAATAAATCTAAGCCACCAAAATCAAGCTACCCAAAACAATCACCGCAATGAAAATACTTTGGTGTTAATGAGAATATGTAATTTTCCAGACATCCATCAACAATGATGCATGCTATTCTTTAGCTAACATTAATTTTGTTACAGAAAGTTAAGGATGAACAGTCAGGTTATAGATTAAAATCTTAGCACCATTAATGTGGATCATCTGGTTTGCTTAGCAAATGATGGAATAAGAAAGAAATAGTAATGAGCCAGCTAACAAAAGATGGAATATTAGTGAATTCACAACTCAAATGCACTGATACATAATAAATCAATAGCATACAAAATTACAATATACTAATCTAACAGTTAGTCAGGAAGATGCAAGTGCGTGTGAGCGCATGCGAAAAAATACATGTTTGAGGCCCCTTACATGATGGCTGTGTCACCAGCCGTGTGTTTCCTGATATACCATCTTCTTCCCCCTTCAGGCATTCCTCATCTTCCTCCTCTTCAGTTAGTTTTGAGGCATGCCGGCCCCTAGATAAAATAATGCACCAAATGTATATCACAGTTAGAAGCATTGAGGCATGATCAGTATTCATAACCTTGCCAACAAGCATGCATAGTGAATTCAGAGCATAAAAGTGGCTCAGTCCACACTAAGCAAATCAAGGTTCCTACAACAGTTGCATGTAGACTAAGCTTGAAATGCAAAATGCATGTCAAACCAATCTTGGCCCAGATTTGATACGTCCAATTATTAAACTCATGATCTCAGCAAACTACCAAGATAAATTAATGAAAATCACGGTCTGCTACATATAGATGCATACCCTTCTCCCCACATCCCAGCCTTCTATTTGCTAATGAAGGCAAGAATATGTGCATCAGCCCATCAGCACCATTCCAGTGCTACTTGGGCTGACATCCAAAACCTAGCCTTCTATGATTTCACAGTCCTTTTTGCAATAAAATCTCTGAAATAAATCATGAATCTTATTAAAACACAGTAAAATGACTAATGCATAGTCTACACTTATACTCAGATAGGCAAAAGTTTCCAGCAAGCAATTAACAACATACACTAGTTTGTTAGAAGAATTTCCAACAAGTATAACATAAAAAAAAGTACTGAATGAAGCAACTACAGTGTATAAGCTTCATGAAGTAAGTGTCCGGATAGCCCAAAACCTCAATGATTAGCTCATGTTCTTCCTGTCAAAAAACAATGCTAATGAATTTTTTTGATAAGGGATCTTCAAACAAATAACAATTGTACCTTCCCTTAGCCTTCTTTTGGGATGATGATTGATCATGTTTAGCAAAGTGAGCAAACAACTCGGTTTGCTGCAGCAAATACTTCAAGCGCCCCTTCCCCTTGTTATTCTGCAATTGAACTAACTTAAAGTAAACTCATCCAACATTTTTTCCATATACTAAATGCAGCAGATATGCATTAAGCTGATCCAATATCTTGTAAAACAAACACACCATATCAACATCAATAGCAGCATTTTGTTGATCCAATATCTCCTGAATCTTTTGTTTCTTCAATTTCTCCATTTCTTTGAGTCTCTCCCTTTCACGCTTGCTAATTGCATTGCTGGTTCCTTCCTGCAGTTCAAATTATGCACACAAAAAAAAATCATCAAGCTCATTTCAAAAGTACAAGCCATGATATAATATATACCAAAACACCTCGAAATGAATTGCAAGAGCAAAACAATGCAATTGACAACAACTTCAGAATAATCAATAACTTAAGAGCCATTATTGAATCTGGGAATCCCTACAAAACAGGCCTGGGCAAAACAATGCATGAGAGTCTAAGTAGTTTAATTAACAGGTGGCTCTCCTAATTACTTTATTTCCTTCAGTTTTTCCCGCGACCCATCAAACACAGTGTTATCGCAACATAAACACAAAATCACCTATTCAATCAACGCAGCATCGCATTACATGACTAATTTACCAGCACCACCACCTTTTCGAACCTAATGTAACTAATTTTGCAAGTCTCATTAGCTATAAAAAAACACCAAACAGAAAAACAAGCCATCTATATTCACTCTACAAGATTCTCAAAAACAAAGAAATGTTAAACCTAACCCTACCCCCGTAAAATCCTTGAAACACCAAAACCCTAACTAGATCCACACACATACAAACTTTCAACCATTTCCAATGGCAAGACCGTAAAACTACCTCGTCAGCCTCGTTGCCTTGTCCGCCGTCTCCTTCGGCATCTCCGGCGGCCTCATCATCATCGGAGTCAGCTGAGCGAGCCACCGCTTCGAGCTCCTCCTCATCTTCCTCTTCGTTGATTTGCTCGTTAATTGGCTCTTCCTCCGACGACATCGCCTCGTCAGATGATGTTTGCTGCCTCGAGTGTTTCGCCATATGATATTTGCTCCTCTCTTTCTCTCAGATCGAGGGTTACCAACTTTTCTTTTCTTTTTCCAGAGAGAGAGTGTTTGGATTTTTGGAAGCGACTTTCAAAGGCAGTAAAACGAGGGGGTTAAGGGCAGGTTTGGAAGTTTAGGGATACATAGACAGAGAGAGACACGCGCTCACTAATTTATCTTGTTTTTTTCATTATTTTATTTATTTGCGCTTTTGAGGTTTGTGTTTTGGGGTGAAGTGGAATTTCCCGCCTTTTCTTCCCGCCCCGTGTGGAAGTTTGTTAGCCATGGCTCAATGGTTAGGTTTGTCCGCTCGAACCTTGTGGTCGTAGTTGGTTCGCTTGCAGGGAATTAAACTTGGTGCAAGGATATGTTCATGGACATGGCAAGGATGGCTCGAGCATGGTATATATGATATTTAAATTTCCAAGGTTTTATTGGCATTAAGGTTCAATTGTGCTTTTAAAAAATGAGATTTATTATAGCTTTATATGCTAATGTGTTGGTATCAAAAATAAATTTTAAAAAATAAAAATATATTATTTTGATGTATTTTCAAACAAAAAATACTTAGAAAAATTATTTCTACTATACTCTTGCATAGCCACTTAATGTAATGTGTTAAGTTATTGTGATGGCCTTCTTGGAATTAAGTGAAGTACAGTTTAAAATAATATTTTTAACAAATTGTGTTAGTATTTTTTTTTAAAATAAAAATAATTTCAATTCCATTTATGCACTCACTAGCCCTTCAACTCATGCTGGGTCATAAGTTATAAAAATATTATTCAAGAAAATATTGGATATACAGGATAATTCAATATGTGTTTTTTTTATTAATATTGGTGTCCGGGTCAGCTTGTGTGCACCTCTACTAATTTTAGGGGTCTTAAAATTATCAATCATGTAAAGTTCTATTTTTTATCATATTAACAATCACATGACTCGAACGTGAGACCACAAAGTGAGCAAATATTCTAATCCCAAACTTTTACCACTAGATCACCTATTATATGGTTATTCAATGTGTGTTTCTTATTATCTATGGTTATATTCTCCATCTACCTTTTGAAATCACAAATAGATCACCAACATTTTGCAAATATTCTATCTGGATCAACTAGAAATTTGCATGGTCATTTAGTCAAAGTATTTGCAAGCTGACATGGGGGTATAGCCATAGAACATCTTTCTTATCTTTTTCCTTGCTATAAACAACTTTTGATGGAGTTCTAATCTTTTTCCTTGTTATACACAACTTAAAATGGAGTTCTAATCCCTATTTCCTTATAAAGGTCAAATAATTCACCAAAATTGCAAGGGAAACTATTAGCTGCATTCCATAGACTGATGGTGAAATGATCCTAAGATAGACCCTGTTTGGGAGTGCGTTGCAACCGGCGTTTGCTGAAAATTTGATTTTTTTTTCATTTTAAATGAATATATTTTGGTGTTTTTAGATCATTTTGATGTGCTGATGTCAAAAATAATTTTTAAAAAATAAAAAAACATCATTTTAATATATTTCAGCACGAAAAGCACTTTAAAAAACTACTGCAATCACACTCCCAAACAGGCCAATAATCAGTTTAGTCATTTTAACTTTATATTCTGCCTGTTTTCCCCTTATATGACTCGTTGGGAAAGGTACAATTGCTGCTTCTTGTGTTTTTGTTGATTACATTTCTTCGTTTGCCAAGCAATTCATAAGACAAATAAAAACAACAGTTCAAAATGGTGAAGCCAATTGCCACAGGAGAACTTTTACAGGAATTTATGAGAAGGCAATTTCTGAAGATGATCGATCAGCCATGAACAATGGTATTCATGTTCCTGTGACCTTCTCTATTCGCATTTTAGACACCCAATTTCTCGCCATTGATTGACTGCTTGACACTTTTTTGGTAGTCTGGCAACATGAAATTTTTTTCTTTCAGCTAAGAAACAGTAGTTGATGCTACTGATTATGGCCATCCAAGGAATCAAGTAGAACATTATTTCTCCAGTTCCAGGACTAAGTTATCAGGATTCAAGTCTGACAGTGGTATTCCTTGTATTATGCCTGAGCTTTGTAAAATTATTACATTATAAGTTAAGTTGGAATGTCATCAAGTTGCCTCCTCTGCTGATCTCAGAATTATGTTTTTGGTGTACTTGTTGTCTATGCAACTTGGAATGAGCCAGATTTTCGGTCTTCCATAAATTCAAGAACATGATGTTGAGCATGGCAAAAATGGAAGATAAGCTGAATGTTCTCAGTTCCAATCCAGAAGCCACGCTTCCTGAGAAATAGGAAATGCTGAATGCTACTATAAAAACGAGTTGATTCTACTCATTTTCTTTGATTTTATCCGGAGCTGTTGCCAGAGAAAAATCAACTGAAAGTAATGTTTGAGCCTTTTATTATGTTTTTGTCGTAAACTTGATTTCAGAAGACAAATTGCTAATGCAAACAAGGTCTGTATTCCTCACTAGTGACGGGAAATTACATTAATTTAGAAACTGCATCCCAGCAATTAGTGATCCTATGTCTCATACATGCATAGAAACAGCAACATTTTTGAGAATATTGTCTGTCCCATGGCAAAAAAGCTTCAACAGCAGAACTACATATTTCTGACATGCAGGAAGAATAATGCCTAACCACATGGTTAAAACAAAAAATGTACTCAGTATAGAATTAAACAGAGATCAGTCTCCCCTACCGGTGGAACTTGGTTTCTTCTTGGCTGTCCATGTAAGCAAGCAGCTCTTCCGGCCCCATTAAGGCTTCACATGGAGTCTGCTCAGGAAGCATAAGTGATTTAAGCCATTTCACAGCTTCAGAACAAAAAGACAAGATGTCCCACCATAACGTGCATTAGATGCGAAACAGAAGCATGAGATGAAACAAACAAAATGCATGAAACGCTTTGGAGAAGGGAAAAATTACCAAAAAGCAATATGAACAAGACTCATCTCTCACCACCAGCATGATACTAAAACTCACTTCCATACGAGCCCCATATATCTCCTACATCCTCGTCACTAACACCAGATTTCAGTGGACCATGGTGGTCTTCAGCAACAACATTCTCTTCCTGATCTTCTTCAACTCCAACATCCTCATCCTGCTTGGGTTTTGTCACTTCATCCTGCCAGCACATCTTTTAGCAATTGAGTGGTTTTTATATATGAATACTAGCATAAATGTGTGTGCTTGTTTCAAAGGTAAAAGCTGAGCCTGCAACCCTCCCATCCGTATTGCAGCCACTACTGCAGATTTGACTACTGCAGCTAAGCAGCAAGGGAAACACAGGATTTTTTTATTTATTTTTTGGATATCTCCATATGGAGAACGGGGGAACCCCACTACCCGGAAAGCGCACTTTGTGGGCCCAGGGAGTGAGTAAAACCTCTGGCTGTCCCAGGCTCTTACGAAGGGGTTGCAGAGCAGAGGCTCGAACCTGGGGCTGCGCTGGCAGACCCCAAGCGCCAGCCACTGCGCCACCCCATCGGGGACAGGGAAACACAGGATGAGCCAATGAAAGACATTACACTATTAACAGTTATCGTTGCCATCTAAGAAAGTCAGAGAAGGCCATATCTAGGACCGCAGTTGGGCTTCCCTTAACTTCTAAATCAAGTGAAGATAAAGTTCTCACACTGGTAATGCTTGAATCTTTGAATTGTGCAAAAGCAGTCTGAGAACCACATGAATCCCAATTGAACCACCATATCAGATGAACAACAGGGAAACATCAACGAGAACAATAGAAACCATAACATGAAAAATATAGTCAGATTCCAATACCAATGGATCCACTCTTCCATTTTTAGCAGGTTAGTCAAGCTCTTCAAAATTTATTGTAACATATTATGTAGCAGCAAACTGTAACCCAAACAAAACCATATCATCATTTCCATGTGAACGTTCGCAGGTGGGACCTATTATCCTATAAATGCAAACAACACAGCATGCAGATACACAGCTATACAACATAACATATCTATAAAACAGTAACAAAGCAAGCTTCTAAACAAAGGGGTATTTTGTTTTCCTTGGTAACTATAAGAGTAAATAGAGCATTTTATTCTTAACAAACAGGAAGGGGGCAGGAAAAAATCACATACATTATTTTCAGCAATTAGCTCCGCATCCTCCTCACCTGACACATCAACTAGATCATCTTTGTAAGACTCTTGTTCTTCCCGAATAGCAGCCACTTCTTGTAGCTGCTCGATTAACTTTTCAAAATATGAATTATCTGCAAAACAATCATATTAAAACACATAGTATCCAACATGGTTCATCCCACAATGATTAAAATCAGTTTTAAGTTTTGTTTTCTTATCCACTTGATCATAGTGGGAATCCAGCAAAAACATATATATTATGCCATGTGGAATACAATCTTCAGCCAAATATGAGAACAAATTACAGATTTTCACAATTTGATATCCTTTTAGGCTTTAGATAAGCGAAATGTATATTTCCACTTCTAAGGGATTTACAATGAAGTTACAAATCAGCAAACTAGGAGACTTTGATTTGAGATACAGTAGATAATATGATACCAGGCCTATGGCCAGTCAGTAACCACTTTTGTGATGAAGCCAAACAAAACAGATAAAAGAAAATCTTAAAATCCCACTTCACTCAGTTTCCAAATAGTGCAGAGATCATTGGGTAAAAGATACTAACTATACTATAATACAAATTCAGCTGACTAGGAACTGGACTTTCAATAAGAAAAAAAGTTTTGTGATCTATTCACCTTTTGGACGCCTGCTCAGAGCTTCATGGAGCCTTAATGGGTTCTGACGCTCCTCCTTTTTATATTTTAACTTGACTTGATGCCGGGTTCGACCAGGAAAAAGTTGTTGGATCATTGATAAATCAGTTCCAAATTGTTGAATCCCCTAAAACACATAACAATAAATATATCAGTTGAAACTTGAAATATAAGACAAGCACAAAATACCAGGCATGGCGTTGCATGTTGTGTATTGGCTTGAAGGAATCCATTAAGTTACATAGGATTTCTATATCTTCTCTTTCTTCTAACATCTCAAATTATATATTCAGGGAAGAGTCATAAATTTACACATATTTTTAGCTTTTCATCACTCCATCAGTTACTTGGTAGTAGAACTGGAATTTCTTGCCAGCCAGACATGATAATGCACATCACAGGGAAAACTTCCCTTGACACTCTGATGATACTGTATCCACCTGACAAGTTTTCAAAATTTTTAACTTACTGGAAGCACCAGCAAAAAAAATATTTAGACTAATGAACCCAACTAAAACTGACACTTAGCCATACATCACGAACTCTGGTCTATCCATGACTCATTTCAAATAAGCAACTTAGTATGCTATCTTAATGTATCATCACACAGAACAGCTTCAACAGTTTAGGCTCATAATCACCACAAGCAATAGCGGAAGGAGTTTGCATAACTAAAATATAAACAAAAGATAGAATTTAGATAAGTTTTAATTTCATGAGTACAAGAACTGAAACAGATACTTCTATTTGCTTTGTTTGTCAGTATAGCATGTGGTTAATTGAGGCCTTTTAAATGCAGAACTACATCTATGTTTACCTCATAAAACAACTCTGTGTCTTGTTTTGACCATCTTGAATTGGGTGCTCTGTCCGTGAAAGACTGGTGGTTGAATAAAGATGAACTTGGTTGAGCCCTAACATATGTTTGGTCATCATCATGGGTTTTGTCTTGCTCCGAAGCAAATTCATCCTCTTCATAATGAGAATATCCTCCATGAAATGGATTGTCACTGCTGCAACATAGTGAACAAAGATTCAAATCAATAGACACCTTAAAGCTATATATAAGCATCTTCTTCCTGTGTGACGATTTTAGCAACCATTCCTAAAGGCTAGAGCGTGCAGAATCATTGTTCAGATTTTTCTTTTTTACTTTAATAAGACTAAACTGTTTACCATTTATTAGAAAGATCAACTTTTTTACTTTGAGTTCTGTGGATTTGGTCTTGAAAAAAAAAAGGCAAGGCAAGGGATGTGTGACATGTGATGAAATGTGCTTCCAATTAAGTAAATTACTAAAAGCAGTTGAAAGTTTTTTTATTGTTATCTATTAGAAGAAATATAGGAAACAGCATAGCATGCAAACATGGCACAAGGCAACTGCCAAATACACTGGTGACATTACAGTGGCTTCCATTTGTACGCAATAGTAGATGTATACATATATTGATTCAATCACAAGAGCCATGGCAGTGTGATACAACTTAACAAAAGCTCCTCGGCTAAGTATTACTCATCAATTCACACCATACCTTTGATTGTTTGGGGGCATTTTTGATGTTGTTGCCTCTTTCACCTGCAAAAAAAGGACAGGAGGTCAACCATAGAAACCTTGAACTTTTAAATAAGCAAACATAACACAAATACAAGTATATAACTATGGAGATGACATTGATGAACCAAATCACAGTAAATTATTGCAAGAGAGGCACACATACTGCTAACCGCTCCTTGTACTCTGCAAACAAAATGATGTCCCTGATAGGCAACCTCTTGAAATCAATCTCATCCTCTGGCATGTCAAGCAAATCCTTTTTCACTGTATATATATAAAGGAATTTGGTAAGACTTGGATAAGAATTCATAATCTCTCATAACAACTGACACACAAATATTGAGATTACCACATCTTTTGTTTCGACGAGTTGAATGAGAAAATTTCTTGCGAGGTTCTTGCATTGACTGTTCTGGAGTGTCATTGGATCTATTGCACTTTTGAACTTGTTTTTCTTTTTCAGTGACTGGTTCCTTTGATTTTTTTGAAGCTCTTTTCTTTCGAGATGCAATTTCCACTCTGTTTTCATCATCACGCTCTTCATCCCCTCCAGGTTCATAATCATTATCTTCTTCATCAACAGAACTACCAGGAGGTTCAGCAGGTAACCCACCATTATCATGAGCTTCATCCAGCTCATCAACAACTTGAGTGCCAGCTGCCAAGGAAGATTTTTTGGACTTCCGGGAACAATTTGATGCTGATAAAACCTTTCTTTTTCCACTCTTAGAACTCTTAAGAAGAAACCAAAAGAAGTTAAAACCCAATTTTCAGAAATAAATAAGATATTTATCTATGTAAAATAGCACTACCTCCTTTCCAGGCACTACAACAACATCCTCTGAGTGCACAACATTTGCATTAGCCAAGCAATTGCTTTCTGTAAAGTATTTCTGATTTTGATCCACTTGAGCCTCTAAGGTACAGGGATCTACAGGAATAAAATTGCCTGAGTGCATGGATGAGTCATCATCAATATTGTCCAATGGGAGGCCACCATTTCCATGACCTTCATCTTCTGGCTCATCACCAAGTTGGGGGGCAGCAACCTGCTTTCTCGGATGCCTTGGTGATCTGTCATGTTCATTCATGTCACCAGCTAAGGAAGCTTTTTGAGACTTCCAAGAACTATATGATGCTGGGGCAGCCTTTCGTTTTCTACTACTAGAAGTCTGATAAGAAACCAAAAACAAGTTAGCACCCTATCTACACATCCAAGTAAAATATTTTAATCATGCAGAACTTATTACCTCTTTTTCTGGCAAATCAGAGGCATCCTCTTGATGGATACCAGTCACATTAGTTTCTGTAAGGTTTTCCGGTTCTTGATTCATTTGAATCTCAGAAGTACAAGTATCTGGAGGAATAAAATCACCTAGGTGAATGGACAGGGAATCAACAATATTATCTGATGGGAAGGCACCAACTGAAGACCCTTCAATGTTTATAGTTTCAGAAGGAACAAGTTGAACATCTGTTGGTGGGGCCATAACAGACTCCATGACATCTGGAGACAAGAAACCTGGAGTTTCCAAGCCAGCAAATGCCCCTGATTCCTGAAACTAACAAAATTATTCCAAAACATATGTGCAAGGAAGAAATTATACAATTTAAAGAGAGGCTGTAGATTCACCTCTAATTCCAACCTTCCATCATCAACCTGAACAGCAGCTTCATTGGAACTTACAAAATCTGTCACCACCACATCATGTTTAATGGATGCTGAAGAATCAACAAAATTCTTTACAGGAAAGCTGGATTTTCCCTTTGGGTCCTTTTCACAAGATACAGTAGCTAACATTTCTGGAGGAGAAAGAAGAGCCTTGCTATTGTTTCTCCCTGGCTCTTTGGTCCCAGCACTCTCCATAAGAGGTTCACAAAAAAGATGGGTTAGTCTACCATTTTCAACACCAGAAGACTCAGTGGGAGGCGTGTTATCCAAGACAGTGGAAGTTAGACCCGCCACCTTTTCTACCACAGTAATGGGAACAGCAGAAGCAGCTAACTCAGATGTTCCCTTCCTAGGACAGGCTTTTACCTTCGATTGTAACTTGTCAGCAGCTCTCCCTGACAATAAAATAAAATAAATAATTTCATCAATCATCTCATAACAAAAGCAAAAAAAAAAAAAGGAAAAGGAAGGGGGGGGATCAAAGATTGTGCAAGTGATATACCAATTGATATGGCCAGTTGAGGATCCGTGTAATCAAAAGCATCCAAATCTAATCTCATGGAACCAACCTACAACCAACAGAAGTTCCAGAATTATAGAACTCAACCAAACATCTTGGTGCAATGATCAAGGGCATGAGACAGATCAAACCCTTACCTCTATGGCAGATTCTACAAACCTAGAATTCAGGCCAACATCATTTCCAGACTTCATCTCTGCAAGCTGGGTATTATGGGGGCTCACAAACTCTTCAATTGCAATATTTTCAGATGAGGGGTTGACTAATTCCAAACAGCTTTTGCTGTTGGGATATAAAACCTCGCTGTCTTTTGATGGCTCATTACTCTCAACATTGCTCTGCTGAAGTAAAGTTAGACCAACTGAGTTCATCCTTGTATTTGCAACATAAACAGGCTCTGTGGATTGTGCTTTTTGAGAATGTGCCTTGGGTTCTTCCTCGGCACATTTAGATGGAGATGAAGAGACAGGTTCTGGATTTTCATTTCTTTGCCAAGGTTTCACCTTAGGCTTGAATTTCCCACCAGCCCTAGCTGTAACATAAGGGAATCACACAGTAAATCTTTCAATAGAAGAATAGGATTTCCATTAGTGACAGATCGACAAAGCTGTGAAGGCATATCTCACAATTATTTTTTAGAGATTTAGGAAGAATGTCATCCAGTAGATCTGAATCGAACCCCAATGAGCCTGCCTAAAGACAGAATTTTCAGGACTTATCAATCCCATGGATGCAACACGTCAAAAACAAGAAGGGAGGGGGATGAGTTCTTACCACTCCTGCTGAATTCACAAAGTTATATTTCTGGTTCCCATTACAGTCAGCCTCTGAATCCACAGCACCAACAGAGCCTGCATCATTTCTCCTAACAGGGGAGAGGTTTGCTGCCTCCAAGCTTCCTATTTCCCAAGAGGGCAAACCTTCCTTATATTTCTGAGGTTCTTTGACCCCAACCATGTCAGAGGTGGCTAAGGGACTCCCTGACTCTTCAACCAATTTTGTTTTTCCATCATTGCTTTTCAAGGGTTCCTTAGTCCCAGTTGGTGCTGATGGAGATAATGAACCAATTTGACCTGTCAACTTCTCATCCATGATACCAACAGGCTGAACAGAAATTGTTGTGTCCAAGCTAGTTTGTGATGCTGCAACAGCCTTTTCCTTGGCTTTGCTTGGAGGGATTGAAGGAATCGGTACAAATTCTACCTTTTTTGGTCGTGGTTTGGCCTTAGGCTGAAACTTCCCAGCTGACCTAGCTACTAACAAAATTAACATCAAACAACCCACTTTTTATTTAAAGCCAAAAAAGACCAATTGTACTTTCATTTGCCAAGCATTGCTTACCATTAGTCGAAGTAGGCTTAGGAAGAATATCATCAAAAGGGTCCAAATCAGGATCCATTTGATTATCCCAACACAAATATTGATGACCAGCTATATCATCTCTGTCTCCACAAAAATGGCACAAGTACTCTTCCAGCACGCTAAGGAAATCAAGAAATATAATCAAGCAGAAGAATGGCAGTCTTCAACTTTCAATTTGTTTTGGCAGACTACTTCAAGAACAAACTTATACAAACATTCCCAGCTAAATAACTCTATGAATCTTCAAATTAAGCTAAGCCCCACTCGTTCAAACCTAAAGATTAACACTTAAAAAACTTTACAAAATTACTTCAGCATCGCTTATATCATATATCTTATGTGTTAAAAGAATCAATCTTTGCACAAATAATCCACTTCTTCAGAGAACCAATGGGAATAAATGAATGTGATTACATAGATATGGCCTCCAAAAATTACAAACCTTCAAACCAAATTCCAATTTTAATTTTACAGCAATGTTTATTTAACATGTCCAGGACAATTTTTAGTTTTGTCATTGTTAGGGTCTATAATCAATCAACCATGACCCAACTCACCATTATGTGTTTTTCAAGCAATATAAGAAAAAAAAAGAGTCTCTAGAATCTAAGGTAGTGATTAGTGTCTCGGGACAAAAGAAACAAAGACAAAGAAGACAAGATAAATCATGCATCGAGACTGATACATCATGGGTTTTCATGGCAGCGGGCATGGGTGCACCTCACCGAGGAGTTTGTTTTGATTTCCAGGGTTCTAATTTGTTTTTTTTTAAAACAGAGGCCTTCTGAAATCTGAATCTTGAATTTATGTTTTTCAAATTCACAATTATAATTTATAACCCTACAAAAAATTGTCTGCGAACCACACTTGATTATTCTCCAATATAAATTATAAAATGGCCAACACATCAGCAAATGTTGCGCTTTTGTGCAGGTTTCAAATAAAAGAGGAAGAAGAGAGTGTACCATGCACTTGCAGAGGACGTTGAAGAGAAGAGACAGTAGCCAAGGATGAACTGATGAAGAGGACGTTCCACGGTTGCACTTTGCAGTAACTCAGCTTGCAAGAGCAAAGAGTGAAGACTGAAGAAGAAAGATTGGAGGGATTGTGTCGATTGTTTTGGTTGCGATTTGGGAATTTGAGAGTGGAGGCCGTGAGGAAGACAAGTTAGGGATTTGCTGTGAACTTTAGACAAAACGATTTGGGAATTGGGGGTTCAGTTTTCAGTTTTCAGTTTTCAATTACATGAATTGATTCTTTTTTTTTTATGGCCCGAACGGAACATGTGGTGTAATTCCGGAGTGTTTCGGCTGATATTTGGCCGGAATATACGGCCCGGAATTTAAATTAAGAAAAAAATAATGTTATTTTGTTTTAATTTTTTTTTACTGATACGATATATTTTTTTTTATATGTTTTTACCAAAATAAAACGAGATTGATAATTTACTTTGGAAGTGCTATAAAAATATTTTTTTGAAAAAACTATTTTTTTTGTTTTGAATTTTTTTTATTTTTTAAATTAATTTGATATGGTGATAATAAAAATAATTATAAAAAAAATATTATTTTAATATATTTATAAAAAAACACTTTAAAAAACAAACAAATTATAGAAATAAAAAATAATATATAATGTTAATAGAGATATATCTTTTTATACTTTGATTTTTAAACTATAAAAATTCACTTTGAAATTGTCTCAAAATCTTCTTTTTTATATTCTTGTCTTCGTTACCCCAACCAAATTATGTAATTATTCCTTTTGTTTTTTCTATTCCAAAGAATAATTAGGGCTGCCTAAGAGTACTCATCTCTCTGTATTCTATCCACTTAAATTAAACTCAAAGTATTAATTGACAATCATACTATTCAAGTGATTTAGCAAATTGAAAACAATATATAAAAATAACAATAAAAACCATATGAATTTAAGTTTTAATATGCAATTATTAATTAGTACATGTATCTTAATTTAATTGGATGGAATGTGGGGGTATCGGTTAAGATCATATTTATTTTTATCTTTGTTGAGGGTTTTATTGTTATTAGTATGATAAAAATAATATTTTTATTTTTATTTTTATTTGTGAGAAAAAGAAATAAAGGAGATGATAAAGAGATTGTTTCTCACTTGATAGCTATCCTAACTAGTTTTGACACGTGCTCATCACAAATTAGATTATATTTTTTTTATTTATAAAAATATTATGAAGAAAAAAATGATGTATATTGGACAAAAAAAATTAAAAATACATCAAAATAATATTTTTTTTATTTTTTTAAAATGGTTTTTAATATAATACATGAAATTATCTAAAAACATCAAATTTTTTAATTTAAAATAAAAAAATTAATTTTTTTCAAAAAAAATTTTAAAATATAATGTCGAACACTGTTTTTTTTTAGCAAAAGTGTCTTCTCATGGTAGGGAGAGAGAAAAATACAGGGAGGGTTGGATTTTCGGAGGTGGAAACGGCGGAAAAGACAAAGAATACATGAGGGCATGCAAGTTGCTTGAAATACAGTGTAGAGGGATTGTAAATTCAAACAGGAAAATAACACAGATTGGATTCGCCAACAATTAATTAAGAATCAAACGAGGCGCATATGCTTGAAGATTGAATCCTATGCTTTCAGCTTTAAGTTTTGCATGCAAACAATATTCGCAAATATAGGGCACGTATATCATCACTTTGCTCCAGCATCTGATGCCATTATTCAACTTATTCTGAACATGATAGCAGTATACATGGTCGATCTGTAGCGACTGGTTCGAGGAAATCCATGGTATCTTGGAATTTAACCATGTCTTCCTCGGTTAACTGCACCTTCGCCTCTATTCCTTCACCAGATGCAGTGTCCGTAAAAACAATCTGGTTTTTGAAAGTTAACCTCGGAGAACCAGCCCATGCTGGCTTCCCCCACCCAAAATCGGCTTCATATACAGGGAGCCCGCACAAGCTGGTGAAGGTGAAGCGCACCACCTCCCCTCTCGCAACTCTCTGGATTTGCTCTCCCACAGATCCCACCACGCCCCCTTCTCGAAGTGTTTTCACGTATTCATTGTCTACTTTATTTATCGACTCTCTTATTTGACTAGCTAGATTAATGCAACCTTCATCCTCGGATGGAACTGTTTTGGCAGCCCAGGAGATGTTTCCGAAGGAGTATTCTGATTGTGGCGGGCACATAACTGGCCGCAGATTCATGTAGTGAACCAGTTCATGGACTGTATCTGTTTTCCGTTCTACCTTGGTCGCAGCCACGATTTGGCGCCATAGGAAAGCTGATAAGACATCAGTAGGAGATTGGCGTTGCAGTTTTTCTGTATTTTTCTCTTTATAGTGTTTGGCTATGAGCTCCTCCATGGAAGACTTGCTGAAATCAAACCTTTTTGCCACAATATTCGTTTTAGAGATGGAATTTCTCGGGTCATATCCAAAGAGGTTCCCGGCGGGGAAGAGTGCGGCCGACTCGAACTGTGGTGGCTCCAGAACAGGTTCGCCGCGAAAAGTGGCAGCCCAGCTTTTGAAAAACACGAAAAAGGAAAAGATATCTGATATCTTGTGGGAGATGCACAGACCAATACCGATTCCTCCACATTCAAAGATGTTGAGTTGGACGCCTGAGAGAAACTCGTGGTGGTCACCATCAAGCTCAAACGGGAGAAATTTGTTGAGTTCACCAGGTTCTCGATTCTCAAGCACATGAGCAAGGTTACAGTGCTTGACTCGTACTTGCAGAAACGGGACTCCTCCGTCGTTGCAATCTACGTAAATATTGTCTCTAAGGCGGCCGGCCAATGGATAGAAGTGAGTCAAGACAGTGGACAGGGACTGCTGGAGCTGATCAGAAATTTCAAGGTTTTTGAATTTGGTGTGATCAGCTTCATCTGCTGGATAGAAGAAAACGAAGGAGTTATAAACTGTCGGGCATAATTGATCGGTGAAGGAGAGCTGATAATGGCGAAGGTGATCGGGGGTTGGAGAAGATGGCTTTATTATCGTTCTTGATATCAGTTCCATTAATTCCAGTCTCTAGGTTAATAACAGCAATATGTGGCCATGGCAACTTCTATCTCACCTTACCTTATAGTTGTGGAGAAATTGATTAAGGGTATATTTGGTATTGTGTTTTAATAATATTTTATTTTAATTATTTTTGTTTTTTTAAATTATAAAAATATTATTTAAATATATTTAAAAACAACACTCTAGAAATGAGTGCAGAAATATGGTTGATATTGGTTTATAAAGTGTTTTTTATTTAAAAACACATTTAAATAATATTTTTTATTTTTTAAAAAATAATTTTAACATTAACACTTTAAAATAATCTAAAAACACTAAAATATTTTACATTTAAAGCAAAAAAAATCAGTTTTTTTAAAGCATTTTGCTCTCATGCGTTGAGTGGTCCTTTTCTCGTGGGGAATGACCTATTATATGTATTTTTGATTTGAGTATTGAATTTTAATTTATTTATTTATTCTTAATTTTTAAAAAACGTTTATTAAAGTATTTATTTCCAACTTTTTTTTATTGTTTTATTTATATATCTTCAGACACTTATCAAGGAAAACGTCACAATAGTGGTATACCAACTTTTAGCTTTTCTACATTAAATACATGAATTTTTTTTTCTCATTTCAGAATACCTGACTTTTTAGATTCTGTAAATCAAGTAATGTCATACCAGATCCATTAATTTATTTATTTTGAAATCGCTTGATACAAATTTATTTTTCTAAAATGATAAATATCTTAATTGAATTAGTAAATCATTATTTTATTTTAATTAATCATGAAATATTTTTTAACTATACTACAGATAATTTCCTATTAATTAAAAGAGTTTTCTTTTAACATGATTTGTTCTTAATTGAAAACCTTTTCATTTATTAATCTGGAGTGCTTTTAATATAAAATAAATAAAAAATGATGAAAATATTTAATTGCTATGATTGAAAAAAGTTCGGTGAACTAAAAAGATTGCTTGATTGAGATAAAATTATTGTTTGATATTTTATTTCAAAAATATTAAAAAAAATTGACTATTTATTTATTTTTTATTTTAGTATTTTTAGATTATTTTTATATATTGATATAAAAAAAATTAATGATAAAAAATATTATTTTAATATATTTATAAATAAAAATATATTTTTAAAATCAAGCTCAATCTAAGCACATCTTTGATATTGTTTTTCAAAAATATTTTTGAAAAAATAATAATTTTTTTATTTTAAATTAAAAAGTTTAATATTTTCATAAAAATATTAATACATCAAAGTGGTGGCGCCGACAAGAAGTTAAACATACAAGACCACAGGCATGTATATGTGTTCCCACGTGCGTGATCAATCGTTACGATGCACATTTTTTCTATCTTAATAATAACAATTATTAAAAGAATATTATTGGAGTGGTAGGTAGTAAAAGATTTTATTATACGTCAATAAATCTTATGTTTTTTTTTTTAAAAAAAAAGGGAAATCTTTTGGCTAGATCTCTATAAAATCTACATTGTTATTTTTATTATTTAATAATTTTATGTTTTTTTAAGTTGATGATTTCCCTTATTTAATTTCTCTCCTAGAGTATAATACACCTTTCCTTACACGCCATTGCAAACGATTTTTTATTCTATGAATTATATATTGAGGTTTTACCTGATAGCTTAAATTTTAGATGAAATTTTGATATGATATTAGAGTTTTGTTGACTCAGCGGGCATGAGTTCGAATCTCACAACCCTCATTTTATTTGATAAAAATTAAACATAAGATAGTGTGAACTTGTATGTAAGTTTCAAGCTATTATGACTTTTACTTGAGAGAGTGTATTAATAAATAATATAAATTATATATGAGAGTTTCACCTAATAACTTAAGCTTTTAGATGAGATGATTCATTGACAACAACAATAATAATAATAATGAAAATTTATATGACAAATGGATTCCCCTCATCCATATTTTACATGGTGTGTCCACAATCATTTAAATAAATATAAATTTTACAAATATTTAAACCAAACATGTGTGTGTGTAAATTTAAAATTTCATTAAATATATTTAGAAATATGTTTTTCTATATAGTCTCCATGGGAGTTATTTTATATTAAAGTAAAGGACCCATGCTTTTCATTTAATATTGAAGCTAACATGTGAGAATACTATCAACAATGAGCCTATTTGGGAGTGCGATTGCGGTAGTTTTTCAAAGTGTTTATCGTGCCAAAATACATCAAAATAATGTTTTTTTATTTTTTAAAAATCATTTTTGAAATCAGCACATTAAAATGATCTAAAAACACCAAACCGCCAGTTTTTAAAATGATTTTTTTTCAAATTTCGGTCAAAACCCGGTGGAATCGCAATGCCAAACGGGCACAATTTATGCAATTTGCATCATGTATTATTAAAGTTCCCTTGCAATTATCTCCATAAAGAATGACCAATGATTTTTATTTTTTTGTCATATATTTTTTAATCACGTATAAAATAATATATATGTATATTATGTGACGTATGACATTGTATTAAAATAATTTGCATCATGTTTTGATGCTTTTTATCTTTTCTTTCCTTACATTTCAAACTACAAATCCTATTTAGATAAATTATTGCGATGATATTTTTTTTAAATCATTTTATTATGTTATACATTTTAAATAAGGCTAGAGATTTTTATTGTAATATTTATGATTTATTTGGGATAATTATATATAAAACTAATATCAATAATTTTAAAACAAATTGCACCTAAATTCTCGACTAGGATAATATATATATATATATACACACACACACACACACACACACACATATATATAGTCACTTTCTTACATTATTTCCTCTAATTAATTATTTTTTCATATTTAAAATATTATGTCATGTTTCCCAACTGAAAAATTGTTTTAAGAATCATGATAAGTTTTTATTTTAACATCCATGCATTTTATAAATTAAAAATATCAATAATGAAGGGCTTTGGATTTAAAAAATACATTTTTTGTTCCTAAATTTAAATTATTTGGATTTTAACGAGTACTCATTTCGATTGCCTTAAGTTGTGGTTCCATCAAAATATATAAATCTAAAGGAAATGAACCATTGATGCAAAGTTAAGAAAATTTGATGTTAGATTTAATTTATTAATTCCAATATTTTAAAAAATATATAAAAAATACCCTTAAAGTAATTATATGAAAACAACTTTTAAGGAGAATTAAGTAAGTTTATTTTACCTTTAAAATATAAATTTACTATAATTACCATCATAGATTTGGCAATGATATTTGACCCATATGAATTTACCAAAGCACCCTCCTATTAAAACATACATGGCTAATATTGTTTATGGTAAAATAGTAATTTTAATGTGAAATAATAATAATACTACATCGGAAAAGGTTACAATATATTACCCAGATTGATTCATAACAGTCGTCGAAACCACACCATTAATTTGGACCAAACATAATCAAGAAAGTAGTTATTAATATACTAATAACGATATGTAATTAATTAATTAATTAATTAATTAATGTAGTCTCTCTCTAACATCTGGTTGGTACACTAAGCTGGAGCAGCTCTTCGTCCTCTTGGAATTTGACCATGTCTTCCTCCTTCAAGTGCACCAGCGCTTCCACTCCATCACCTGATGCAGTGTCCATGAAAACAACTAGATTCTTGAAAGTGAGGCTTGGACAGCCTACCCACACCGGTTTCCCCCACCCAAAATCAGCTTCGTACAACGGAAACCTGCACAAGCTTGTGAAGTTCAGAGAAACAATCTCACCGTTGAGAAACCCTGCAGCTTGTTCTTTAATGAAATCCAAGTGCTCACTGCCCTTTTGAAGTTTCTCCACGTATTCTCTGTCAAGTTTACCGATCGAGTCTCTGACCTGACGAACAAGATTGTAGTTTTCCTCGCCGGTACCGGCAGATGGAATCGTGAACGCAATCCGGTAGTAGTTTCCGAAGGAGTATTCTGGGAGCGGAGGTTCCATCCTCGAGCGCAGGTTCACTGCATGAACCATGGAGTAGATTCTTTCAGGTCTTGATGATTCAGCTTTAGTGGCAGCCATGAAGCGGCGCCATATGAATACTGACAAGGCCTCAACACGCGACGGCGGTCGCTGATTTTCCAAGCTCCCACCTGCACTGTATTTTTCTTTCAGCAGCTCTATCGAGGAGGAGCTGAACACGAACCTCTTTGCCACAACATCTTCTTTAGTGATACCGGTGGCTGGTTTAAACCCTGATATGTTGATAGCTGGGAAGAGTGTCGCAGAGATAAATTCTGGTCTCATCATATGATCTTCTTCTCCACGAGAGGTGGCAGCCCAGGATTTGACAAACGTTAAAAGTGACAACGCATCTCCGATTTTGTGTGAGATGCACAGACCAACAACGATTCCACCGCACTCGAAGATGTTTTACTGGATTCCTAGAGGCAATTCTTCAGCGTCATCCAGCGCAAATGGGATCAGCTTGCTGAGTTCACCAGGTGCTGGATTCTCAGCAACCTGTGAAAGTCGGCACCTGACTTTCGCCTGAAAAAATGGAATGCCCTCGTCGGTGCACTCTACGACAAGGTTGTCCTGAATTCGTCCGGCTAAGGGATAGTACAGGCTTAAGACCTCAGATAAGGATTGCTTGAGCTGGTTAGTTTCCTCCGTGCTGTTGATTTTGACATCGCCGTCTGCTGGATAGAAGAGGAGCAGAGGGTTATAGACTGGCGGAGAGATCTGATCGAGAAAGGAGAGCTGGTAGTGACGGAGGTGATCTGGGGTTGGAGAAGATGGCTTGATAACTTCTTTGGAGATCACTTCAATTTCAAGCTTCATTTTAATTAACTTGGTCGTATTCTGCCTTCGTCGCAAAGCTCTTATATAGAGAGACCTAGCTGCTTGTAACATGCATGAAAATTGGTGTAAAGTTAAAAAGTTTTTTTGAAAAAAATAAATAAATTATATTGTTAAATTATTTTAATGTTGGATATCAACAATATTTTTTTTAAAAAATAAAATTATTTTAATATTGAAAAAATAAAGTCAACCAAACAATCGGTTAAGCATCCACCAGCTGTGATTTGAGTGTCATGCTAACGTGCTAATTAGAGGTAAAAGGCTTTAATTGAAAGGATGAAAAAATCTGTCATGAATGTATAAATTTTAGTGTCGGTGGCTTGTTTAGGTTATGCTCTATATGATTAATTTAAGTAGTTTATTAATTATTATTATTTTTGAAAAAGTCATAAATATATTTATTTTAATTTAAATCAGAGTTTGATCTTTTTCAAAAGTTGAAATTTTTAATTTTTAATTTTTTACTTGTAGATTTTGATTACATAAACTACATTTCTTTTTTAAAAAAATGGTTTCAAGTCCTTTTTTATCACACATATTTATAATTTGAAGTCCTTTTAGCTCCTTGTTATCATAAATTGTTTAATTATAAGAAACAACTTTTGAATCACGTCTTAATTTGATGTATAAAGAATGAGATGCATACCCTTATCACTAATTTAGAAAGAAAAAAATCATAATCACACGTTTAATAGCAAACAATATTGTATAATTTATAACCTCACATGTTGGGATAAAGTCGCCATGCACACTTAAATATATATATATATATATATATATATATATAGAGAGAGAGAGAGAGAGAGAGAGAGAGAGAGAGAATTGATGCAAATGTTGCTCAGGTAAAGTAATAAAGCTTTTTAGCTTTTTTAGCTAAAATAATTTTACTATGAAAAATGGAGCTCTTTTAGCTTTATATACTAGCTGAATGCCTGCGCGTTGTGCCGAGACTTTTTTATCTAAGTAGAAAATTGATTGTTTTTATATATATTGTATTTTGCTATTTTAATATTTAATTAGTAAAATTATAATTGATAAAATCTTTATAATCGAAATGCAAAGTGGGTTGTATATTTCTTAATCGTAGATAATGTAGGTAATTTTTTTTTAATGAGTTGCATATTTTTCCCAGTAATATTCAATTTGACACATTATAAATAAAAATATTATAATTTTTTTTTTGAGAAAGAAACTTATATTTTTTTCGTGCTATAATTAGTTATGTCAATGTTTAAATTACTAAACTTGCAACAGATAAAAATATGCTAGGAATGAGTTTTTTGCGTGGTATAATTAGTATGCTTGCCCGCGCATTGCGCAAGGGTTTTTTTCATGTAGAAAACTAATTGATTTTTTACATGTTGTAATTAGTTGTTTGAATATTTAATTAGTAACATTATAATAGATAAAATATGTAACAAATAATTTTTTTCTCAGCCTAAAAGGAATAGTGCCATCGAAATGGAAAGTGGTTCGTATATTTTTTAATTGGAGAGCATGTATATATATGGACAGAAATAAGAATTATGTAAGAAATATAAAAAAAAGAATTTTTTTTAAAATGGTAATGAACAACGAAATCACAATTGAAATAATTGTTCATTACTGTTTGAAATTGCAATCTCCTTTATCTATTTTATGAAATAATAGTAGTAGTTCCCGTAAGCTGACCCGGACACCCTGTTTATAAAAGAAAAAATTATAAGTGCGACAAATACAGAAAAAAATCAAAAAAGATGGGTTTGGGGATTATTCACGGCGCGTGTAAGTTGTTCCAGGCATCACAATTATAAAAAACCGTATACGTGGGGAAAAATCAGAGGAAAAAATGTTAAAAAAATGTATTTAGAGATTAGCTGTGGTGCACGTAAGTTGTCACGGAAACTTTGGTTAAAAAACACAAAAAAAGAAACCCAATGAAAAAAATATTAAAAAAAAAGCTAACCAGGACACCCCGGTTATAGAATAATGAAAGAAGAAAGTGTAATTGGAAAAAAAAAGGGAAAAAATGTTAAAAAAACATGGGTACGAAGATTAGTCATGGTGCATGTAAGCTGTCCCGGCCACCTCGTTTATTAAAAAAAAGGAAGTCTAGTTATAGACAAAAAGTGCAAGGGGAAAGAAAATTTTTAAACAGTAATGACATAAAAAATTGTGGGGCGCATAAACTAACATGAACATCCCGGTCATGGAAAAAAAAAGTATAAGTAGGAAAAAAACAGGGAAAAAATGAACAAAACAAAATGGATCTGGAGATTAGTCGTGATGTGCGTAAACTCACATGGATACTCCGATTTTTTTTTAAAAAAGAAGCATAGCTAAAAAAAAAATTCAAACAGCAATGAAAAGTGAAAATCATTGTTTATCAGTGTTTAAAAACATCAGCAGCCGGAGAGATTCAAACTCTCGCTCTTGTGGTGCGGCAACAAACGCGTTACCACTCGACTTAGTTGTTTATCCGAGCATACATATAATACTTATCTTACATTTTTGTGTTTTTTTGCATTTATTTTATATATATGTGACATGATAATTTTTTAGTTTACAGTGATTTTTATTTTTATTTATTTTTTAAGATTTATTCTTTATATTATTATATTAAAAGTATTTCAAAACACTTAGATTAAATTAATTTGAGATTTTAAAAAAACTCAGGGCATTTTTTTTTATATATTTTCAGGCGTTGATACCTAATAAATATCAGAATATAGCCGCGCGTTGTGCTAGGCTTTTTTGATGTAGCAAACTGATTAATTATTTAGCCTGCAAAGAATTATTTAGTTGGTAGATAGCAAATTGTAATCGTTAAATTTTGTTGTATTTTTTTTGTTTGTATTAAATTAGTTGGTTGTTGTTATCAGTTTAAGTGCTCAGATAATAATTTAGTTGACAACTCTCAAAATTAGAATGATAAAATCTATTAAAGATGAGTGAATTGTATTTTATAGCCAATTCATTAATGGGTGAACTTGCTTAGATATTTTATCGATTTATGTAATTTGCATATTGAAAAACTATAATTGATTAATTGGTAGGCGTGTTTTGATTGTTCTGACAGTTATTTAATCGGTGGACGTAAATTTGCAATTCATAAAATGAATAAAATATGAATTATTTTTTTCTTGTATCGAACTTGTTGATGATTGGGTTTATTGTAACAGCAACGAACGATTTAACCAGTTGATAGCAAAATTGCAACCGCTAAAATTTATCAGAGATGGATTATTTCTGGTTGATTGTTATTTTGTGTCGATTTATTTAATTCATAGATTGCAAAACTGCAATTGATTGATTATTTGGTGTGTCTTAATTGATTTGACAATTATATAATCGGTTGAAGAAAAAAATACAATCGATGATATCAATTAGAGATGAATAACTTTATTTTTTGTAGTCAATGGAGCATTCGTTCGCGGTTGGATGTTTCGTAATGGTTGGGCTTATCATTCTCTTTTTTCTTTTTTATTTATTTTTCAAGTCAAATAATTTTTTAAAATCTAATAATATTTATTGTTGTTTTTTCATTTATTTTAACTTTTTTTAAATATTATTAGGTGTTGAAATTTCTAATTATTTTAGATAAAACATTCAAAACAAATGACAATAATTATTCGTAAGTTTTTTTTTTTATAAATATGTTACACTAATTATAGATTTTGCTATTTATTTAATATTAGTGCATTTAAAATAATGATTATAACTATTTGTGATTTTTTTTTTATGATAAATATGTTAGACTTATTATATATTTTTCTATTTATTTCATATCAACACCTTAAAATATATATATTCATCACTTTTTGGAACTGCGATCTCCTTTAGATATTCTAGAAAATAATAATAATCGTCGTGCTGCGCGTAAGCTCACCCGGACACCTCTGTTAAGAAAAAAAAAATATAAGTGGCAAAACAAAATAGGAATAAAAAAATCAAAAAAAGTGGATCCGGAGATTAGTCGTGGTGCACGTAAGTTGGCATGGACATCTTAGTTATTAAAAAAAATCTTGTTTTTTGTAAAAAAAAAAAAACCAGCTAGTACAAAAAAAACATTTTTTTAACAAAAAAATCCTTTTTAAAAAAAAACATTCTTAAAAAAAAAACAGATTTGTAAAAAAACAACAACAATCAGTTATTAAAAAACAAAAACTTTTTTTTTAACCAAAAACACCACTTGTTTTTTTTTTAAAAAAAAAGTACTTAAAAAAAAACAGATGTGTAAGAAAAAAAACAATCAGTTATTTAAAAAAAAACCCTTTTTTTTAAAAAAAAATTTACTTATTAAAAAAAAATATTGTTTTTTGTAAAAAAATAAAAACAACAACCCGTTAAAAAAAACATCTGTTTTTTTTAAAAAAACTTTTTTTATAAAAAAAAAACAGTTCTTAAAAAAAAAAACAAATCAGATTTGTAAAAAGAAAAAACAACAATCAGTTATTAAAAAAAAAACAATTTTTTTGTGAAAAGAAAAAAAAATTACAAAAAAAAAAGTTATTTAAAAAAAAAACATTTTTTTCCGCAAAACAACAGTTCTAAAAAAAAAAAAGGAAATTTGATTGGTGGCCAAGCGGTTCGAACTCGCGCGTGCCTGTGTTGGCAGCGCGCGACCAACCGCTCGGCTAAAGCTTTTCATTTGTCAATTTCACCATAAAAAATAAATAAAGAAGACCTGTGTAAAAAAAAAGGTGGACGAATTCGCGCGACGCACGGACGGCAAATGTCCAGTCCACAGTGCGCCTGAGTCACACTGAACAGCAACCACCCCGAGCTCTTTTAGCTCTTACGAGGGGTATGCCGGCACGATGCGGCGGAGTTTTTTTTATCTATGTAAAAAATTGATTGTTTTTATATGTATTGTATTTTACTATTTTAATATTTAGTTAAAAAAAATTCAACAAATAAACTTATATTTACCGCGTGCTATAATAAGTTATTTCAATGTTCAATTACAAAAATTGTAATAGATCAAATATGTTAGAAATGAGTTTTTTGTGTGGTATAATTAGTATGCTTGTCAACGCATCGCGTTAGGGTTTTTTCTATGTAGAAAAATAATTGATTTTTTACATGTTGTAAATAGCTGTTTAAATATTTAATTAGTAACATTATAATAGATAAAATATGTAACAAATTAATTTTTCCCCCGCCTGAAAGGAATAGTTTTTTAATTATAGATAATTTAGGTAAAAAATAGTTGTTTTTTTTTCCTCAGCAATATTACATTTGACACATTAAAAATAAAAAACTTGAAAATTTTAGAAGAAATAAACTAAAATGCTATTTAAGAATATTGATATTAAATTTTAAAAAAAAAATGCTCGGTCATTTTTTTTTCTTTATATATATTCTTAGGCGATAATATTAAATAAATATTAAAACATATAATTAGTCTCATATACTTTATAGAATAATCGAAATGGAAAGTGGTTCGTATATTTTTTAATTGTAGATAACCTGAGTAAATTTCTCAATATTTATTTTGATGAGTTGCTTTTGTTCCTTAGTAATATTCGATCAGACATATTAGAAAAAAATATTATAATTTATTTTTAAAAATAAACTTAATGTTTTTGTGTGTTATAATTATTTATTTGCCGTCTAAAAAGAACGGTCAAATGGAAACGGGAAGTGACTTGTATAGTTTTTTAATTGTAGATAATGTAGGTGAATTTGTCAACATTTTATTTTTCTAAGATGTTTTTTTCCCAAGTAATTTCAGATCTAAAATATTAAAAATGAAAACATTGGAAATTCTTGTAAAGAAATAAACTTAAATAAAAGAGCACAAAATTAAATTTTGAAGCCAATATTTTTTTTATATAAGATTTATTAATCATATTATTATATTAAATATATTTAAGAATACTAATATGAATTTTTGTCTTTCAAAAAATCCTAAGTTATTTTTCCTCTCTCTCAATATTTTTTTAGGCGATAATATTCAATAAATAACAGACATATTAGAAATAAAAATATTGTAATTTGTTTTTAGAAATAAACTTAATTTTTGTGTGTGCTATAATTATTTATGTGCCGTCTAAAAAGAACAGTCTGATGGAAATGAGAAGTGACTTGTATATTTTTTAACTATAGATAATGCAGGTAAATTTGTCAACATTTTATTTTTTTGAGTTTTTTTTTCCAGTAATATTAGATCTAAAATATTAAAAATGAAAACATTGGAAATTCTTGTAAAGAAATAAACTTAAATAAAAGAGCACAAAATTAAATTTTGAAGCCAATATTTTTTTATATAAGATTTATTAATCATATTATTATATTAAATATATTTAAGAATACTAATATGAATTTCTGGCCTTCAAAAAATCCTAGGTCATTTTTCCTATCTCTCAATATATTTTTAGGCGATAATATTCAATAAATATTCAAACATATAATTAGTTTTACATATTTTAATTTGACATAACTATACAAATATATAATTAATTTGATATAATTTCAATAATATATTTAATTTAAAGGATAATCTTAGGCTATTTTGTTCTCTTTTTATATATTCTTAGACGATAATATTCAACAAATATCAAAACATATAATTGATTTCACATATTTTAATTTGACATACATACACAAATATATAATTAAAAAATCAAAACACTGCAAATTTATTGCAATAAATAAACTTAAACAAAAGAGCACAAAATCTAATTTTGAAGCCAATATTTTTTTTATAAGATTTATTCATCGTATTATTATATTAAATGTATTTAAGAATACTGACATGAATTTGTGTCCTCCAAAAAAATCGTAGGTCATTTTTCCTCTCCCTTTATATATTTTCAGACGATAATATTCAATAAATATTTGAACATAGAATTAGTTTTACATACTTTAATTTGACATAAATATACAAATATATAATCAATTTGATATATAAAAGTATTTAAGAGCAATGATAGTAAAATTAAATAAATATCAAAGAATATAATTAGTCTGACATATTTAGACGAAAAAAAAACTAATAAATAATCATTATCATTATTTTGAATGTCCTATCAATAATAATATCAAATTATGTGACTTGAAGGGGAAAAAGATAAATCATAATAATTATAATTTTTTAAATGATTACCAGCACATAAAAAAATTTGAACATTAAATGAAAAACTCAATAACATTAGAAATGAAGAAAATTTGAAAATAGGAACTAATAGCATGTATATATAAATATGGACATAAATATATATAAAAAATAAAGGAATTAAAAGTATAATTGATAAAATTAAGAACGAACATATATAATACATATAATTTGAAGGACAAAATTGAAATAAATCCAAGCATGGATACTAATGAAATTAAATAATTTGAAAGAAAACCGGAAATTAAAAGAATTAGGACCGAAATGAAACTTAAATTTAAACTTAATTTGCATGGAAGGATAACATTGAAAGAAATCAAAACTTTGATACTTTAAAAAATATGGATTCCAGACCAATTTTCGAAATTCAAAGTCTGAGAACCGAAATGAAACTACAATATAAACTTAATTTCAATTGAAGGATGAAATTGAAAGAAATCAAAACCTATATAATAACAATAAGGACCACAAAAGGACAATTCGAAGTGTAGGGACTGAAGTGCAAATTAAGAAAAAAAATTTGCGCTGACGTCAGCTTGCGCAGGCAGGAGAGAGAAAAGGGGTGAAAATTTTCAAACGACCATTACACTGTCTACAGCCACCTTGGGATTACACGCGCCGCACCGGCGGGAAGATAACATTAATGAAAATTATTCTAGACGCCGGTTGGGAATTTTTGGATGGTGGAATACTCCGCACGCGCCGCTCGAACAACGCGTGAACGTTGAAAATGGCCGGCGCGTCCGGCGACGCGACTGCAGTAAATCGGCGGAAAAATAAAAAAAAGGGTTAATTTACGGGGGAGCCCCTCAATGGTAGAACGTGATTTTGTCTTTTTGTGGGGCTAAAATGGTTATTTGCACTTTAAAAGAAATATAAAATATTGAATGGACCGGGTGGTTGGACCGGTCCGTCTGACCGAAAACGGTCAATGACCGTTCAGCCCCTGAAAATGGCGGCGTTTTTTGTCTTTTTGGGGGGCTAATTTCGTTAATACACTGTTTACAATCGGAAAAAAAAAGAGGATCAACACCCGCGAAGCACCGAGACTTATTGCCAATGAACAGTGACAATGAGTCTTGAGAAACAGTAATGAACAGTTAATCACCGATGCATTTTAGTGTTTTTGTTAATGAGGGAAATTGCCTGCGTGCCGTGTTAAATTTTTTTCTATGTAGAAAATTAACTGATTTTTTACATGTTGTAATTGGTTTTTTAATATTTAATTAGTCAAATTATAATAGATAAAATTTATTAGAAATTATTTTTTTCCTGTCTAAAAAGAACATTGTAAACGAAACACAGAGGAAATGATTCTTATATGTTTTAATTGTAGATAACTTGAGCAAATTTGTCTATCCATTTTATTTATATGTTGCCTCTTTTTTATATATAATATTAGATTTGTAATATTATACATAAAAATATTGTAAGAGTATTTTTTTTAACAAAAACAACCTAAAATCCAAGAATTAAAATTTTCTAAGGAATAAAACCTTCACAAAAGAAGAAACAATTAGAATTACAGACCAAAATTAAGAGCGTGTGTGTGTGTGTGTGTGTGTGTGTGTTTGTGTGTATACATGGACAAAAATAGAGACTATTTGGCAAGATATATAAAAAATAAAACTATTAAAAATAAAGAATTAAAAGTATATGGGCAGAAATGAAAACAAAATATGTAAATAATTTTAACCGATTGATTAAATTAAAACTTACAAGTGTTGCGAGGAAAAAATAATTAATTATTTTTTAACGCATTAATATTGAACAAATATTAGAATATATAATAATTTATAAGAGAAAAAACCTTTAAAATAATTTTTTTAATTATTTCAAATGCATTATCTATAATCAAATGAATATATTAAAAAACTAAATAATTGAAAGTCTTGTAGATTGATTATTTTGCTCTAATGTATAGCGTTATTAAAAAAAATCAAGAACCATTAATATTTTTTGACATGTTATAAATGTTTTGTTTGCAGCGAAGCGCAGGGCAACTGACTCATATATTTTTAATCGTAGATAATTTGACAAAAAAAATTCACATGTTTTATCTAGGCATGGCTTCGTACATTTTTTATTCATGCACTATTCAATATAAAATATCATACATAAAAAAGCCGCGGAAGTCCATTTTTCACAAAAACAACATCGATTGATGAATTATTTTGATTATTATTTTTATTGTTATTATCATAATTATTAAATTGTCATAATTATCATAGTTGTTATTGACACAATTATTGTAAATAATTAATATTATAATCAGTGCTAGCAATATTATCGTTGCTACTAGTTGACGAATAGTTTATTGGACAAATAGTTTATTTGACATATAGTTAAAATGCAAATGCTAAAATTTATCAAAGATTGTTTTCCATATTATTATATTAAAAAAAAATAGAACATTGAGATTGAATTAATGTGAGATTTATAAAGAAAAGTCAGTTCAATTTTTTATATATATTTTAAGACATTAATATCAAAAATATATCACAATATATAATTAGTCTCTCTTATTTTTTTAAGGAAAAAGTCCCAAAAATAATATATATATATATATATATATATATATAAATTTAGGACCATTAACAATTTTTGTTATATGTTAAGAATTTTGGTGTCGGCTGTGGTGAAGCGCAGGGCAAATTTTTATTTTATTATTATAGATAATTTGGCATAATATTTCTACATGTCTTGCCTACGTGTGGTTTGTATTTTTTTTATGATATGAGATCTGAAATATCATAAAAAAGACATATAAGTATTATTATAGTGGTCATTATAAATATTATTATATATCATTAATATTCTAATTATTATTCGTCATACTATCGATGACACCGTAATTATTATTATTATTTTTTAAAGATTTATTCGTTATATTATTATATTAAAGATAGTTTAAACCACTGATAGTAAATTATTATTTAAAAATAATACTAAATAGGTCATAAATATATATATTAAGACGTTAATATTAAATAAATACCAAAATATATCATATTTATAAGATAAAAAAAACTTATAAATAATCATTATCATTATTTTTGTAGGGTTTTGAAACTCTAAATAGGAAAAGAATTTTAGGGTTTTGAAACTTTGAATAAGAAAGACATTAATACCCTTAATGACTTAAGATTAGGTATAAATGAATTAAGGATACAATAGTAACTTGTAAAATATAAATAGAAAAAGAAGAGAAGAGAAGCAATCTGAAAATTTAGAGTGAGCCGAAAGAGAGAAGAAGAGAAAAGAGGAAAGGAGAAGGAAGGAGGAAAAATAAATATTAAGGTAATGTCTATGTGTTATTATGTAAAAGTATTGTTTAATAGTTAAGCTAATTGCTTGCATTGGTGATTAGGGTTTGTAGATTTTATTTAAATTTGATGGATGAATGGATTAAGATGTTAAGGGTTTAATGGTTTGAGTAATGGTTAATAGGTTTGATTGTAAGTGATTTTGAAGATTTTGATGTGTTTGGTTTAAGAAAATATTGAGAAAAATGGTGAAATAATGTTGAGAAATTTCGAAAATCCCTTGATGGAATTCTGGGTTTAAGTTGAAGATGATGAAAATTCATTTTAGTCCTTTGATGGAAAATTACAGTTTGGTCCCCGAACTTTGGAAAATTACAGTTTAGTCCCTGAACTTTGGAAAATTGCAGATTGGTCCCTGGAGTGAAATATTAGTATTTCAGATGGTTTGATGGATAATTGAAGCTTATTTGATGAGTTATTATTAATTTTACGAATTGTGTATCTTGAACTAGATTTCGGAAGAAACCTTTGTTTTAGGTTTTTGCGAGAAATAGATAGTTTAATTCAAAACACATAGGATTATGAGTTGAACTCTTAGATATGTTTACTAAAGGTATTCTACTTCTTTTGATTCATTTTTGAGTATGTATTTCTTTTATATATTCAGATAATCCTGATATTCTGTCCGCGGTACGTTAGTAGGATTCCGACAATATTCTGCTTTTGAATTTCAATCGCTTTTGAGTCAGGTGAGTGGATAATATTTAATATGCATGAGAAATCTTATAAATATTTGATTTTCTAGTATTTGGATTATGCTTCTTGATAATATATACGATAAGTACTATTCTTGTTACGATAAAGCATAATCGATTGTTGAATATACGTTCTTGATATGAGCCAATATCTGTTTGTGAATTGATAGCTCCTCATTTGATTGATGTCATGAGTTGAGCCTTGAGATATGAATATGTCTGTTTGATTATGATATATATATATATATACATACCTACGGTATGCCAGTCAGAATACCCACGCTAACAGGGGAATGTTAGTCTTTGTGCACATCGTATCTGAAATCCTAGTTGGTCGGGGAAGTCACCAACCTGTGCGGATTGATCATCCCACAGTCTAGAGCCTCATGCTCATTGCATTATGATTTTCTGACGAGCTTTACCTATTAAATTCTTGATATGACATATTTGAGAAATCTTCTTGTAAGAACCTCGAGCTGATTCGATAATATAATTCTCGTTGTTGTATTATCTCGCATGTGTATATTAGATGTTATCTACTTACTGAGTTGTTGAACTCACCCCCTTATTATTTATTATTTTCAGGCTTGTAGCTCGTTAGCAGATCATTATCGTTGAAACTTCAGAACTTATTATTTTGGTTGTAATTGATATTTTTATTTTTATGTCTAGTCAACGCTCCACTATTATAACAAGATTACTTAGTTTTTGTATTAAGACATTCGAATTATGTTATAAAGTTTACTTTGTTATTTCCGCTGCATTGAACTCTGAAAGTTAAATGTTAAATTTGTGTGTAAGTTTGGGTTCGCATAGGTGTGGAACCTTGGAGGGGAACCATATCTATGTGCCGGTCACGGATCCGGGAATCGGGTCGTGACAATTTTGAATGCCTTGTCTATAATAATTAGAAATTTCAACACCTAAGATTATTAAAAAACACAATTAAAAAACTAAATAAATGACAAAACAAAAATAAATATTATTAGATTTAAAAAATTATTTGACTTGAACAATAAATAAAAATAATTTAAAACAAAACAAAGAGAAAAAATAATAAATATCAATTTTTCAATGATTACTAACACAAATTAAAATGTAAACATTTAAAAAACAATCTTAATAACAGTGGAAATAATAAAATTTTGGTGAGACCATAATTATTGTTACAGAAAACAATTCTATTATTTTTTATTTTATTTTATAAGATTTATATCTCATATTATTATATTAAAAGTATTTTAGAACAATGATATTAAATTATTTATTTCAAAAAAACCTAGTTCATTTATATATAAATAAGGTGCTAATGTTAAATAAATATCAACATATATAATTAGTTTGACATATTTAAAAGGAAACAAAACTTACAAATAATCATTATCATTATTTTGAATGTCTTATCTATAATAATTAGATAATTCAACACCTAACAATATTAACAAAAAAACAATTAAAAAATAAATAAATGACAAAACAAAAATAAATATTATTATATTTAAAAACATTATTTGACTAAAAGAAAAAATATAAAAAAAGAGAAATAATAATAAATATTATTTTTCAAATAATCATCAACACAAATTAAAATTTAAACATTAAATAAGAAAACATTAATAATAGTTGAAATAAAAAAAATTGAAAACAAAAACAAAGAGCATGTACATATAAACATGGACAAAAATAGAAACTATGTAAGAAATATATATAAAAAAATAAAGGAATTAAAAAAAATTCAAGATTAAAATTATAAGGGCCAAAATGAAAAATACATATATAATAAATTTTATTTAAAGGAAAAAATTGAAATAAATCTAAACATTGATACCGAAAAAATTAAATAATTTAAAACAAAACCGGAAAAAAGAATGAAGACCGAAATGAAACTGAAATATAGAATCAGTTTGCATGGAAGGATAAAATTGAAACAAATCAAAACTTTAATACAACAAATATTAAGGATTTATAATTAATTTGCATGGAAGGATAACATTGAAACAAATCAAAACTTTGATACTGAAAAAATTAAAGATTTCAAAGTAATCCGGAAATTAAAACACTAAGAACTGAAATGAAACTATAATATATAATCAATTTCAATTGAACTACCAAATTGAAACAAATCAAAAACCATATAACAACAATAAGGATCATACCAAACAATCGAGGGATTAGGGACTAAAATGAAAACTCACAATACGTTGACTTGTGCTTGCACAAGCAGGAGAGAGAAAATGAGGGGAAAATTCCACTGACCATTGAAACGTCTCCGGCCACCTTGTCATCACACGTGCCGCATCGGGAAGAAGATAACACGAATGAAAATCATTTTTGGACGTTGTAATACACTGCACATGCCGTCCAAAACCCGTGTGAGCGTGAAGACGGACTGCACGTCCGGCGATGCGCCAATAGTAATTCGATTGAAAATATAATTAAAAATGACAAATTATCGGGACATCCTTACACACAATTCTTGGATTTTGTCTTATATGGGGGTATAACGTATTTGACCATTTAAAAATTTTGTGTAGTTGCCTTAGTGTTCCTAAATTTTACTGTATAGTTTTGTCTTATTAGAGGGCAGTTTCGTATTTATCCATTTAAATAAAATGTGCAGTAACGATTGTGCCCCAATATTTTTCTATGTTGTTTTGTCTTATTTATGAGTATTATGGTTATTTTACTATACACAAAAATACAAATAATAAAAAATAACTCCGGACCCAAGGCCAAATTTATTGTGCATGAGAGGGGTAAAATAGTAATTTTACAATTAAAATCCACAATGAGTCGGAGTCTAGAGTTACAGTAATTCGCTACAGTAAATGCACAGTAAAAACACGACCTGATTTAGCTTTATAGATAATAATAATATAATATAATATAATATAAACAATAACAATTTAATTTTTATTATTTTATTTTTCTCCAACAATTCATATTATTTAATTCAAAATGAATAGTTAAATTTGAAACATAATCGAACGGGCATGATCTGGATATCTTTTGAACAAGAAACTTGCTTTCTTGTTTTGATTTTCATGCCGTTGTGCCCTATTCTATGTTGCGAGTTGTTTATTTATTATTTTAATTTATTGAATTTACATAATAAATTAATAATAATACATCGAAAAGGTTACAATATTACCCAGATTGATTCATAACAGTCGTCGAAACGACACCATTTGGACCAAACATAATCCAGAAAGTAGTTATTAATATACTAATAACTATATGTAATTAATTAATTCATGCAGTCTCTCTCTAACATGTGGTTGCTACAGTAAGCTGGAGCAGCTCTTCGTCCTCTTGGAATTTGACCATGTCTTCCTCCTTCAAGTGCACCAGCGCTTCCACTCCATCACCTGATGCAGTGTCCATGAAAACAACTAGATTCTTGAAAGTCAGGCTTGGACAGCCCACCCATTCCGGTTTCCCCCACCCAAAATCAGCTCCATACAACGGAAACCTGCACAAGCTTGTGAAGTTCAAATAAACAATCTCACCTTTGAGAAAACCTGCAGCTTGTTCTTTAATGAAATCCAAGTGCTCACTGCCCTTTTGAAGTTTCTCCACGTATTGTCTGTCAAGTTTACCGATCGAGTCTCTGACCTGACGAACAAGACTGTAGTTTTCCTCGCCGGTACCGGCAGATGGAATCGTGAACGCAATCCGGTAGTAGTTTCCGAAGGAGAATTCTGGGAGCGGTGGCTCCATCCTCGAGCGCAGGTTCACTGCATGAACCATGGAGTAGATTCTTTCAGGTCTTGATTCAGATTTAGTGGCAGCCATGAAGCGGCGCCATATGAATACAGACAAGGCCTCAACACGCGACGGCGGTCGCTGATTTTCCAAGCTCCCACCTGCACTGTATTTTTCTCTCAGCAGCTCTATCGAGGAGGAACTGAACACGAACCTCTTTGTCACAACATCTTCTTTATTGATACCAGTGGCTGGTTTAAACCCTGATATGTTGATAGGTGGGAAGAGTGTTGCAGAGATAAATTCCGGTCTCATGATATGATCAGCTTCTCCACGAGATGTGGCAGCCCAGGATTTGATAAACGTTAAAAGTGACAACGCATCTCCGATTTTGTGTGAGATGCACAGACCAACAACGATTCCACCGCACTGAAAGATGTTGCACTGGATTCCTAGAGGCAATTCTTCAGCGTCATCCAGCGCAAGTGGGATCAACTTGCTGAGTTCACCAGGTGCTGGATTCTCAGCAACCTGTGAAAGTCGGCACCTGACTTCCGCCTGAAAAAATGGAATGCCCTCGTCGGTGCACTCTACGACAAGGTTGTCCTGAATTCGTCCGGCTAAGGGATAGTACAGGCTTAAGACCTCAGATAAGGATTGCTTGAGCTGGTTAGTTTTCTCCGTGCTGTTGATTTTGACATCGCCGTCTGCTGGATAGAAGAGGAGCAGAGGGTTATAGACTGGGGGAGAGATCTGATCAAGAAAGGAGAGCTGGTAGTGACGAAGGTGATCTGGGGTTGGAGAAGATGGCTTGATAACTTCTTTGGAGATCACTTCAATTTCAAGCTTCATTTCAACTAGTAATCGTTTCCCAGAAGTGTGTAGTTATCAATTGTGTATTTGGTATTCTGTCTTCGTTGCAAAGCTCTTATATAGAGACTAGAGAGAGCTGCTTCTAACGTGAAAATTTCAAAAATATTTCGTTTCAAAATTATTCTTTATTTTAAATTAAAAAAATAATGTTTTTAGATATTTTAATTTGCTGATGTCAAAAATAATTTTTATCAAATAGAATAAGAGTGATATGATTTGAACTCGTGACCGCTGGGTAAATAAGACCCTGATATCGTGTCAGATAACTAACTCATCTAAATACTTAAGTTATTAAGGCTGTGTTTGTTTCCCGGAATTCACTTTCCGGGAAACCACTTTCCAAACTTTCTTGTGTTTGTTTGCCTTCTAGAAAGTTGGTCAACGGAAAACACTTTCCAGTCAAAGAAAAATTTGGCTTGGTTTTCAGGAAAGTGTTTTCCGGAAAATTTGGGCGGAAAACACTTTCCGGAAGTTGTGAAAAATTTAGAAATGTCATTATTTGCTGATTATATCAAATTTGATCCTCAAACTTTTGATTGCTATATATAATTTGTTTTTGAATATTTATTTTTCAATTCCATCTCTTAAAATTTAATTTTTATATTAATTTTGGTCTTTATTTTTATAATTACTATTTGCTTTTTTCTTATCATTTTTTTATTGAAATTTTTTATCTATCAAATTTGGTCCTTATTTTTTTTATTGTTACTTATTTTATTTGAAATAATTTATGAAATGTTAATTATTATTATTTTAATTTATTCACCTTTCATTTTTTTTTAAATTTTTAGATTTGATCTCTATTATTTTGATTATTATTTATTTTATTTGAGATAATTTATGAAATTATATTTTTTTTCAATTTCATTCTCATTCAACTTTTTAATTTGTAAGATTTGTTCCTCATTATTTTAATAAACTTGAAAAAAAAATTAATTTATTAATAAATTATTTTCCAGTTTATTTTCCATAACACAAACAAACACTGGAAAATATTTTCTAGTTTATTTTCCATAACACTGTCAAATATCGGAATTCACTTTCCCCATAATTCATTTTTCAAAAGAAAACCATTTTCCAACAAACAAATGGAGCCTAAATAAAATTTTATAATATAATTTATATTATTTTTCTAACAATATATATGTGTGTGTATATAGTCTTTTTCATCGTGATAGCAAGACATACTTGTTTCGAAACCGAGGAGAATCATGTTAAAAGTCTTTGATTAAGTGAAACAAGAAAGACTGTCATAGGGCAGAAGTGTCCCTTTTCAAATAAACGCACCGTATAAGATTTCTAATTTTACAGAATTTATTATCTTCACTCCATCCCTGTCTCTGACTTGTAGTGATTACCATACACGGAGTAAATCATTTGATTCGCCAAATTGGAGTATTAAAAGAGGTTTTCCATGCATGGAAAATAAAAAATAAAAATTGTCTGGACAGGTCTCTTTCTTGCTCCACTTACTCTTCTGCTAGAATTCCTTTGTACTCATTGGCAAGAAATTATGCTGGACCAATAAAATTAACACGTTACATAACTATATTGGAAGGTATTTTTTTTATATTGTGTTTTAAAAATATTTTTGAAAAATAATAATTTTTATTTTATTTTAAATTAAAATTTTAGGTGTTTTTAAATTCATCTCATGTGTTAATGTCAACTAAGATTTTTAAAAAATAAAAATAAGATATTATTTTAAATTTATTTCTAAATGAAAAACACTTTCGAAAGCAACATTAACTACACTATCAAATAGATATGAAATTTGAAGATTATGTTCTAAAATCCGGTTCATCATATATATATATATATATCTTTACTATACCTTTCATGTCTTGAGATTTTTAAAAAATAAAAATAAGATATTATTTTAAATTCATTTCTAAATGAAAAACACTTTCGAAAGCAACATTAACTACACTATCAAACAGATATGAAATTTGAAGATTATGTTCTAAAATCCGGTTCATCATATATATATATCTTTACTATACCTTTCATGTCTTGAGATTAAATTCTTGTTTTCCCTAAAATATGAAAGTGCTAGACAAAATCTAATATTAATATAGATATAAGATCTAGTCTGGGAGGATGAGTCAACTTGACAATTCATTAGTTTAGCTAAGAGACTTGTGCTAAGGAGGTAGGAAAAGTTTGATCATTTTCTCACCAAAACGACTCATTTTAATTCAAGATAAATAAATAAATAAATAAATCTTGGCATGATATTTCAGGGGTTAAAAAATTGAAAGCTTGGGTTTGACTAGCATGTTGATTTATGTGATCCAGGCCTTGAGCTAAATTGAACCTTAGATCAAGTCTTTTGTTGTGATCGCTTGGTGTCGGGCTGAAATTTCATGCTTTGGATCAGGCACCAAGAATCTTAACGACCCAGTCTAGGAGACTAATAATTGGATAATAATTTTAAGAAAATAGGAAGATTGGAATAAGTTTTAAGATAATTATTATATTTGTCACAGGTTTCTTGGTTAAATTCGTGGATTGTAGAGGCTGGAAACTTTCTGGATCCTGTTAAGGTGCCGGCACAAGTCCTGATCATGTTTCTTTTACTTTTAATTTTGAAAGTGTTTTTTTTTTTTTTAAATATCGTAAATTAATATATTTTTTTATTTTTTAAAAATTATTTTTAATATTAATATATTAAAATAATTTAAAAACACAAAAAATATTTAATTGTTTTTTAAAAAATATATTTTTTTAATTTTTAAAAATACTGTGTCATACAAACACGTAAAAGTAACATCTCGACCTAGCTAGATCACGCAGCTGCCAGCTCTTCAAATTCTGGGAGACAGACCTCTTAAGTACATGCCACCCACACTAACTGTTGTGGCAGAGCATGATTTTATGAGAGATCAGGCCATTGCTTACTTGAAAGTTAATGTGGACGAGCCGCTTTTTTTATTTATTTATTATTATCAATATAGTTGTTCAGGTCAATTTGTGCGTATCTTGACTAATCTCACGAGTCTTGAATTTGATGACCATGTAAGCCTCTGACGGTTATTATATTAGTAACCATAGAATTTGAACCCGAGACTACAAAAAAAACAATTTTTTTAGTTCCAATCTTGTACCACTAAGCTACCTACTAGATGATTAGTGTGAAGAACCACTTCTTGATTATAAGGATTGATGTTGTTCATGCCTGAGTATTAAGTGTTTGTTTGAAAATGTGACTGAAGTTGTTTTTGAAAATATTTTTTATTTGAAAATGTATTAAAATGATATTTTTTAAATCATTTTTATTATCAGCATATGAAAATAATCCAAAAACATCAAAAAAATTAATTTAAAGTAAAAAATAAAATAAAAATAATAGTTTTTTTTCTTCAAAATTACTTTTGAAATATAATGTCAAACCTCCCTTAAACCATACAAACCAGAAGGAAGAAAAGAATCGGGGAGGTCCTTAATTTGTTTGTTTATTATTTCATTTTCTTTTTAAGATGTGCAGCATTTTTCTAATTCGAGGGACCATATAGCTTCCAGCTTATTATCCTAGTTAGTTGATTACGAGCTATATGCCCGCGCGATGCGCCGGGTTTTTTTTTATCTATATAGAAAATTGATTGCTTTTATATGTATTGTATTTTACAACTTTAATATTTAATTAATAAAATTATAATTGATAAAATCTGTATAATCGAAATGGAAAGTGGTTTGCATATTTTTTAATCGCAGATAATGTAGGTAATTTTTTTATGAGTTATATTTTTTCCCCCAGTAATATTAGATTGGACACATTATAAATAAAAATATTGAATTTTCTTTCCCAGAAAGAAACTTACATTTTTTGCGTGCTATAATTATTTATTTCAATGTTTAATCACTAAAATTGCAATAGATAAAATATGTTAGAAATGAGTATTTTGCGTGGTATAATTAGTATTCTTGCCCGCGCATTACGCTAGGGTTTTTTCTATGTAGAAAACTAATTTTTTTTACATGTTGTAATTAGTTGTTTAAATATTTAATTAGTAACATTATAATAGATAACATATGTAATAAATAATTTTTTTCCCAGCCTAGAAGGAATTGTATAATCGAAATGGGAATTGGTTTGTATATTTTTTAATTGAAAATAACTTAGGTAAATTTGTAAAAAAAAAATTGAGTTGCCTTCTTTCCCCAATAATATTAGATATGACACATTATAAACAAAAAAAGTGTAAATTTTTTAAGGAATAAATTTTTTTCCGTTAGTGACTCATTTGTCGTCTAAAAGGAACAGTTTAATCGAAACGGGAAATGGTTTGCATATTTTTTTAATTGTAGATAATCTAGATAAATTTGTCAAAAGAAAAAAAAAATTGAGGTGATAATGTAGGCAAAGTTTTCAACCTTTTGTATTTTTGAGTTGTATTTTTTCCTTAGTAATATTTGATTTGAAATATTAGAAATGAAAATATTAAAAAAAATTATGAAATAAACTTAAACAAAAGATTATAAAATTTAAAGTCAAAGCCAAATTTTTTTTATAAGATTTATTAATCATATTATTATATTAAATGTATTTAAGCATATTGATATTAAATTTTTTTGACAAAAAAAATCCGAGGTCAGTTTTTTTCTCTGTCTCTCTATATATTTTTAGGCGATAATATTCAATAAATATTAAAACATATAATTAGTCTAACATACTTTATAAAACAATCAAAATAAAAAGTGGTTCGTATATGTTTTAATTGTAGATAACCTAGGTAAATTTGTTATTTTATTTTTTGTATGAGTTGAACTTCCCTCCAATAATATTAGATCTCACACATTATGAATATTCAATAAATATTCAAACAATTAAATTATTATTATTATTATTACCACTACTACTCTGCTATTATTATTGATTATTACTACTATTATTATTACTATTACTACAACTACTACTACAACTACTACTACTACTACTACTATTATTATTATTAATATTGTGTTAATAATGAAAGAAACAAAACTAAATGAAAGACTAAAAAAATCTTAAATTTTTTAACAAAAGACCAAACAAAAAAATTGAAACTAAAAAAAAATTATCATTGTTATTATTGCCAAATAAAATAAAAATTCTTAAATTATTATGAGAAGAAAAAAAAAACATCAGCAAAAGACTAAGCAAGAAAAACAATTAAATTTTTATCATTATTATTCAAAAAAAAACATTAACATAAGAGCAAGAAAAAAAATTAAATTATTAAATTATTATTATTATTATTATTATTATTATTATTATGTTAATAATGAAAGAAACAAAAATAAATGAAAGACTAAAAAAATTGTAAAAACTTCAACAAAAGATCAAATAAAAAAATAAAATAGAAACAGAAATTATTAGGTGAAAAATATTAAAGAGCAAAGGTAGGAAAAAAATAACATAAGAGCAAGAAAAAAAAATTAAATTATTAAATTATTATTATGTTAATAATGAAAGAAACAAAAATAAATGAAAGACTAAAAAAATTGTAAAAACTTTAACAAAAGATCAAATAAAAAAATAAAATAGAAACATAAATTATTAGGTGAAAAATATTAAAGAGCAAAGGTAGGAAAAAAATAACATAAGAGCAAGAAAAAAAAATTAAATTATTAAATTATTATTATGTTAATAATGAAAGAAACAAAAATAAATGAAAGACTAAAAAAATTGTAAAAACTTTAACAAAAGATCAAATAAAAAAATAAAATAGAAACAGAAATTATTAGGTGAAAAATATTAAAGAGCAAAGGTAGGAAAAAAATTATGAATTTTCAAATGATTATAAACAAAAAAATACAGGGATTAAAATCAAAGATTAAAAGTATAAGGGTCGAAATGAAAATTAAATATATCATCAATTTTAATCAAAGGACAAAACTGAATAAATCACAAATTCCGGACCAAATATATTAAGGTTTTTAAACTCAATCCGGAAATTAAAAGAAGGAGGATCGAAGTGAAACATTAACATTTAATTAATTTCAATCAAAGGACTCAATTAAAAGAGAAGGGACCGATCTGCAAATCCAAAACTCGGCTGCTCCTCTGTAACACACAGAAAATTCGAAGTTTAAGGACTAACGTGTAAAGTCAAAAAACATGGGGGCCTATCCTGTACGTTTGTGTCTCGAGGAGAGAGAAACGGAACAAACGGCTTCAACCGTCCACCGCCGCGTACACGGACACCGGGAGACACAACGCGCCGCACCGGGAGACAGATAAGGCGAAGGCGAAGCGCTCTATGCGCCGGTAGCTCATTTTTGGCCACCGCACGACGTCGCACGCGCGATCTGAAGAGGGCGTCAGCGGAATACCGTCGGTCGCGTGTACAACACACGCCAACAGTATTTCGAAAAAATAATAAAAAACATTTGTCAATTACCGAAACACCCCTGCTCATTATTCATAACGTTTGTCTTATCTGGGGCTAGTTTCGTATTTGGCCATTTTAAAAAATATTAAAATAAAAAAAAGTGCGGCGGACCGGACCGGGGCGGACCGACCCGGACCGGTCCGTACGCGCGCAATTACCTCCACACCCCGCCAGCCTTCAACAGGTTTTTGTCCTTATCGAGGGACCGAATCGCCATTACACTGTTCATAAACAGATAAAACAAAAAAAAATAAGGCGGACGAACTCGCGCGCCATACCGGATCAAATCGCGAGTGAACAGTGCGCGCGGGTCTGGTGCTACAGTAATGAATAGTAACGGTGCGATGCCTTTTAGGTTATTTGATAATAATTTAGGAGGAAAGTTTTGTTCTTCTTCTCTTGTAAATTATCTAGGATTTGTATGATGGTAGGGTTTTTCAAAATTTGAGAATATTCTCTTGTTATGCTTCCCATTTTGGATATTCATAGTGTTGTGTGAAGAGAATCAATTGTTGCTGTGATTTTAGTGAGTGAGTTTCCCACACTTTTATTCATACAAATCATGTATTATATACAGAGTTATTTGAGGGTCTGCCATTGATGTCCCTGCATTGTTCCGTGGTTTTTTTTTTTTGTAATTTTAGATAATTTTGACCTTTAGAAGTTGAATTTTATAAATTCTTAAATGTTTAATGTGTATTTAAATTTTTAACCTTTATAAATTTTCGTATGAGGATGTTTGACAATTTCATGTTTGAGAATCATTTTTTATTTATTAAAATGGATGTCTAGGTTAGATTTCGTATACCTCAACTAATTTTATAGGCCTAAAGTTAATAATTATATAAGATTTCAGTGACCATCATATCAACAACTACATTGCTCGAACCTGTGATCACAAGAAAAACAAATCTCTGAATTCCAAACTCTAACCACTGAACCAACTAGTGGATTAATTAATGTCTATTTGAGAATGCGATTGCGGTTGTTATTGAAAGTGTTTTTTGTTTAAAAATGCATCAAAATAATATATATACTAAATTATTTTTGATATTAGCACATCAAAATAATCTAAAAACACCTTTAAAATTTAATTTAAAATAAAAAAATATATATTTTAAATATTTTCTTTCTAGAAACACTCTCAAACACCTACTAAATGGATTAAATGTTTGCAAATTTTACATATAGAAGTAATCGTTACTCCCTCAAATATTGATCCATCTTGTCTTTGAATCGAAGAAACCCCCGAATATTTGCATTCCAAGACACACACAACCCAAAAAAAATGTCAAAAAAATAATCTTAATATAAAAAATAAAACAATCAAATAAAATCATAAAATACAATTTTAAATTATTGTCTCATATCTGTGTGCTTCATGTATTCCATATTCGTCATCCTCCCAGCAACGTAACCTTCAAGGTTTTCACAGATTCTAGGTGGTCTGATTTCCTTCTCCATGGAGTAGAAAGACATGCTTGGAACCTAAATTTATCTACTTCCTCGTACTTTTTTTATGCTGGTGATTTGATGATGATTTTCCAATTTACTTTTTTTATTATTATTATTATTATTATTATTATTTATAGGAAGGCAGTTTATAACTTTTCCATTAAAATAGAGCAATTTATATTTTATTTCCCAAACAAAGGTGCTAATTTTACCGTTGCAGACCCTCTTCTTTAGGTCATTAGGCCATGTTTATTTCAAGGAAACTGAATTATAGGAATTCAGTTTCTTTATTTTTCAATATTTGACAAACATTGGAAAAAGTTAATCAAAGAAAAATTAATTCCTTCACTTTCCGGTCAAACTTTCAATTAACTTTCAATTTCAGGAAAGTGTTTTACTTTCCTTATCAAAAGGAAAACACTTTCCGGAATTGATAAAACACATAACACCTCTCTTGTCTTCCTCAGCCCTCTCTCTTTCCGGATACCAAAACCCAAATCAAAAACCCTAACTCTTCTCTTCCTCAGCCCTCTCTCTCAACTCCCTGATCTCCTGAGATTTCCCTTGGCAATCTCGTGGTAGCAGAAATTATGGTCATCTTGCTTTGGTGCTGATGCTGGGAATGGGATCAGCCGTCTATCCTCAACGACTTGGACAGGCTGAATGTGACGTGAGCATCTCTTTTACCCCATCCTTTATTCTACAATATATGTTGTTCTTTACTTCTTTAATAGAGTTCTAATTTATCTACTGATTGTATAGAAAACAATTATGGCCAGCATTACATAAAGCAACTATTTTTACATGTTCTTCATAATACGTTACTTCAATTTATGGCGGGGCAGCTTGTTTCTTGGTTCAATGCATCCTTGATATGGAGGCAGTTAATGTGTTACATTTCCCATTTTCAGTTCTACATGAAGACCGGCGAGTGTAAGTTTGGGGAAACTTGCAAATATCATCACCCAATTGATCGTTCTGCCCCTACAGCAAAGCAAACTGGATCATTGACTGTTAAGCTCACTCTTGCAGGATTGCCTAGGAGAGAGGTATGAATTGGTGCTAGAAATTAAGCATGACATATTTATGTTGCTTCCACAGAAAGGAGTCTTTTTCTGAGAAGCAGTTGGATGTCTTCTTTTCTTTGTATTGTGAGGCTTTTCCTATAAATTTGAACATTGTTTGCTCATTTTAAGGTTCTGGGTTATGATATACTAACACGTGAAGCACATTAAGGTGGGATATATATCATCTTTGTATTAGGATTGAGGCGAGATGTTGTTTTTATATTTTCTGAGAATTCTGGGGAGAGAAAATGGCCCAAGAAACTAAAATAGTATGAATCTATGAAGCGAGCTAGCACAATCTCAATTCATCAATTAGTCCAGGTCATTAGTTATATATGGTGCCAATCGTAGTATAACTGCAATTTCCCGTTGATATCACAAGCTTAGTGCTTTCTAAAATTGAAAGCTTGAATTGAATGGGTTAATGGTGGTCAATGTTAATCAGAGATAGCTGTTCTTTAAGGCTTTGAGCAAGTCATTCATGGCTGATACACAAAAAATCTAAATTCAATTGGCTTATTTTGAATAATGTTGCTGCCATACATAGCTTTTAGGCACTTTGAAATGAGCAGATGTGTTTGGGTTAGATAATCAATGAAATTGTGTACTTTTCCTATTATTTGAACAATGGTTTCTTTTCATTCTCTTGTTGATCTGGTTATAAAGGTTTTGACTTCTTTTATTCGTAATTCGCATCCATGCTAAGGTCCTGTGGTTTCAGAGCTTGAGATTTGCTTGGCAAGATTTCAATTTATCTTTGTACATATATCACTATTTGGACCTGATCTGCCCTCCACGTTTTCTGTTTTTGGCATGCTACGGTTGGATTCTGGATTTGTATTCATTGATATTTCCCTTGGTCCTTCAGGGTTGGGAGGCAGGTGGTCAATATTCCATCTTTCATGGTAAGGGTGGACTCGCAGAAGCACATTGATTTCTCTCTCACAAGTCCCTTCGGTGGTGGACGTCCTGGTAGAGTGAAGCGAAAGAACCAGAAGTTGAATTCCAAGAAAGCATCTGGTGGAGATGGAGATGAAGAAGATGAAGAATGAGCTGTCATGTTCTGCTCACTTTTTATCATTCATGGCTTCGAAGTTGAATGTGAAAAGGGATGCATCAATGGCTTTCAGTTTGAATTGTAAATGTTTGTCTATCCAATTCTCTCTTTTTTTTGTGTCCTAGCAGTGGAGGAATATGTTTGGTTGAAACTTAAAACTGCTCTATTCAGCTCTCATTGGATTTTTCTCAGGTAGTCATGATTCTGCTCAGGTGGTGCTTGAGCTGGACAAATATGTTAAATTCGGTCTAGCATATTTATGTTTGTAATTTGAACTAATATGTGTGTATATGACATCGAAACGTAATATTTATGCATGACTATGTTTGATGTTAGGTATAAATATTTATTTCATGATGTTTATTTGATAGATATTAAAGGGATAATTGCCTTTACCCATAAAAAAAATATTTATCCAAAATACCAATCAAAATATTTTTGTATCTATTTATCTTTTAAAAAATACTTCATACCAAAAAAAAAACCCAAATATATAACTCTTAACATAAACTAATTTGGCTTTCTTCATATGAAAAAAAAAACTTATTTTAAGCTTTTAAAATTGAAAAAAATATATATTAATAAGTTTTACTTAAAAAATATTTCACAAGCTTATTTCTCTATAATATGATATGACATATATTGTTATATTTTATAAAATAAGTTATGTATGAATATAGGATATAATAAAAAAATTCATCATTATACTTTTTAGATTTCATTTTTTTATTTTAAGTGATTAAATATTTTATATATATTAGATAAACTTGAAAAAAAAACTAATTTATTAATAATTTATTTTCCAGTTCATTTTCCATAACACAAACAAACACTGGAAAGTGTTTTCCAGTTCATTTTCCATAACACTGCCAAACATTGGAAACCACTTTCCAGCAAAGAAACGGGGCCTTAATGTTTAAAAAATTAAAACCAAGCTCAATTTCTTTTTGGAGAATTTATCCATGCGAAGAGGGATATTGAGATTGTAATTTTATTTTACAATTGAGTTTTACTTCAAATCGGCGTGCTTCTTTTACTAAGGCTGTGTTTGTTTTCTGGAAAGTGGTTTCCAGGAAATCACTTTCCACACTTTCCTGTATTTGTTTGCCATTAGAAAAGTTGGTCAACAGAAAATACTTTCCAGTCAAAGAAAAATTTGGCTTGGTTTTCAGGAAAGTGTTTTCCTGAAAAATTTGAGCGGAAAACACTTTCCGAAAGTTGTGAAAAATTTAGAAATGTTATTATTTGCTGATTATATCAAATTTGATCCTCAGACTTTTGATTGCTATATATAATTTGTTTTGAATATTTATTTTTCAATTCCATCTCTTAAAATTTAATTTTTATATTAATTTTGGTCCTTATTTTTATAATTGCTATTTGCTTTTTTCTTATAATTTTTTTATTGAAATTTTTTATCTATCAGATTTGGTCCTTATTTTTTTTATTGTTATTTATTTTATTTGAAATAATTTATGAAATGTTAATTATTATTATTTTAATTTATTCACCTTTCATTTTTTTTAATTTTTTAGATTTGATCTCTATTATTTTAATTATTATTTATTTTATTTGAGATAATTTATGAAATTATATTTTTTTTCAATTTCATTCTCATTCAACCTTTTAATTTGTAAGATTTGTTCCTCATTATTTTAATAAACTTAAGAAAAATAAAACATTAATAAGTTATTTTTCCAGCTCATTTTCCATGACATAACCAAACACTGGAAACTGTTTTCCAACTTATTTTTCATTACACTACCAAACATAAAAAAATACTTTCCCGGAATTTACTTTCCAAAAAAAAAACTATTTTCCAGCAAACAAACGGGGCCTAAAATAACATCAATTTTAGGGTTAGCATTGGACTCCATAGATAAATCGAGTAAGATTTAAGGGATATATATATTAACTAAACAATAAAGCGTGTTGATGTTTTCCTGTTCACTGCACTGTGACTTTAGAGATGTTTTTACTGTGGATTGTGGCAGTGTGCTGCCAATTTTACCCTTATTAAATTAAAGCCGGCGTGTGGTTTTTGTGGGGTGTTTCATGGTTTTTCCTTTCTTTCTCTATTCCTTGCGTGTGTTTTGGGTTTTTTTGGTTGCAGGAGAGTTGTTGGGATTGCAGGGGATGGGCAGTTGCTTAAAGAGAGTGTGATTATATTTCAAAACAGCCCGTCCAAATATCTTTTCGTCATTGTTGTGCTCTCAGTGCAAGGATAGTTCATTTTGACTGGTGTGGTTTTGATTTGTGGGTTTTTTTAGGGGTTGTTGTCGTTTGGTTCTTTGGTTATCTGGTCTGGTTTGTTTGGATGGGGTTTTTGTTATGTCATTTCATGGCCATGTCCTGTCTTCTCTCTGTTTTCACGTATTTGTTTTGGGTGAGAGTTGGTGGAATGGTGCCTGCATCGTTGAATTACGTTTCTTTTATAAGCTGTTTTTTATGGCGTCTTTGGGGTGTTCCACTATTTTGCTCTCTACTGGTTCGTCTCACCTTTTTTTTCCCCTGTTGTTTAGTTCCTTTCAGTTTTTTTCCTGTTTTTCATTGTCATTTTTTTCTTGCAGAACTCCTCAGTAAGTTTGCGTTGTTCAACCTAAGGATTACTTATTGTTTCAAAGTCCCAGTTGGCAGTTTGTGTTATCAGATGCTGCTTCTACTGTGAAGGTTATGTTTTGCCTTTTTGATTTTGTATTTTTATATGTTTGGCATTGTTGTTCGCATGGTTGTTAATTATGTTGTTTGCATTTCTTGCTTTTAGCTGTAAACCCAGTTGATACGAAGGTACTTTGCCCTTAGTTATTAGTTGTGTGTGTTTTCAGTCGAGTAACTTCTTCAACCCCAAAAAACCCATTCAATCATAATTATTTTCTCCAATATATCAGCGCTACTTAGGCCCTCTGAATTTTTGAAAGCAGAACACCTGCAGATGAGGGATGCAGAGCTCGGTGGGGTAAAGGTATTAGCAATTTGTCTTTTGCTTTCAGACGACAGATCGATTTCTTAGGTAAACACAGGGCATTGTTTCTCTCTCCTCCTCTTTGTTAAGGTTATCCTCTGCCCATCGGTTGTCGAAAGGCCAGGCCGGTGGAGATCGATCGAGTTTATCATGTTTATATGTGTGTCCAGCGTATAGCTTTGTTTGAACAAAAAACTGCCGGTTCAAAACAGCCCAAATATTCTTTTATGCAGTGTATTTAGGTTGATTTTGTTTTCGGTGGATTATGGGTTATGCACATGGGTTTCTTATCGGTTGTGAGGAAGAGATGAAGAGTAAAGGTTTTGGGTGGGGGAGACGATGACAGAGGGAGGCCAAACGAGTGGTTAAGTGGATTCATTTAGCAAGAGAAGAGAGCTGCTGAAGTTGTTTCATTTAGAAACAATGACAGAGGGAGGGCAGGCGAGTGGTGAAGTGGGTTCATTGGGCACGAAGGGTGAGTTGCTGGAGCAGGTTCATTTAGCAAGTCAGGAGGCTTATTGACAGTGTTTTCAAATGGATGATAGGGCATTCTCGATTGGTTTTGCAAATGGCTTGAAGAATGAGAGTTGTTGCAGTGCCTTTGCATATTTAATTTAAGGTTATTTAGAGGAGGGTTTGGGCAGCAAATTGATCTCCCTCTGAGCTCTCTCTGATTTCGAGCTTTGTAATTTTTCCTGGGCAGCTGCAAGTTTTTGACAATGGAGGGGGTCCAAACGGTAAAAAAAGAGAAAAAAATATAACAACAATGGAGGGTGGCCTTTTATGATGTTGTTGTTTGTCAAGGCAAGGGGGTTTGGGCAGCGTTGATGAATGGATAGTAAGGAAGGGACAATGGGAAGGGGAACTAAACTTTTAATCTCAGTCTTAATTAGTTGCTGCGGATGGCTTGAAACAGAGGATTTGTTGCATTGCACATTCGATTGGGGCGTGATTTAAAGGGAAGCAGTTGCAACAAATTTATTTTCCTTTAAAACTCTCCCTGTTGCCGAGCACATGATTCTCTTGGCAGCAACAAATGGCTTTCCCTCTGATTTCCTGGGCACACGGTAACATTTTCATGCTTTGTCGATTGAAGGATTTCTAAACGCATGATTTTCTGGGCAGCTGTAAAAGCAGGCAATTCGTTACTGATTTATTGCAAAAGCAGAAGCACATGGTTTTCCAGGGCAAGTGCTATTTGGAGGAGGGGGGGTCTGTGTGCTTCTGCAGGATTAAACAAAACCAGTTGCGAGAAATTAGCCTGGGCAACAAATTAACCTGCAATTCAAACCCCTCACATTTTTCTCCCTTTTGTTCTGCAGTTTATTGAAAGTAATTTGAGGTGGGGGGGGGGGGGGGCTGTCACTTTAAACAAGTATTGGCAAGGCCGACAACAAGGAGTTTGTCTAGGCAACAAATTAGCCTGCAATTCAAGCACCTCTCATATTTTCTCTTTTTTCTTCTGCAATGCTGTTAAACCCATTGTGTTGATCGATCTTGCTGATTTTTCCAGTTGTTCAGCGTGTTTGATTTTTTTCAGGAACGAACTTGATCATGCCAAAAATATTGTTTATAAAGATGTTCTCAATACATTGCCAAAAAGTTTTTTCATTTTTTTTTTATTAACATCAACTTCTTTTCATTTATTTTAATGGCTTCCAAATTTTTTAAAACAGGAAGATTAGCGAGGAAATGGAATATCTCATTTTGAGAAGGGTTTGGCTCCATTCCTCAACTCAGCATTCCTCTTTTTGGCAATCATCTACCAGCAGTGTTATTTGTGATCTTTTGTACTCCGTATCTAGATTCCCAAAGAAATGATCTGTTTGTTTCCTAATTGACAACTTTTTGTTAATTATATAATATAAGTTTATCGATGTGGATTTAATGCTGTTAAATTATTTACGCAAGGGTGCCCGCGGCAACGCGCGGGCAATATAGCTAGTATATATATATATGGCGTGGGTGTTTCACTGTACACCCACGCACTGTGCACACAGACTCATGTGCACTGTGGTTTTCTACAGTAGTTTTTTTTTTACTTTTTTTTTCTGATTATAAAACCATTATATTAAAAATAAAATATAAATTGCCAGTAAAAAAAGTCACGGTTATTTTTTTTACGCACTGTGCACACAGACTCATGTGCACTGTGGTTTTCGACAATAGTTTTTTTTTTTTGCTTTTTTTACTTTTTTTTTCTATATATAATCGAGAGGACTAATATAAATTAGGAATTTGGCACATGAGTTTTTATTATGAATTTGTTTCCTTATATATTACTATATATCTAAATGGCGTGGGTGTTTGAATGTACACCCACGCACTGTGCACACAGACTCATGTGCACTGTGGTTTTCGACAATAGTTTTTTTTTTTTTTTACTTTTTTTTTATTATAAAACCATTATATTAAAAAAAATATAAATGGCCAGTAAAAAAAGTCACGGGTATTTTTTTTACGCACTGTGCACACAGACTCATGTGCACTGTGGTTTTCGACAGTAGTTTTTTTTTTTTTTTGCTTTTTTTTTGTTTTCTGATTATAAAACCATTATATTAAAAAAAATATAAATGGCCAGTAAAAAAAGTCACGGGTATTTTTTTTAAAAACACCCACGCGTGAAAGCACTGTAGCAATCCATATTGTTTTTAAAAAAATTTGACCCAGGAATTAGTCACGGTATGCTTAAGCTGTTCGGAGATCCTGGTTATTTTTTTGCTTTTTTTTACTTTTTTTTGTTTTCTGATTATAAAACCATTATATTAAAAAAATATAAATGGCCAGTAAAAAAAGTCACGGGTATTTTTTTAAAAAACACCCACGTGTGAAAGCACTGTAGCAATCCATATTGTTTTTTAAAAGAAATTGACCCAAGAATTAGTCACGGTGTGCTTAAGCTGTTCGGAGATCCTGGTTATAAAAAAAATGTATAAGTGAATAAAACAAAAGTATCAAAAAAAGAAAAAAAATGTACCAGCAGGAAAGCACTTTAGAAAAAAAAAATGTTGGTCCGTGGATTGTCGTGGTATGCATAAGTTGCCCTGGACACCCTGGTTATCAAAAAAAATTGGACATGGAGATTAATCGTGATGCATTTAAGTGAGCTCGGACACCCCGATTATTAAAAAACAAAAAAAATATATAAGTAGAAAAAGAAAAAAAATATTACTATTTTACTGTGCACCAGTGCACTGTGCACACAAACACAGTGCACTGTGGATTGCAATAGTAGTTTTTTTTTTTCTACTTACGTTTTTTTTCTCTTTTTTCTGCTTTTTCTTCTTCTTCTTTTTTCGTTTCTTCTTTTTTTTTTTGCTTTTTTTTCCTAATTATTCTTTTTCTTCTTTTTTTCCTCCGTTTTTTGCTTCTTCTTTTTTTGCCTTTTTTATTTTTTACTTATTATTTTTTTTCATTTTTTCTTATTATATATTTTTTTTTCTACTTATATATTTTTTTGGTTTTTTGTTTTTTAATAATCGGGGTGTCCGAGCTCGCTTAAATGCACCACGATTAATCTTCATATCCAAATTTTTTTGATAACCAGGGTGTCCAGGCCAATTTATGCATACCACGACAATCCCCGGACCCATATTTTTTTTTCTAAAATGCTTTCCTGCTGGTACATTTTTTTTTCTTTTTTTTATAATTTTTTTTATTCACTTATACATTTTTTTTATAACCGGGATCTCCGACCAGCTTAAGCAGTGATTAAATGGTTGCAAATGTTTAGCATATAGAAGTAAAACCGTTACTCTCTCAAATATTGATCCATCTTGTCCTTTGAAATCGAAGAAACCCCCGAATATTTGCATTCCAAGACACACACAACCCAAAAAAAATGTCAAAAAAATAATCTTAAATAAAAAATAAGAACAATTAAATAAAAACCATAAAATACAATTTTAAAAATTATTGTCCTCATATCTGTGTTTTCATGTAATCCCATATTCGTCATCCTCCCAGCAACGTAACCTTCAAGGTTTTTCACAGTTCTAGGTGGTCTGATATTCCTTCTCCATGGTGTAAGAAAGACATGCTTGGAACCTAAATTTATTTACTTCCTCGTACTTTTTTTATGCTGACGATTTGATGATGATTTTCCAATTTACTTTTTTTAATTTTTATTATTATTATTTATAGGAAGGCAGTTTATAACTTTTCCACTAAAATAGAGCAATTTATATTCTATTTCCCAAACAAAGGTGCTAATTTTACCGTTGCAGACCCTCTTCTTTAATGTTTAAAAAATTAAAACCAAGTTCAATTTCTTTTTGGAGAATTTATCCATGCGAAGAGGGATATTGAGATTGTAATTTTATTTTACAATTGAGTTTTACTTCAAATGGGCGTGCTTCTTTTACTAAAATAACATCAATTTTAGGGTTAGCATTGGACTCAATAGATAAATCGAGTAAGATTTAAGGGCTGAATGTATATATATAAATGCCGTTGATGTTTCACTGTGTACTACTGCACTGTGCACTGTGGATTGCAATAGTTTTTTATTTTTTACTTTTTTTTTCCTACTTACGTTTTTTTCTCATTTTTCTGTTTTTTTTTTCGTTTTTTCTTTTTCTTTTTGCTTTTTTTTCCCTAATTATTCTTTTTCTTCTTTTTTTCCTCCGTTTTTTGCTTCTTCTTTTTTTGCCTTTTTTTGTATTTTTTACTTATTATTTTTTTTCATATTTTCTTATTACATTTTTTTTTTCTATTTATATATTTTTTTGGTTTTTTGTTTTTTAATAATCGGGGTGTCCGAGCTCGCTTAAATGCACCACGATTAATCTCCTACATATATATAAATGTCGTTGATGTTTCACTGTGCACCAGTGCACTGTGCACACAGACACAGTGCACTGTGGATTGCAACAATATTTTTTTTTTATTACTTTTTTTCCTACTTACGTTTTTTTCTCATTTTTCTATTTTTTTTTTCGTTTCTTCTTTTTTCGTTTCTTCTTTTTTTCCCTAATTATTCTTTTTCTTCTTTTTTTCCTCCGTTTTTTGCTTCTTCTTTTTTTGTATTTTTTACTTATTATTTTTTTCATATTTTCTCTTTACATTTTTTTTCCTACTTATATATTTTTTTGGTTTTTTGTTTTTTAATAATCGGGGTGTCCGAGCTCGCTTAAATGCACCACGATTAATCTCCATATCCAATTTTTTTTGATAACCAGGGTGTCCAGGCCAACTTATACATACCACGACAATCCCCGGACCCACATTTTTTTTCTAAAATGCTTTCCTGCTGGTATATTTTTTTATAACCGGGATCTCCGACCAGCTTAAGCACACCACGACTAATTTTTGGGCCGAATTTTTTAAAAACAATATGGATTGCTACAGTGCTTTCACGCTTATACTTTTTTTTTTGTTTTCTTTCGCTTATACATTTTTTTGTAGTCATGGTCTATCAGCCAGCTTAAGCTATTTTTTTCACTTATATATTTTTTTCACTTATATATTTTTTTTATAACCACGATCTCAGGGCCAACTCAAGTGCACCACCACTACTCCTCGGATCAAATTTGTTTTTTGATAATCGGGGTGTCCAGGCCAGCGTGGACACACCATGACTAATCTCCGAACCAATTTATTATTATTTTTTATTTTTTTTCCTTATACGTTTTTTTGTTCACTAATCTCCGAACCAATAATAATGATAATTTTAGTGATTATTTTTTTATAAAAATCTTTTGATTTTTCTTAAAGATTTTCCTGAAATTTTAATATATATCGGTGATCATTTTAAAAGTAATATTACTCTATTTTTCTCTTTATTCATTTTTTTTTTGTTTTCTGTTTCTTTATTTGTTCTTTAGATTATATGATTTTTATGATTTTATTATTTATGCAATAATAATGATAATTTTAGTTATTGTTTTTTTTATAAAAATCTTTTGCTTTATTTTTTTATTTTTCATGGAAATTTAATTATTTTAATTGTTTTGGCAGTAATGTTAGTAATAATTTTAGCTTTAATAGCAATGATAATGACAATAACATCAAGATTAATTTTTAATCTGTGTTTTCGTCTTTTTGTTGATAGAAAATTAACAACTTATTTTTTTTATTTGATTATTGTAGGTATTTTCACAATTTATATTTTATTTTTGTTTGATTTAAATTGAATTATAAAATGAACTAATCTTAATACAGTTAACTTAATAATTCAGATATCCGAGTTTTCTTGCTTTTTTAATGATAATGATAAATTTATGCTGGTTATTTCATTTGAAACTACTAAACAGATAAATTTATATTGATTTTAAATTCATATATTTTATAAAAAACTTGCACTTGACATGAATTCTGCACAGATTTATTATTTTAGCTAAATTTTTATTATAATAAAAAATACACACAATTAATAAACTTAAAATTTTATACATTTTATTTCCTAATATATAACTTTTTATTTAGTTATATCATATAAATTTATCATTATATATATAAAGAAGTAAAAGCTTTGCCAGAGTTGGTTGATAATCAAAGGAGAGCTGGAGGACTGGTCCCGTCATCAATTTCCATCTTCATTAATCAACAACAAAACCCAGATCCCGGCGGTTCCTCCCTCCCTCTCTCTCTGTAGAGATGCCAAGCTTAATGGTAAAACTCTATAGTGTCATCTTCAAATATCAACAAAAACATCTCCTACAAGGCTTGATAGAAACCCCTGAATCCAACAAATCAAACCCATTTGGCATTACTTCTCGGCCTCACGAATCCATCGCCGCTAGCAACCCATCATTTACCGATGGTGTAGCCACGAAAGACATCCGTGCCAATCCCTACTCTTCTCTTTCTCTCCGGATCTTCCTTCCCGATACAGCTGTCACCTCCTCATTGCCTTCTAGTTATCAAATTCTTAATTACGGTGGCTATTCGCCGGTGGAAGGAAGATCTCACCGGAAGTTGCCGGTGATGTTGCAGTTTCACGGAGGTGGGTTTGTGAGCGGGAGCAATGAATCGGTGGGAAACGATACGTTTTGCAGGAGAATAGCGAAATTGTGTGATGTGATTGTGGTGGCTGTTGGGTATAGATTGGCACCAGAGACCAAGTATCCGGGGGCTTTTGAAGATGGGTTCAAGGTCTTGAATTGGTTAGCGAAGCAGTCTAATTTGGCTGTTTGTGGGAGATTGGGTGCTCAGAACCATATCTTTGATAGCTTCGGTGCTTCCATGGTGGAGCCTTGGTTGGCTGCTCATGGAGATACTTCCAGGTACTCATTTTGTTTCTTTTTTTTTTATATATATAAAACAAATTCTATAAAGATTGAGTTTGCTTGTTTTCTAAGCATCGTGTGCAAATGGGTATGTTTTGAATTCATTTAATTATTAAATTGTTTATGCATTGGTTTGTTGCTTGAGAGTATGCCAGCTCTGTGTTGGGACATGGGATGTGGTATTGTTAAATCGCTGAAGATGTTTGCAAGTTTTACAGGATACAGTGATCTTATTATAACATCATTAGAAGATCCTCTTTCACTCAATTGCACATACCTACATGATTCAATGTAGATATATTTTTATACTGCGGAATATTGTAGAATGTAGATCTGATTTTATCGACGAGGGAAAAAATTATGGGGTATTGGATGGATCTGGGGACTAAATTACTTCTGTACCTGAAATACATGTGAACTGTCCGAGTGGGCCTTTGTGTTTTTTGCAAAATTTTCCTAAGAATCAAAAACTCATGATCATGCTTAACATATTGTTCTTGTTGTAAGAAGAGTTTCTGGAAGCTATTTGATCATTTTTCGCTAGACAAATCCATCCTGATATCTAATATAAGCTGTTCACTATTGTGCTTGCTCAGCAAAATCACTCTGGCTAGATGATTCTAGTTATCACCAAATGCTGTTCATTTTGGTCGCTCAATTTTTTTCTTCAATGGCTGTCTTTTTCCTTCTGTTTTAATGAAGCAGTTTCCCCTGACTTTGTATTGGTACCAGAACAGATGTGTATTGCTTGGGGTGAGCTCTGGTGCAAACATAGCAGATTATGTGGCAAGAAAGGCTGTAGAGGCTGGGAAGCGATTGGATCCAGTTAAGGTGGTGGCACAAATCCTGATGTTTCCTTTCTTTATCGGAAGAACTCCCACCCATTCTGAGATTAAACTGGCAAGCACGTATTTCTATGATAAAACCATGTGCAAGCTGGCATGGAAACTCCTCTTACCTAAGGAAGAGTTCAACCTAGATCACCCCGCCGCTAACCCTCTTATTGCCGGGAAGCAGCCGCCTCTTAAGTGCATGCCCCCGACTATAACAGTTGTTGCTGAGCACGACTTTATGAGAGATCGAGCCATTGCCTACTCAGAGGAACTACGGAAAGTTAACGTGGATGCACCTCTTCTTGATTATAAGGATGCTGTGCACGAGTTTGCTACTCTTGACGTGCTTCTCCAGACACCACAGGCCCAGGCATGTGCAGAGGATGTCTCTATATGGGTCAAGAAGTACATATCACTCAGAGGCCATGAATTTTCTTATTGATAAGAGCGTAAAGAAGAGAGCGAGCGGGAAGGGGAAAGAGTTGTTCAATAGACGCAGGATCATCATCTTTATGATTTCTGCTGCTGCTTTTCCTATACTTTTTCTTTCCCCCTCCTTGAGATATCAGCACTGTTGTATACCGAGGAATCGAGCCAGAGCTTCTAGCTCTATTTCATATCTCAAGTTCTGTATTTAGGTGAAGGGTCTTTCACTCATGTTGTAAAGTATACCGTGTTTGTCTGAGTGCAGGACTCACTTGAATTTTGATGAAGATTTTATTCATTAGATATTAAAGGAACATTACTTTGTGAGCTCAGTCTCAGGCCTCTTGCGTCTAAACAGTAGAATTGCAGTGATTTCAGCTTCTTCCCACATCTCATGTCTTCTTGGATTTGTTGGCCTTCTCTGTCAATGAATCGAAGAAATATGAGCATAATCTGGTTCGACTCTGTCCAATGTTAGAATATATAAATACAAATTTGAGCAATACAAATTTGATTGATTCTCGAATTGCTCTGTTTGGATCTGAAGTTTTTCACATGTGGAGTCGAGCTACTTTTATGGAAGCTTGATCCAGTGCCGGAGATACGCATATCGCCGCCATGCTGGTGCCTAGCTGGTAATGGTTTGTTATCCACGGTGATTAAATATAAGAAGATAGCATGTTCGTCCACGCCGGGCATTGCACATGTATTTCATAGCTATGCATGCATATCATTATGTATAAATTATTATTGCAGGAGCTGGCAGGTCATTTGACCTGTTCATTATGTATGTGTATCAGCAGATGTACCGGATGAAGTGGTGTATGATAGTCTGGTTGATGTTGTTTTTTAAAATATTTTTTGTTTAGAAATATATTAAAATGATGTGTTTTTATTTTTTTAAAAATATTTTTAATATTAATATATAAAAATGATCTAAAAACATGTTTTTTTTATAATTAAAATAAAAAATAAAAAATTATTTTTTTCAAAAATATTTTCAAGACATGTTTAATAATAATAATAATAATAATAATGATAATGATAATAATAATAATAGATTCAAAAGAATGTACTTCGTGATGTATTGAGTTATAGCAAAAGAATATTTATCATTTCATTTCAAAAGTATTTTTAATTTTTTTAATTAATTTTTTTTGATGTTTTTAAATCATTTTCATATAATGATGTTAAAAATAATTTTCAAAAATAAAAAATATCACTTTGATATATTTATGAATAAAAAATACTTTAAAAAACAACCGTAATCACACTCCTAAACAAACTCTTAATTTAAATTCAAGCACTTAGTTTTAAATTCAACTAACATGATAAAATATCATGAAACTATATATAATAATACTACTACTAGTAATAATATGGAAATGGAACGCACCGTTTTAGTGTGTGTCTATGAAGTAGAGCCACTTGTAAGGCAGGCATTGGCTCTTCGTCATCCGCGTGTGTGTCTCTGGGATGGGGTGCTCCTGCTCGCCCATGTTTCCGTGGATAAGATTCCCTCTCCAACTTAGGATCAGCAAAGCTAAAATCTTGCTGATTTTGGGAAGAGAAGAGTGCTAAAACAGAAGCGAAGTGAAAAATGGAGGTGGGCATGTCTCTAAACGCTCTGGTTAGGCTTCCTTCATCAAGAACAATGTTGCACCACGAAGATGGAGGAGGGTTAGTCAAGCACTCCCTCTTCTCTACCAGGAAGTCGACGGCGCAAACATCTCTAAAGAAGCAGGGCCAAGGCCACATGTTACTGGTTGTTCAAGCCAAAGGAAAGAAGGGAATGCAAGCCCGTCAGTTTCAAAGACCACTTCAAACACCTGCTTTGCCCAAGATTGAAGATGATGGCAACCCCAAATTTCTTATCTTCATTCGCGCGGCCAATGTTTGTTCTCTTTCTTTCTCTCTACTTATTCTAACTCTGGATCACTGTTATTGGAAGTTACCCACATCATTTCGTTTCGATACTTTTTCAATGAGTGTTCTTGGCTTTTGCTTCCTGAATTATGTAATTTTGATGATGATATCGGTTTCAATTTTACACTTTTGCTATATGCTTGACATTTCCATGCAACAATAGAGTTATAAATGTATGTTTTATGGTTATGCTCTTGTTTTCTTGTCACCAGGTTTATCTATGGTACCCGCTTAGTCTTATAACAGGTGGCACCACTGCCAAAATCATGGTTGCTGCCAAAGATAATTTTCTGGGAAAGTATATCTACAAGGATACTCTTGCTCGAAATCTTGCTGCAGTTATTTACAAAGTAAGTTCTGTTGATTTTTATCACACAACTTATCTTCTGGGAATTGAGGGGGAAAATCCTGAACAATTCACTCTTAGCCTTCTTGTTTCTTACACGGGGTTTACCTCTCAAATAGTAGAACTTATTTTCCTCTGTTTGGATGTTTCTAATTAGTGAGAAAATCTTCGACTCATTAATGTTTGGTGATCTTCTTTCATCATCTTCCAGATTTGTAACTACTAATGCTTCTCTAAATGAGCTGTTTCTTAGGGTTTAGGGTGTAGGAAGGAATATGCAAACATTTCTCACACTAACTTCTATGGAACTCTTACTCTTTACGTTATGATTTGCGATTGTTCCCTCTTTGCGACAAACTATGCATTGTTTAATGTTTTTTCATAATCTCGTTAGTGTTTGGTGGTTTGCCTTGCCTCCCTAAGACTATTCTGATCACCAGTTTTAATGGCTATTTGGGAGGCGCAAAACCACACTGAAATGTTGTTCTGGAAGGAAAAAAAACAGAGAAAACAAAACTAAATTGGAATTTGTTCCGTAATCAGAATGATGGGTTGGCATTTTCCATGTGGTACTGACTGAAGTGTCTTAATTTTATTTTCGTTTTTTTGTTTTTCTTTGCTCTCCATCTTTCTTCCTATGTGCTTCTGACTGCTAAGCTGTAATTCAAATAGGACGAGAAGGAGATACAGAAGACAGCATTTAAGCAGCATCGAGTTTTGCGATCGGCAACTGAATTCAGATATGGTTACAAGCTTGTTGTAAGGTTTCCTATAGCCTTTCCTTGATATTTTATGAAATTGAAATTGTGTTTTTTACACCTGTTTTGTGAACAACTTTATTGTGATGTAGAACAATAAAGAAGAGTTCAACTTTTTTATTGCCTAATTTTATTTTATTTTTTTGTTGAATATGAAGGAAAATGGTAACTTGAGAGCTGCTCTTTCCGTAACAGATGTCATTGAGGTTAGCATTATTCTTACCTGGGATCCTTTTCCTGCCCTGATCCATATTGACGGGCTTATCTTTGCCTACCCTCACACATTTGAATCCACTCTTCAGCTTCCAACTCAAGACAAACTAAAAACAGTGCTTGATAAAGCGAAAGACTTCTTTGGCGATGCAAAAGAATCTATTGGGAAGCTTACAGCACTAAACTCAACTGCAACTGAAGAAGAAGTTTAAAACGAAAAGGCCAACGTATGTTAGCTTGACACTTTCATTAATTTCTCCGATCTCTTACTTCCTATCTGTTGTCTTAAATATAATTTTTTGCAAAGGCTTAAAGGCATGATTGTTTTGTATGCCAGAGCTGAAGGCTGAAGGTGAAGAAACCAAACTCTTGACAATCACAGAGACAATTGCCTCTTTGAATTTGAAAAGTTTTGTGCAATACATACAGAGTGGCTTTGGGTAAGAGGGTTCAAAGATTTCTGTTGGTAAACTGGAATTTATATATCCTTTACTACAAACATCTAAATTCAGTTTAGCTTTGACTCTCTTGTGTGCAATATCTCGATATTGAAAGATCTCTTCGTGTTGAGTACACTTCGATGTTTTCCTCCATCTTTCATGAAAATACCATTGATTATGGACTTATGAACGCAAGAATACAACGATGCTGCTGCTTAGTAAGAGCCTAGAAACAATCACCCTACATTCTCCATCTGCATATCCTCTCTGAACTCGTAGTCCTTACCCACTAATGACACAAAGATTAGGGCAAAAAATCTCATCGAGGTCCACTTTGTCAGCTCCAACCCTGTGAGGCAATGCCAAACCGATATAAAATCCGAGCAAGTGCAATCTCTGTGACAACTATCCAAAGATATATATCCTGAGCTCCCTGGCTGTGTGCCTCCAAATGATTGAAACCCAAGTGTGAATTTGTGAAATATTAGAATGAAGTTTATGATTAGATCTTAGGGGAAGCATGTGAATGGTACCCTATGGTATGTCCAGGAAAGCGAGTTCAATATGAGAGAAGTTCCTTCATGTCGTATGTTTTCCGGCAGGTTTTTATACAACCAGCGAGAAAAGATTTTATTCATATTACTAGTACTGAAAGATAGCATTGCATTATTCTGGCTAAATTACATTGAAAAAAAAAGGTCGTTATTGGCTATTGGCACAAGAACAAGAGCAAATTTCTTTCTTGTGGGCTCAAATATCTCATTAAGGTCGGTATCATCAAGTCCGGCTCCAAGAGGAAACGACCAATCAAAATGATACAAAAGCCGAGCCAGTTCTATCTCTATTGTCGCTGCTGCGAAGGCAGAACCTGGGCAACCTCGTCTTCCTCCCCCAAATGGCAAAAACCTGTAGTCTTGATCCTTAGAATCAGTGTCATTATCCATAAACCTCTCAGGATTGTATTTCAAAGGATTGTTCCACAACTTTGGGTCCCTAGAATTCCATAGTCGTTGATTAAGACCCGAGTTTTTGCAGGTATTTCATAGCCATCAAGAACACATTTTTCCATGGATTCGTGGGGGACAAGGAGAGGGACTGGTCGGTGCAATCTCATTGTCTCCTTTATGACAGCTTTCATGTAATGAAGGTTTTGGAGATCACACTCGTCAATCATTCCTCGGCTAGATGCTACCTTTCGAACCTCTTCCAATGCTGTCTTCATCTCTCTGGGGTGCCTTGCTAGCTCTGCCATTGTCCATTCTAGTGTTGCAGAGTCAGACAAATTTTAGTGAACAAACTGTTCTTTCTGACAGAAAGGCAGCTAGTTTAATAAGATGTAACTACAAGACAAATTATTAATTAAAAAAAAGAAGGATGGATATTCACCGACTTGACTTATATTAGCTCGGCGACGCAGATTTTTCTAGCTCCAAAACAAGTTCTTTTCAGTCCAGAAAGATTGGTTGATTAGGAGGATTTTGAGATGAAGTTACGTTGTTTCGTTAGTTATTTTTATTTTTAAAATACTTTCATGTTGTTTTTATTTTTATATGAAAACCGTACTTCAGCGTTGTCCTCAAATGTTCCTCGGAATTTGGCAAGGGCTACTGACTAAATAATTCGGAGATTATTGAGAAGATGGGAGCAAAAGTCACTTGGTTGATTCAAGATATATTTTCATATATGAACAATTTTCGTGTCCAGAAACGTCAATCAGTGGAACAAATTATTGTCCTGATTTCAAGCTTTGCGGCTAGCTTTATACGAAATTATACAGCTGACAAGATGGACCATGGTGAGCCTTGTCATCTGGCAATCATCTGCTTCAAAGAGTATTGAAACGATCTGACGAGTTGGAGCAGCTAGCACCCATTGATAAACTCCTTACAGCTACCTTGACTGCACCAACAGCACTACGCTGCCAAATCTCAGGGCTCAGCCCATTTCTGCCCTGGCTCTTCCATTTTTCTTCCATCTGAACACCCACAAAGTATGCTATCTGAACATTGATAAGAACAGTGAGAAAAGATTGCATGAAAGTGTTTGGAGTTTTATTTTATTTTATTTTGTCTTCCAAAGCTTGGATGCTGTAAATGGTAGAGATAAAAACCAAAATAAAGCACTTGGGGAAACAGGAATGAAGATTGACCTAGATCATGCAGGCTCTGACATTCATGATAAAGAAGAAAACAAAGCGTAAGTGACCATTATCTGCAGTCCAAGAAACATTCCTCACAGTGTGCTCTAATCAATTAAAATTTTGGGCACCCTTCATTGACATTTCCATCTCAAAAGAAAATACTATGTACAAGTAGCTCATGCTTGTAGCCTTTGGAATACACCTAGAAAACACTACATACGAGCTTAGCATTCAATATTCAAATTTTTTGTAGGCATCTGCTGGAAAGCACGATTTAGAATATCAAAACAAAAATATAATAAAACTAGATACAAGTGGATCCAAAAGATGGCCAGAGCATATCTAGACAGCTTGAAAACTAGAATGAAGTCAATTAGCCATTTTTAAGCAGTTGTGTGCGCTGTCTTTTCCTTTGTTTTCCTCCAACTTCATTTATCATTGGATGCCTTTTTTCCTTTTCCATTGTTCACCATGTTCAAGACTGAGCCATACAACCAAGAATCATGGTGTAAAACTAAATGTTCGCAAGGGCTAGGCTGAACCCACAAGACATTCATTTTGAAAATTGTTGGTAATTATTAACAACATTTCTCTTTACAGGTTTTCATCTAGTAGTGCATCTCTTTAACCATAAAGATGGAAACTTTGATCCTGGATAGTCATAAAACTACGAGAGAGCATGGCTTTAGTTTAGTAAAATTCCAGCTGTAGGTGAACCACGCATGTATCTCTAGTTTTAAGGTATTGCAAGCACTAATAAAACAATAATGATTCTCAAAGAGCCTGGAGATACAATCAACTAGTAGAGCAGGCTTGGCTATACCATATATGCATCAATCTATGTTGCTTGCTTAGTCCTTGTTTTGACCTGCTTTTACTAGATTTTGAGCATTCTTTTCGCCCCTTCTCAATGCCTGGTCAATTTTTATCAATGCTTGGATATGATACAAGCAGAAAAGGGAAATAGGTGATAGTAAGTCTTCTTTAGAGAAAGAAAGATATGTTTGGAACTAAGCTTGATCATAGGTATTTTGATGGTTAAGCTCACCACAACTAGTAATAATCGTATACACATACATCACAGGGGATTATAATAGATCGGTTGTATTGTCCATGTAGAAGTACCTTGCCGGTAGCATTGCGAACTGGTGACACGTGAAGAAGATTCCAAAATGTACTCTTGTCTTTCCTGATATTAAAGAGGAAAACTATTAGTTAGAACTAATCAATAAAACTCAGTCCCTCCCAAACACAATTAAAGAGTACTCAGGTGTCAACCTGTAATTTAAGAAACACACTGTGCATGCTTGCTCAGCCTGAATGCTTTCCTGTATCTGGAAGACAGTTTGCAAAATCAAGACTGTTCAGTCAATACAGCTGTTAGCATAATCTTAGTTGGCATCCAGTCAAGATAATTGTGAGATAACATGTAACTATTTAGGGCCAATGAGATTGTATCTCAGCTTGCACCCATGCATATATATAATTATTTAGGATTATTTTTTTTCCCTTGTATGATTCATATCCTGGGTTATATAAACCCATGCACGCGTTTTATACCATTGTCTTTGCTAATGCACACATACATTTCTCTAACCCTTCTGTGCTGCCAAGCTTGTATTAAGAACCTCTATTCCATGTCATCAAGCACATGGAAAAAGTTTGTACCTGATTCAAAACCGAGGAATCTGTACCAACTCCACTTAGAAATCTCCAATTGCATCCTAACACTTCATGTCTATCATAACCTATAGAAGTAAAGGAGGGATAAAAGTAGCTGAGTGACCTGTGTTGTTCAGAAAGTAACAAACTAAATGGCATGATCGATCTAGGTAAATGAATGAAATTATGGTTGAAACATGGGGCTGCATGTGATGAATATGGATTCATAAAATTTGAGAACCTGTCAATTTTAAGAAGGCATCACTTGCGTAAACTATAGGCATGTTAGGCAGGTGTGGATCTATCCTGAAAAGAAAGCAGATATATGTTGCAAGAAACACAAAGCAAAGAGGTTAGCAATCCCCATTAAGACATTTTCTGCTTGTAAAAATAAAAATTAGGAATTTGCAACAACTCACAATACAAAGCTTTGTTTGATTCTACCAAGAGATATATTTAAAGATGAATTAATGAGGCCTGCCGCAGGTGAGCTAAATCTTTTCCCACACACCAGTCTGCCAGTAGAGTTACTGTGGTGGGTCAGCACGGACAAGATGTTGTTAATGGCAGTTGCAGCTGTTTGCTTCTCTTGGTCACTTGCTTCACATGGCTCTTCAGTCTCTACTCCTATAAATCGAGACTAATAAAATGTTAGCCAAGCCAGAACCAGAAGTTACAAGTGAGAATAGTCCGGATTAGACCTGATAAATCAGGAACCTACGAAACCTGAACAAGAAAATTGTGGTGTAAATAAACAAGGACGATGATTGTTAATCAGAATGGAGGAAAGCTAAAAGAAAGTATAGTGCCCAAGCAGGGCAAAGCCTGACTTTGCAAGTTACAGAAGCAAGACTTAAAAGACCAAAACAGTGGGAAATCATCTCAAAAAACTGAAACGTGCACCCAAAAAGTTTGATGATGAAGCTAAACAATGATATGACAAAGTAAAACAATTGCACAAAAACAAACCTCTACAGTTGGTATCGGTATCCAGAGCCAAAACACGTCCCAGTTCCACCAAAGAATCAGAGCAAACTTCTCTCCTGCAGGAACCAAAAATAATCTCGTTCCAAGCAGCGTCATCCCCGTCATCGGTTAATAGTTTTTCTCTCGATATAGGCACCTGAACCCCAATGAAATGAATGACCCTGCCATCCTCCTTGCTAAAAACAGGGCTCAGCTGAAACAACATCCAAAAGGGCGTCCCGTCTTTACGATAATTCCATAAAGTGACTTGCACTGCCCTCTCCTCTCGAATTGCCTCCCGGATTTCCATAACTGTTTTTCTATTTGTCTTGGGACCTTGAAAAATCCTGCCGTTGTTCCCTATCACCTGGTCTCTCGGAAAACCCGACAATTTAAGGAACCCAGGGCTTGCAAACACGATGGGGTGGCCCGAAATGGTGGGGTCAGAGATGGTGAAGTTGTGAGGCAATTCCTCGAGAGCTTCTCGGACCCAGGGAGAGTATCTGGTGCTGAAGGATCGCTCAATTAGACCCAGTTGTGATCCCATACTGATTGTTGAGACTTGAAAATCTTCTTCTGTATCAACCTTGCTTTGCCAATTAGCCCCAATCCCATGTGGGATTTTTGTTAGGATTTTGGAATCCAAGCACAAAGAGAGGAAATCGACTTCGATCAGTAGAACCAAGCTAAGGCTAAGCCAACGTAGGTCTCTGTCTGTCTAGTGAGCTTTCCCTAGCAACAGTAATGGAAAAGAAGAGCAAGCATCAGCGAAGAGTGGTGGCCTTGCTCTTGTTGTCGCTGTCAGAGTGAGGGAAGTGGAAATATCGGGAAATTTGAAGTATTTTATAGTAATTGAATGAAGGAAGATGATTGAGAGACACACATCAATCGTTGTTTAATCGAAAAATCTGTATATGTGATGAGAACAGAGTGAAGCAGCAACGCCATTCCACATTTTCTCCACTTTGACAATTCACAGGGTAAGCCTTTATTACAGGGAGGCTGTTTGGGCTCGTGTTTCTACTTTCTACCCTTTTTTATATTTAATATGTAATATTGTAATATGTAAAATTATTAAATTAATAAATATTTTTTATAATTAATATATTTATTTTAAATAAAAATATCGTACATCACATTTGAATTTTTATCTAAAAATATATTAAAATAATATATATTTTTTTTTAAAAAAAATTATAAAATCACTAAATTTTTTAATTTTAAAAAAAATACTTATTGCTTTTAAAACACTATCAAACAGCCTACACACTAACGTGTTAACACGTGATTTTTTTATATAAAAAAAACCCAAGTGATTTATTCATCAATTAGTGTAATAAATTGCAAAAGGAAGGAGGGAGGTGGGTGATTGTATTGATGGTAGATAAGGATGGATTATAAATTGGAGAGAGTGCATAAATTGATTTATTCATCAATTGTGTGTGTCTATATATATATATATATTGAATAGTGATAGATAAAGGGTTTGTAGAGAGAGATGGGAGGATTCTCCAAGAGTTTTAGGTAGAATAAAAAAGAAACTACAAAAGGTTCAAGAAATATTTCTTTTTTTTTGCTTGATTATTTTGAAATTTAAAAGGTAGGTTTGGTAGAGTATAAGAGCGATTGCTTTTAGATTCATGTATCAAACTTGCATATTTGATTTATGATTATCTTATGTTATATTTGTGTTAATAGCTTGAGATTAAGAGGTTTGTTATTCTCGTGATCTCAAGTTCAAGTTTTATAGTTGTTAATATGATGGCCACTAGAAATTTGTATAATCATTAACTTCAAGGCCTGTAGGATTAATCAAGGTCCATGCAAACTGCCCCGAATACACATGTTAATAAAAAAAATAGTCACAAGCATTGAAAGTTTCACTCTATTTTAATGGAGATAATGGTTTATAATAGTTTTGGAATAATGGTTACTTATGAATACAATATATTTTGTGAAAATATTTTTGGAATAATGGTTTGTAATCTCAATTGATTAACATGTGATTGTTATAGGATATGGTATAACAATGTTGTATGAGCAAGTTGGAATTTTAGACAATCTTTAGAGATAAAGGGACATGTTTTGTTTTATTTTATTTTATTTTATTTCTAACTAATTACAATATTATCTAAAAATCATTTTTAGAAAGGGATATTTTTTAGTGAATTGCCTGCAATGCACAACAATAGGTTGTGTGTCAATTGTTATGTTGTAGTTTGTATAGAATAAAATGTTCCATGTCATTGATAATCTAGAAGCAAATGAATTTTAATAACTCTTGTATTTTCCATCTTAGAAACTGTGATTAGGTGGTTTACTTGAATCTCTTAAAATTAATGATTATTTTGCAAATTTTTATATGATAAATATTTTACTAACCTCACAATATTATACAAATTATATGAAACAGTACCTTAGACCATCTACGTCATTGTTCCATATTATTCACCGAATTGTCAAAATTGCGAGTTGACTCTTAAAATCTTGTGATTTTACACTTAATATATACTTACATACAAAATCGAACTAAACTTAAAAACTAGTAAAATCAGACTTGACTTGTGCAAAATTGGTCAAATCAGTAAAATCGATATGATTTTACGAGTTTACTAAATTTGTGATCTAAACAACCATGTTAGTTTTGAATTTGACCTTATAATATTTGTTGACAATTTTATGAGATCGAATATATCTTTCAAATTATATATTGGATCTAGTTGGAATTTATAGGAAAATATTAGATACATGAAAATATATCTTGTTAAATTATTAGATTAAACAAAGTTCAAAAATATATTATTTTAGAGAGTCAGGGTTACTAGATGAATCTCATCAAATTTGTCAAACTAGACATTCATATATTATTTTGGACACATATAAAGCTACAAATAAAAAATTATTGTGATTTTAGATAGGAAGGAAACTAGACATCTCAGTATTTTCAAATATATATGACAAACTCAATAATTTATTCATACGAGAGAGAACTATATATTTGAAATTATGATTGAAATATACCAGTAATTTGTGAAAGATAGAGATTTAGACTGCATGGAAGAATTTTAGAGTAAATATTTTGTTTTTATTATCTATTTTATTTATTTATTTAATGTTAAAAAATCATTTCTAAATTTAATTTTTCTTGACACTTTAAATATTGTTTAATAATATATTTTGATTATTAGACTTAAGCCAGTTAATTACTTATTTAGACTTATTAACTTGCAATTTAAAAGAGGTTCACTATGACTTGTTATGATGAGAACAACCAAGTTGTTTAGGGGTTCTTGTGTATTTACTATCATTTAGTAGTTTGTCAATATTGAAAATTTTGATTTTGAGTTATTTTTTATATCATTGATTTCTTAATTTATACTATTTATCTTTTTTTATCTATTTAGATCACCAATTGATTATAATATTATTGACTCTTTTTATCATATTTTAATATAATTTAATTTATTGACTGAAATTATCAACATATAATAAAAACAAATATATACTTGCAATTTTACGATCCAATTTTTTATTATATTTTTCGTGTCATTTAAAAAAATGATTTTAACAATCTTGGTATTCGGTGTTGCGAAGTAAATTATTTTTTTAAAATTTATTTATTTATTCATTTTTTTAATATATTGATATTAAAAATATTTTTTTAAAAAATATAAAAGAATTATTATAATTTATTTTTAAGTTAAAAATATTTTAAAAACAACAATAATTATTACATTTATAAACACCCATTTCTCAAAAACAAAATAGGAACAAAAGAGGTTAGAGTGTGTTTATTATAAAAATAAATAAAAAAATTTACTTAAAATAATTTTTTTCATATTTGTAAATTATTTTAATATTAATATATTAAAAATATTTTAAACAATTGTTTTTTTTAAAAAAAAACAACTACCATAGAGTTAAGTTGTCACTTCATCAATCTCTGGCCCACTCATGATCTCAGCAAAAAAAAAAAAAACTTTCTGGAGAACTCCAGATGTTACCAAATCCCCGTCTCTCCCAATTCCACACCTCCTTATCACATAACGTTCTCCAGAAATTTCCACTCTTTCCTTTAAATATCAATCCATCATGCTCTACCATTAAATTCCTCACAAGTTTCAGCTTCTTCCCATCTTGATTGCTTGACATTGACGGCCGATCGCTGAAGATCAAAATGTCTCGAGCACTGTCGAATCTAAGCCTCCCTCTTCCTCTGTCATCAAAAGGGTTTTCTTCAAGAAACCCATATGGCATCGCATTCAGCCGCCACCACAGGAGCAGCAATAACATGAAGGCCATTGCAGCAGAAAGCAGAGACAATCTTGACCACTTGCATAGAGCCAGGAAGAACCCTCAGCAATCTCAACTCAAGAAAAGAGTAGCCCCGGCTGCACCAACAGGTAACCGATCAGTAACTATGTCGCATACAGTATTCAGACTACAAGTTAAAAAACCTGGGTTTGCTGATTTCTTTCTTGGCAGGGTTATGGGACAGGTTTCCTACTGCAAGAACAGTGCAGCAGATGATGGAGACAATGGAGAGGGTGATGGAGGACCCATTTGTCTACTCAGGTGGGTGGCCATCACCGTTACCTGTAGAGGGGAGTGGGTACAGCAGAGGAAGGACGCCATGGGAGATAAAAGAAGGTGAAGATGAGTACAGAATGAGGTTTGATATGCCAGGAATGACTAAAGACGACGTGAAAGTCTGGGTCGAGGAGAAGATGCTTGTTGTCAAGGCCGAGAAGGTGCCCACGACGACCGTGAACGGTGGAGAAGAGGAGGAGGGGGAGTGGTCTGCGAAGAGTTATGGGAGGTATAGCAGTAGAATTGCCATGCCTGAGAATATTCAATTTGAGAAGATCAGCGCAGAAGTTAAAGATGGGGTCTTGTACATAACTATACCTAAAGCTGGCGCCACCGCCAAGATACTCGATATCAATGTTCAGTGATTGCTTTCAAATTGCCTAAGCTCGTGTTTCAAGTTTTGTAAATCCAAATAAAAAACTTTTATAAGAGCTTTAATAATAAAATTAAAATTTTCATGCATTTTCATTTCTTTTAATTTTTATTACGTAGATGATTGGACTACTTTGGTTGTGTATTTTGATTTATAAGATAAGTTTTAAAATTAATGATCATGTAATTTTTTATTATAATTATATTAACAATTAGAGGAATCGAATCTAAATGATATAACTGTCAACTTTTTTATATTATTAAAAAATAACTTATAAGAGAATTTATTATGTATTGTTATTGGGATATTGTTTGACTTTGCGTTAAAAGTGTTTTTTTTTTAAATGATTTTTTTTAAATTGATTTTTTTAATGTTTTTAGATTAATTTTATATGCTGATGTCAAAAATAATTTTTTAAAAATAAAAAATTATTATTTTGATTTATTTCTGAATGAAAATCACTTTAAAAACAATCTCAATCATATTCGCAAACAGTCACTTAGAGTAAATTACACGAGTGTTTAGGGGTGTATAATTTGTTATAGATAAGTTCTATAAATATATTTTATTTTTAAAAAATTAATTAATGCCTGTTTTAATATTTGTTTTTAATAATTTTGATGTGCGGATATTATTTTAAATAAAAACAAGTTTATTTTTAAATAAAATCAGGCGGGATTTTTATTATTTTAAAATATAAAAACCAAAAATATCTCTTTTCTTTGTTTTATCTATATATTATCTTGTGTAGGGATCTTAGTTTCCATAATATCAATAAAATTCTCTTTATTTAATTATTTGGTAAAAGTTTAAAATTAAAATATTTATTTTTTCATGGTCTTAAATTTGAACTTTTTTGTTGTTAATATAATAATCATTGAAGATTTATATAATTATTAACTTTAGAGTTCGTGGGATTAGTTAAAATATATAGAAATTAACTCAGACACCCACATTAAATAAAATAAAATAAAAGTCTTTGTGTTTATTCGATAATAAATTGTTGACTGCATCACTATCTGATATATTTAAAACGTGCCGATGAACATATAGGAGTGAGGCTCTACTTGGAAGTGAAATAAAAATTAATTTCCAGAAATTATTATTTAGAAAATGATTGATGGAGATTGAGTGCAAATTATTATCTAAAAAATAATTATTCTTTTAATTAAATCGTTGAACATGGTCCCTTCATATCAACCTTCACGAGTATAATTTAATTGTAGACAAAAAACCGTTGTTATTAGAATTGTTTTTAAATATTTTTGTTATAAATATATTAAAATAATTTATTTTTTATATAGCATATTTAAAATTGAAAAAATAATTTAAAATTAAAAAATTAAGAATTTTTTAAACCACAACGATCATAAGTAAAATCCATTAGATTAACCTTAAGAGGTACAACCTACTAGTAAGACCTTAGATTAGATTTGCTCCATAGATTTCATTAGTTTAAGTCTTACAAATTTCAGAGTTATTGGAAGTCTATATGTTTTTTCAAACCTTGTAAAATTAATTGAATTGTACATAAGCTGATCCGGATATCTATATTACCATAAAAATCTATTAGATTTAATAAGATAATAGATGATCTAGTAACAAAAACACAAGCTTAAGAGGTTTGATTATTATATAATTTCAGGTTCAAGCATCAGATTTAACTATATAGAGGGTGTTTGGGAGAACTGTTGCTGTAGCTTTTCATAACTTTTTAAAAAGTGTTCCGTGCTGAAATACATCAAAATTATATATTTTTTATTTTTTAAAAATCATTTTTGACAGATCTTAAAACACTAAACTGCCGGTCTTTAAAATGAAAAAATAAAATAAAAAATTATAACTTTTTTGGCAACTATGATTGAAAAAGCTAAAATAAACACCCCCATAGTAGATAAATCAATGATAAAAACTTTTAAATTAAAAAGTTTGTTTTCTATATAATTTTAGATTCGAGAAACATTATTCATTATTGAAACATGATAACCCCCCCTCTCCATGATTGCTTTTTGAAGAAGAAGAAGAAGAAGAGAAACTAGACGTTAGGAGCTCTGTACAGCGTAGGCCCCAAATAAATCTATCCATCAATCAAAATATAAAGATTCATTCCTTTTTCTTTTCTTTGTTAAAAGTAAGTGAAAGAAAGGCAACCCAACTACGCAAAGCTCTCCACTCACTCTCTCGCTGACAGAGGAAGAAGGTTCCCTTTCTCTGCAGAAGGACTGAGTTGCCTCCTACGCTCTCATCTTGCCTTTGTTGCCTGCAAGACATGAAATGAGATGGACCCATTTGAGCCTACACACTGATTTTCATATTTTAAAGGGGGGTTAGAGGGTGACTGCCATAAACTAAACTAAAACTAAGATAGTCTCTACGTACCTGCTGTCGTTTTGAATAAAAAAAGAGAGCATTTTTGCTGGTGGGATTCGCTTTCTTTGTATAGATAGATAAAAGAAAAATGGGAGAATCAGCTTGTCTTTTGAGATCTTTTTCTCATCCATCTAGTGCTTCCAGAGAAGCCAAAGAGGTTAGTCCTTCAAACCTCATTGCTCTTTTTTTTTCATGTCTTATCTTATTATGCTCTGGTGTTTGAGGGAATTTTTTTTGGTGTTGTTTTTAGTAATCTTTTGTGGTTTTTGCTTCAATTGTTGTGATTTTGCCTCTGATATTGAGACATATTGAAAAAATTGTGACTACTGGGGTTTTTGGTGAAATGGAAAAATGGCTGCTGTGAGATTCTGTTGCTCATTTTCCTTTTGCTTTATGGGGTTATCAAACAGACCATAATGCTTTGAGGATTCACTCGTTTTTATTTAACTAATTACCTTTGTTCTTGATTTTGTTCAATGCTCGAACGAAAGTAATTTAAGCTCTCCTTTTATTTTCCGTAACTGCTAATATATGCCGGAAAATTGCATATATTTGATTGAATGCAGCCTTGATTGGCTTTCCTTAAATCTCATTTTTCGGAAACCCTCGTGTTGATGTTTGCCTTTTTTATTTCCATTGTCGAAACTTCTTTTAGACTTGAGTATCATATATCTGGCATTCATGTCATCAAGATTATGGCTTTCTTTTCCAGTTAATATAGAAGAAACCGAGTCTCTGGAGTTTCTTTGCATTTCTGTGTTAATTGTTTTATGGATATCATTGGTTTGAAATAGATAGTAATGAGTTTGCATCAAAGAAATCACTGAGCACACGTGGAAAATACTTTTGAGTTTCAGGGTAATCCCATCCTAGCCCTGACTGAATCAATCTCATTCGGGAGATTTATGTCAGAATCTTTGGCTTGGGAGAAGTGGTCAACCTTTAGTCAAAATCGCATCTTAGAAGAAGTTGAGCAGTTTTCCAAGCCAGGTTCTGTTGCCCAGAAGAAAGCATATTTTGAGGCTTATCACAAGAAGAGGGCTGCCATGAAAGCAGCAGCCTTGCTTGAGCAAGCAAACACTGCATCTAACAATGTTTCTGAAGTACAAGCTGCAGACGATGCTCCCGGCAGTTCTAATGTTAATTTGGAGTTCTCTAAAGCAACCAATGATGTGATCATCAATGAACAAGATGAGGGGATTGTTGATGCTGGCCTAGTTCATTCTTCTGATGCAAATGCATTTTATGCTGATGGTCAAATGGATAATTCACAAAATGCAAAGGTGGAAGGAGATGAGGTGATAGGAGAAAAGAATGATGAGGTGGAAAACTCTATTCACGTGGCAAATTCAAAACAGATTGAAAATGCTGATGACTGTGACATTATTGTTGCCATGCCTGAAGAGAAGATGCCCAATAAGGTAAGCAACCATCCCAATCAGGAAGCTGCTGAAATAGAGAATGTAGCTTTACCAAATAATAAAAGGCAAACGAGTTCTTTATCAAACTCATCGAGTCAGAGTATAGCATCAAAATTTCCAAAGTCTTCTGCCAAACTGTCAACTTCCACAAGACTAAGAGCTGAAACTCATGCTACTCCAAACAGTAAGAAGTCTGCTGGACAATTGGTGGGTGAAAAGGGAGTAACCTCAAAATCTATCCATATGTCAATTAATTTTGCTTCTCGTTTGCAAGACACCAATAAAAGTTCTGTCAGAGTATCTAAAGACAGGTCCGCTACTCCAGAAAATCCAACCAGGGTATCTCCATTCCTCATACCATGATCATTTGATTTTAATCAGATTATGCAGTATAGACACATATTTGTGCACATATTTCAATTATTACTCACACCAGTAAGAATCTTTTAACCCACCAAGATGAATTATATGTCTAAACTGCAGGGATCTGTTCATGGTGTATCAAAGCTTCTTCCTTCAATATTTCAGCGTTCACAAGATAGAAGGTATTTTGTCTCTACAAACACCAGCAGCTGGCCCTTTCTAATTGTTATCATTGACACAGTTTATCCTTGCAGAAGTAAGTCAGAGCTCAACAAGTCAGTTTCAGGAAAAATTACACCAGTTGAAATATCACAGTTACTCTCTTCAGAGTAAGAACTTTGCTCCTGAATTTCCTTAATGGTTCTTTTTTTGTCTGTACCAAGTACTTATGCCACAGTCACTTGTATGCTTCTACTGAGCTGGAGAGTGTAACACACTGGATGCATCATTGGTAATTTATGTGTGCAGCTGAAAAACATAAAATTAAATTTTAAGTTTGTGACAGTCTTGCATTCTTCATCTTGATTGCTCATTCCACAGGGAGAATTAATAATTAGTAACTAGAACAGATAAGCACCATTTTTCCCATGTTCAACATAATTCTAAACATATAGAACTACAGCTGCTCGAAATCATCAAGTGCAAAAGGAAGCAAATCACGACCTCCACTTATATCCTCTCCATTTAGCTTTAGAAGTGAAGAAAGAGCGGCAAAACGAAAAGAGGCAAGATTAATCTCTGTAGCTTTTCAATTTATTCCATACTTGCAATAATGTCATGGTTTTGATATCTCGTTATACTGGCTGTTCTAGTTCTTTCAGAAGCTAGGAGAGAAAAATAGTGCAAAGGAGGACACAGGAAAAAAGCATCTGCATGCGAGACCTAAGGTCATCTCACATAACTTAACTGCAGTGTTTGTGTGGTGGTGTGTGAGTTACCACTGTTAAAATGACCAGTTTCCCTTGACCTACCCAATGATTCCAACCAAAAGTTGTTTTCTGATTACAACTGTGGACTTCTTTTTTATCTTTGTTTCTTGATAAAGCCATTTTCAAAAAGTTATCTTTTCCGTTAATGGTGTCCAGGAGAAGGCAGAGCATGACCTTAAGAAACTAAGACAAAGTGCTGTCTTCAGAGGGAAACCAAGTGATGACTTGCATCGTGGATTACAGTCTCCAAACAATTCAATGAAGAAGGTTCGTCTTATATCTATTTCCCCAACTTCTCTATATGATAAAGTTGACTTTATGGTCAACAGGAGGTGCATCGAACTGCTAAATTTTGCTGTAATTTGTAATTTAGAACTGTTCTGGCACAAGCTTAACAGTTAGAAGAACCTAATTCTATGAAATTTGAAATCGAACTTCTTAAGTTCAATAATTGAAAATAACAGTTAGAAGTTAATTCACGGAAAATCTGATCCTTCCTGTATTTCTTCCGTGGATGAGAAGGTTTTCTCTTTTCATAGGGACAAGGGTGAAAAAAAGTAGAGACACGGTCCATGATCGGGGCTTAGATGCATTACTATTTTAGTTTTACAGATCAATCATGTTTTGCAGATCCCTCTGACACGACCTCGATCACCAAAACTTGGAAGGAAGTCAACCCCCAATACAGTACAGGAAGCAAGTCTTCAACTTCGTCAAAGAGCTTCAGTCAATGCTGAAACTTCCAAACCTGTTACACAGAAAAGTAACCATAGCTCAACTTGCTCTGTCACCTTGCTACCAAAGAAGAAAGCATGTGAGAATGCTTCTCCAAATACCCAGTGGTGAGCTCCCAAAGTGAGGGTGCCATGCGCATCCGCACTGTGTTTCTTTTGAAGAATTGATCAACCCAGCTAGTGATTGCGAAGATTTGCATCATTTCCACAGAAGGAAAATAATCCACTGAAGGAATAGGAATTTAGATTAGGAGGGGTATTGATGGGGAGTTTGTATTTGTTTGTTGAGGGCTGCTCTCAACATCAAGTGGCCTTTTTATGCAATTTTTTTTTCCAGTTTCTTCATGGACGTTACTATAGTTTTGGCAATATGTAATAAATTAGAGGTTTTTGACAATAGAATAGAGGCATTTTCATTATTCTTTCATTCCACGTTGAAGAGGTTGGCACTATTGTTCCATGACCTATTATGTAAAACTAGCTCTATAAAATCTCTGTTTACTCTCAATTATTAGCTTTGCATCATTTGTTGCCTGGTTTTGCTCTTCTGCTAAATTTTCTAGTGTTTGAATAAAGCTAAAATTCTAGCAGAAACTGGCTCTCTTCCATCCCCTCTTACACTTTCTACTATTATTTCCTCTTTTTTTTTTTTTTTTTTTATTAATTTCTGCTGTATTCGACACCATTTCAATTAAAAACCTACATGAACAGACCAGTCCATTTAGAACGTACAAATTCAGGTCCATTTAGTACGTACAAATGCAGTTGATTTTAGTTTAGAGGTTGAAGAAGTTCTTAGAGAGTAATATAAATCATATTCTGAAGTCTCACCTAGAATCTTAAGTTTTTTTGTGAGATGGTTCCTTAACATGGTATTAGAGTTTTGTTGACCTAGCGATCACAAGTTCAAATTTCACCATCTGTATTCTATTTGATAAAAATCAAGTACAAAATAATGTAGGTCTGTGCAAGTTTCAAGTCCAAAGGGCTTTCATTTAAGGGTGTGTGTTAGAAATTGATATAAATTATATTATGGAATCTTATCTAAAAATTTAAATTTTTAGATGAAATGATTACTTAATATAAATGTGTGCCATCACTGAACTAAGGGCTGGGACCTTATCAGAGTTCTACAATGCCGCCAGTTGAGTTAGCTCTACATTAATCAAGCAGAATGAGCATAGAATGGACACAGCCATTCCAGTTAAAGCATCAGCATGAGACGTACGAAGATCAGATTTTCAACTTCTAGCAGCTATTAACATGTAATTACAAAATTTGCAAGGATTAAGACAGTTGCAGAATACCGCAGGTACCAGGTGAGCCAGACATGAAAAGGGAACCTTATTATGCTTAATGTTTGTCATCAATCCTATTATACATGTTTCATCATGCAAGACCAGACCAGACCGATCGAAAATATAAGATCCCAACCCAGAGTTAGATTACCCCTCTAATATATTGGTACAGAAAAAGATAAAGCCAAGTGATTCTTCATCATTGCAGGGAGACGGAGATCATCCTATAAACAAGCTTTGATCTATTAGAGAATATTCTGTGGGGTCATAGATTTCATAGTCAAACCTCAGCCCATCATCCAAGTGTGTCGGTACGCCTGTGAGAAGACTTGGGTCAAAATATTCCTGAACCTCTATGTTTTGGAGTCCGAGATTCATGTAGTAATCACCTGTAACAAAACATACTTGCAAGTCCTCATCCAAAGTTGCGAAAGGCAGAGTTCCCAAATTTATATTTTTTCTGGGAGATTCCAAATCTGTAAGGCAATTCATATTCAAGCCTTGATTTTCCATGCTTGACATGGGCAGAACAGGTTGATGATCTGTCATGCTGGTCTTCGTTTGAAGAGGGCTAGAGTCAACAGCACTTGCATGGTTGGCATTGCTGGTGTAGTCATCATGTGAAGGATTAGTTTTGACAGGGCAACCAGTTTCTCTTTCTGTCGAGGAAGTTGCAGAACTGATGGCCGGAGCAGGCTGTGGATAATCAGCTCGTGAAAGCTGCTTTTGACCAGGCATTGGTAGGCGGCTAAACCCATCATTCAAATGAAGTGGATTATGTTCTTGTTTGAGTTGAGTCTCTGGAATTCCACACCAAGGATACTTTGTTGGAAAAGAAAAATCAAATCTTGCAAAATTTACTTCTGATTGCTGAGGTGCAAGCGGCTGACCAAATTCCACCTGTGAATTCCTGGGTTTACTAGGATTGGGAGGGTCAACTGTTAAGCCTCTTTTGGGTTCTGCCACTGGCGTCGTAACAAGTCTCTTTCTATCACCATCGTGGCTTCTGGGATCCACATTATGAACAACCAAACTACTTCCAGAAAATCCATAGCAACCATTTGAAGCATCCTGCAAGTTGATTGAATTCTGAGAGCCAAAGTTTCCAGTAGAATCACTCGAAGGTGAGTCCGACTGCCTTATCATACCAACAGGATTGTTAAAATCGTTTTCTTTCTGCAATCTACTCAAGTAGAGGCGGTATTTCTGCATGGAAGAAAGCCTTTCCAATGAGGAATACGGTACTGCTCAAAAATCAAGGAAGCTCATAAAACATAATGAGTTTAAAAATGACAGAAAGATTTGATATTCTTCCATTGATTTTCTTAACTTGTACCTGCAAATGGCTAGCGACATTTTCTCTCGTCAACCGCGGCACGTTCATCAAGTCCAGTATTTTCTTGGGACCAACTTCTGCCAAACAGACATTACTTGTCATTGCTCTGTAGAAGCATGACAAATATGTGGCTAAATCATTGAAAACCACATAAAGGCAATTCAATGCTATCAAGTTTTAATAAATTATATGAACATTCATAAGTCCTGAAATGATCCAATCACCAAATTTCTGAAATGAAACTTCGAATAAATACTTACTATCAAATCCTATCTGATTTACTGCTTTGACAAATTTCTGGTGAAGTTCTACAGACCAAACTACTCTAGCTTTCTTTGAAGAAGAATTATCACCAATGTCTTTTTCATCTTGCTTGCTTTCGATATCTTTCCTTTTCTTTATCAAAGTAAGGTCTTCTCCACAGAGAAAATGCCCATCCTCATATTGATCTGATCCATTTCTAGTCATTTGAAATTCGATCCCTTCGAGAATTTCAATATCTCTTACCTCGTGTATTTTCTTTCTGAATACATGCTGCCATATATTCCGGAGTTCTTTCATTCGTATGGGCTTAAGAAGATAATCACAGGCTCCATGTTGGACGCCTTTCATCACCCTGCTCGTCTCCCCATCCACAGACATCACTGTAAGGTCACGAGCACAACTGGTCAGAAGCCGAAGCAACATTCCATAAAATGTTTACATAAAATATAAAATACTGGCATTAAAGTGAAATTCCATGGAGTAAAAGAAAGGAACCGACTAATTACTGGAAGATCCATCTCCAGTCCAACATGCTCCAGAAGTTTGAAACCATCCATGTCAGGCATGTAGACATCACTGATTACAATGTCGTATCCACCTTTCCTCTCACGAAGCAGGTTCAAAGCATCTCTTGCCAAAGCGCAGGTGGTCACTAAACAAAGCATTCCAAATGAAAATGTGAAACACTCGACATATGGTCAAAAGCCAAGAATCTTGCTATAGAATCATATAAAACATCGATGAAAGAAGCACTTCTACATGAACAACATAAAAACCATAAACCAAGTTGACTTAAGAGTGTTTAAGAGCTTATAGGGAATTGAATTAATGAAGCATATCCTTCTAGCATGTAAAGTGATTAGCCGAGCTTAGCATGTGTTTGGAGCTGCAATGGATGCGCTTTTCCACCCACCACACTTCCACAAAGTTTTTGGTAAGGGAAAAAAAGAGAAGAAAAAGCAGCCACAGAAGCAGTATTCATGGCCAGAAATCAAAATTCAGAAATTGGTGCTTATCAGTTCTGTTGTGAAAGGTATTTCTTTTGATTAAATATCCTTTAAAATCTTGTAATCTCATATATTTTATATGTGTTTATATTTGTGTTGATCGAATCATGATTTAGTCTTTTATCATTATTTTGATCTTCAACACCAGAACCACTTTAAACAACATATATAATTGAACAATTTTGGCAACAACATTTGCTACAATGATGGCTATGACCAGAACCATCAACACATAAAAGCCAACAACGGTGCCAAAAAGACATAGTCTATTCAATCTCATCACTCTTGAGATTACAACAGCTGAGGTAATCAAACACCTTTTTTTTTTATGCGAGGAAACCTCACCCTCAAGAAAACACACTTTGTGGGCCCAGGTGAGCAAGTAAGACCCCGGCTGTTCCAGGCTCTTACAAGGGGTGCGTGCCGTGACTCGAACTCGAGACCTGCTGTACAGATCACAAGCTCTTTGCTATCACGCCACGCCCCATGGGGACACTAATCAAACACCCTCGGAAGCTAAAAATTAAACAAATTGAGATGAGCTAATTCCTTGCCAAATCGGTGACGTTTCAGTAGGTTTGGTGATACATTAACATTCCATCAAGAATCCAACACATTAATTCCTACTGTTATCTGCTCCTTATAGTGCTGCATAATGAAGAAGTTCGATGAAATACGTTGCAGTAGACCAAAATGACCAAAATCATCTAATGCCTAGAATAACAAAACTCCACGGAATTCAGACTCAACTTTTTGGAAGATATAATCAATGTCTCTGTGTATCATACTTTCATTAGTTTAGTTGGCTAGTGGAGGAAACATCAATAAACCTTCTAATTACTCTAACCAACTGCAAAAAAGGAGGGCAAATCTGTAAAGAGTAGCACAACATCATTGATGAACTTGCATATTTCTGTTAAAAAAAAGTAATTTCAGAGTTGAAATCTTGAAATCAAGAGAAGCAACAAATTACTGAAGAGAGTATGAGAACGAAAGCACTTTTTGTTTTTCAATAAGGAGAGTAAAAGCACTTCTTTTAATCGATTCAAAAACAACTTTTAGCTTTTTACAGACTTTTCAGTCAAAGTTCCACAAGCGAGCCAACCCGTTACAATCACTCCACATTTTCAATAACACGAGCCAAGTCTACAGAGATGAAATTCACACATTCGAAATTTGCAACTTGAAATCCTTTCACTCAACAAATTGCTTCTGATTAGATTAGTTTGAGGTGCCATCAAGAATTCCTGAAAACAATTTACTCCAGAAATGCTAGAAAAACAATAGAATAACCTTCCGTGCACAATTTAGCACGATCCCTTTAGATGCATGTCAATTGCTCAACTAAAAAAATAAAATAAAATTTCGAGTTCTCCATGGACTAGCTTATAACAAAGAAATCAAGATATCCCATGAAAGAAAACACTAAATAACAGGAGATTGATGAAACATGGAGTAGAAGTCACCACCTAACAGAAATGAAACCATGGATAGCAGAAATAAAACCCAGTTCACAAACAAACAGCAGTTTCTAAGTGAAAAAAAGAAAATAGCCTATAACCTTCATAAGAGCATTTCTTGAGCATCTTTTCAAGGATTTTTAACCAGGTGGGATCATCATCGACAACGAGAACACGGAGACCAGCAGGAAACGAATCATTTCGGGGAGAGGAGAAACCATTCTCCATCATCGCAGAGACGGATAAGGAGGCAGAGAGGCCGGGTCAGCACTATATAATATATATTGAGTGTGAGATTTAAGAGAGTAGAGTAGTATCAGTCCTTAAGGAGAGAAACCTGTCCGGGTTTGTAAAGTGAAAACTGGGTTCGCTTGCTTGTTTGGGTTTTAAGAAGAAACAGAGAGACATGCACTGTGGAGAAAGTTAACGACAAAGAAAGCACCCAACAGAATATTGTCTTTGGCGCCGGTTTGTGTTTCAGCTTAACGGTTCCTGTTGAGCTCTCTCTCTCTCTCTCTCTCTCTCTCTCTCTCTATATATATATATATATATACATAGTATACAAATCCTATAATAACATGGTTATATATTGATTTGTTGACTAGAAATCTAGTTTAAGGTGGTTAATCTCAACATGTGAAAATTATTCTATGAATAAATTTATTGTTGATGGAAAAAAACCCTTTCATATGTGATCATGGCAATAAAAGATACATGAAATGAAATCTAATGTAGGGTATGTTGGATAATATGTTTCAAAAATATATTTTTTAAAAAATTGAAATTTTTATTTTAAATTAAATTTTTTTAGTGTTTTTAGATCATTTTTATGTGTTGATGTCAAAAATAATTTTAAAAAATAAAATAAAATTATTATTTTGATGCATTTCTGAACAAAAAACACTTTTAAAATAATTTCAACCATACTCTCAAACACGAAGGATAAAAGTGGAGTTAAAAGTGGAGTTAATCCAATTGGACTAATGTCATGGAAGAGGATTTTTTTTTTCCATAGAAAATGATCCAACAATTTCTTAATGAGATAATTAGAGGAAAGAGTCGATCTTAGTTAAGGATACCTTGGAATTCTTTATTAGTATTTAATATATTTTTAAACTGAAAATATTTAAAAAAAACTAATATTTATCATATTTACAAACAAGTTAAAAATAATAAATTATAATTATAAAGATAATTAATGATCCTAGTAGTTACAATAATAATATATTAAAGACTTTACCTAAAATATAAATTATATATACAAACTAAGTTAATTTCTTCTCTCTCTCTCTCTCTCTCTCTCTCCCACCTTGAAAGGGAAAGGGAAACCCATGGATTCTCAATGACCTATAAATTAAAACATCTCTGTATACATACTTCGTTGTGTAATTAATTTTGGTCCAAATAGTAAACAAATAATTATATGACCCAACAAAAACCAGAAGCAACAAGGATCGAGCTCGATGAGCTGCAGTCAACAAGTGTTTGAGCCATAAATTAAAGCCTTAAACATGGAGGTTCCAATCACTAAGTGGCACCATCTCATCCTCCCAATGTCGAGCTGGAAAATCTCTCACCATGTGAGCTCTCCTGCTGCTGTCACGCAGGTATTGGATCGTTTTTTCCACGCTTTGATTTGTATAATTTGAAGTGGGGATCGATCCAACTTAATCTCTAGCTAGCCCTAGCTCGCTATTTATATGAGATCCATGTTACTTCTGCAAGTCTTTTCTTTGATTTTAAGGTGTTTTTTGTGATGATGGAATGCACAATGCTCGACAGAATGGGTTTTACAAACCTTTCACGAACTAGGGTTCTTTCCATCGATAGTAAACGAATACCAACGTGACATGCAAGCTCATGACCTAGGCACTCGCACGTAAAAAGAAAAAAGAAAAAAAAAGAGGTTTCGAAAGCTCACTAACCATTGATTAGCAATGTGCTTAGTCTCTCATTATTATTGCTGGATATATGAATAGAATGATGTGAAAGGAACTAATGGTAAATGGTATCTTAATCTAGAGCTCGATGTCGTTGATTGAGGCCACGATAGCAACTTAATTATGAAAAGCAAGATTTTGAGGCCACAATTAGTAGAGAGAGCATCTTAATTAATAATTAATCACTTAAGTCCTCTAATTAGCAATGAGAAGTCGATCCCCATCCACTTGTGCTTTTCTTCAAGCTCAAACACATAACGAAGTACTGATTTGTAAGTACATTTCAGACCCCATTAGTGGGTCTAGCGTCTTCTCTTTTAATCCGAGCCCGCAAAAAACATATAAAAATATAAAGTTTTCTCGAATTCAAAAAAGAAATTCTTCTCTTCCAACCATGGACCAATCTTGGAGTAATTGCTAGTTGTTCTTTCAGGTTAATAATCTCGAACCCTGTTAGTGGGTCTCATGTATTCTATTTCAATCTAGACCCACAAAGAGTATTCAAAAAGGTAAGATTTTCTCGAATACAAAAAAAATCTTCTCTTTTAACCATGGACCAATCTTGAAGTAATTTGCTAGTTGCTCTTGCTAATAATTTTATATGGGAGATTGATGAGGTTGGAGCTTTGAGCAATCAATGTTTAAAGTTTATTTACCTTTTGAGGAGTGGGGTAGGAAAGGATTTTTAAAAGGAAATGCCCACTAAAAATTACTTTATTTGAAAGAGAATTATATACTTAATAAAAAAAGGTAAGCAATAAATAGGGAATTTCTCTTAAGTGGGGTGTTGCTTTTTATTTGTTTAATTAAAAGTTAAAAGAATATAACTCTCCACCTAATGCTCTCCTATGGTGCTTATGTCTCTCCCTGTTTATTCTTTGAGCTTTATGTATTCATTATTTATTTATTTTTCTCTATTTAACCTTGTATTTACCTGCTGGAAGATGCTAAATTAAATAATGAAATGAATAATGTGTTATGAGAATATGCCCTAATCCGGTTCATGAAACTATATATTATGAAAGCTGTTGTTTTTAATAATTTTTTTATTTAAAAATATATTAAAATAATATATATTTTAAAAAATATATGAAAATACAAAAGATTTAATTTGAAAAAATATTTATTTTCAAAAATATTTTTAAAACACGGAATTGAACAACATGGTGGTTTATTATGGTAACTTATGCTCTTTGAGTATATTTTAAAAGCATACAAACAAGTGTCCAACTAAGCATGTACTTTATTTTGGGAGTGGTAGTTTCTGTTGGTATCTTGAGTATATTTTAAAAAGCATGTTTTACTTGAAAGAATATTAATTAATATTTTTTAATGTTTTATTAATGATTTTAATATAATGATATCAAATATAAAAAAAATATACAAAAATATTATTTTAATATATTTTAAAAATATCATTCATCACACTATTAATTGCAATGCACTCTGATTATATACATAGAGTGTAGTTTTTGACACGTACGGTTAATGAAGTGCCCAAGGCATGTTCTTGCCGTGAAAAGCAAAGAACAATGAAATTGAACTCTTGTTTTCCAAGTGATATTTGGTGCCCCTAATTATCAACCCTAACCCTATTTTTGTCGATGGTTTTGGGTCGAAGACACAGGACTTGGAGTGAGGTGTATGAGATGGAAAGCAAATTTCAGATTGCATTATGAAAACCATGCCAATCGGGTCAAGAAATCGTCTCATTTAAAAATTTAAATTGGTAGGTGAAATCTTAGAATATGATTTATATTATTCTCTAATACTATCTCAAGTGAAAGTCGTTTGGTCTTGAAATTTGCACGGGTTCACACCTCCTTGTGTTTGTTTTTTCATCATTTGAAATCGTGACCACTTAGTCAACAAGGCTCTGATACCATGTCAATAAACCATCTCATCTGAAAAGTTAAACTGTTTGGTGAGATTTCAGAATATAATTTATATTATTCTCTAATACAACCCTATCACTGCAACTGCAGTAAGGAAGGAGATATCATGGAATTGCAGTGAAGTTATCAATCAAGTTCGACCAACAATATAATAATTCTCAAAATGATGATGATGATCACAACGACGACCTCTTCCATGTAAACAATTATTGTTTTCTTCTGGTTAAGTAGAATAATTTCAAGCGCATATGGCCTTTGATAATCTTGGTTAATAATTGGGATATACTTATCAATTGGACTCGAGATCATTTGGTGAATCTCAACGAAGTTTTCTATAAATACATTATCTTGAGGGAAGATAAACGAGATTATGTTCCTAACCAAAAGTTAAAGGAAAAGATACCAATGGAGAAAAATCTGAAGCTTGACAGTACAAGCCATTTTCAGAATAGTTTGATTGGAGAAGGATATCAGTGATTACTATCTTCCCTGCACAGTTTCTCACCTGCCATCCATCAAACAGCAGTTTCAGAATAGTCACCTCCTTAAAACGTCTACTATCCGAGTGTTGTCAAAATGAGAAAAGAATATTTTAATGTGTTTGAATTATTAGGTTACCTACCAGCCATGAAAAGTTTCAGCTGTCACAAAACAGGTTGAGCAACATGAACAGGCAGGCCCCTTGATTATTTACAAAATTGTTAATATTGATTGGTTAGTGTTTTGTTTTTTCAATTGACATGGAATGTTTTGGTTTTGGAGTTTTTTCAATTGAAATGGAATGATTTGGTTTTGGAGTGTTTCGGCGTGTTGTTTTGGGGTTGTACTGTTTGTGTATATATATATAATTAAATGTATTAATTCATTTTTTTTAGTTCAAATTCAAAAATAAAATTATTTAGAATTGTGTAATTTAATCTAAAAAAGATAAAATAAAATGATTTTTCTGAACAGAATTATGAACATGTATAATATTACGAGAATACCATCATCAATCTCGCAAAGTCATTACATTCTCTAATTGCTTTGAAATTTTAACATAATATATAGAAATATGTCAAGAGACTCCTCGTAAAATTTCATCTTAATCTAATAGTCGGATTAAGAGATATGATTGATTTTGTAAAATTATTCATTATTTTCAAAAAATATTATTTGGCTGAAACAGAACGGGCGGAACAAAACCGGTATATTTCGCCCGGTATTTGGTCGAAAAATCCAGAACGGATCGGAATTTAAACTTAGATAAAAACAATATTGTTTTGTCTCGTTTTTCTAATTGATACAAAACATTTCAATCATTTCAATTGAATCAGAATGAAATTGGCCACTATGATTATTTAAGCTATCTCATGGTATCAAGTAACATGTCAGGTATCATATATTTGATCCATGATATTTTCCGTACTAAGAAATCGTGGTAAACACAGGCCAAGTACTTGTACAAGCAATAAATTTCTATGCTTCTTTCATTTCCAACACTCAGGTTCCAAAAAGCTGAGTTGAATGCCACGCATATCTTTTCTATTTGTATTTACTAATACATGTATTGCTCATCCCGTATACATTCAGAGCTTAACCTTTCATGTTTTGGCGGCCGCTGATGATTTTTCTTGAATTCTCAAATCACCTGCTTGCCACCAGATTCATAGCTCATGGGGAAGAATCCAGCAATTTAGTTGATCACATACAGCTACCGCTGAAACTTCATTTTTAACCAGCCACATGGTGGATGAAATCAAACTACTCCATCGCATGCTAGTATGTGCAATAATGGCTGGCAGCCTGTATGATCCACTACATTCTTTTTTTACAAATCAGATCATGTAATCAAACTGAATCGCATCAGTCTAGGGCACTAGAAAAGGCAGGTTGTCCGTGTAAAGGTAGAAACGCCTTAGATTCTCCTCGGCAAGAGCAGCTGTATCGATTACATCATCATTACTGATGAGAGCCCATAAATCTGTAGAGCTCATTCTCTTTAGGCTGCCACGGCAAAAAGGGCAGGACTGAGATCTCACATTCCTGCCCAGAATTTGATTACATTACGTTCAGAATACAAAGTATTAGAAAGTGCAGCTCCTAATCTTTATGCTAAGTGTTAAGGAATCATCTCACCTAAAAGCTCAAGCTGTTAGGTGAGGTCCCAGAATATAGTTTATATTATTCTCTAACAATCCCCCTTAAGTGAAAACCTTTTGAGCTTGAAACTTGCACAGACTCATATTACCTTATGCTTGATTTTTATCAAATAGAATGGTGATCGCTGGGTCAACAATACTCTGATACTATGTTAAAGAACCATCTTACTTAAAAGCTTAAGCTGATAGTTGAAGCCCCAAAATATCATTTATATTATTCTCTAACACTAAGAAGCAGCTTTCAGGAAGTAAATGAATAATTGGAAACTGACTTACCAGTCATGGAAGCAGATGATGCACAAGGAATGCCCACAGTTGGGCAATACCATCTTTGCACTATTTTCCATGCATATCCCACACTCTTCATCTCTCTCAAAATCGCTTTCAGATAGCTTCCTCTGATCTTTCATTCTCGTTCTGCTCAAAACATCAGTGTTTCTGCTTCTCTTATGGTTATCTTCCACTTCAATAAACTCACCTTCCAGCTGTCTCAGAGAAGGGTATATGATAGCTGAAAGGATAGGTGAACTCAGAGGTCAAACAAGAAAGAAGATGGACCATAAGTCAATGACAAAAAATCCTTGAAGTGTACATACCATAAAATTCCCTTAGACTGGCCTTTTTTTCTTTGCAGGACAGCGATGGAATTCCATCAACATAAGCCTGGATAAAAATGAACTTAATATGGGTGTTATAGAGCTACTAAAACAGAAGAAGAAAATGAAACGGAAAAAAGAAATCAAAAGAAAAACATCAGAACTGCAATTCAATAAACAACCCTCTAATTAAGCCCTCAAATCTCTTCCAAAAATAAAACTTAGAAGTGGTGATTAAGTATACGCTGAAGCAAACACCAACCTACCTTATATACAAGTATGTTGAGAAGGCCTAAATAACTAGGGAGGGCATCTGTACAACTATAGTCCATCCATTCCATCAAAAACAAGATGAAGGGGGCAAGGGTGCTATATGACAACCTCATTTGCACACAATTCCCACCATAATCTCCTGGGAGAGCAGCAGCCCTGCAAAACCCAACCGCAAAAAAAACCCACCAAACCTCAATTTAATGAACCCTTAAGAGTTCACAACAAGCATAGAAAAGGAATATCACATGAAGAATACATGCAAACTAAAAAAATGATCAAAGACAAACTTTGTGTCTAAACGAATCCCGGAAAGAAATAAGAAACACAATGTGTTAGAAAACAAGAAACATTGTTAATGGATATGCCCCATTTCCAATTACAGCACTTGTAACCAAATCAGAAAAGCACAAGCGAAAGACACATATCATCCATCATAAACCCAATTTCATATTCAAATTCACCAACTCTATCCTTGTTTATGAAAAATCACCTCTACGCTCGTAACCACAACAAACGCAAATTATCTATTCTGTGATAAATTTCTAGCCCACATACCCCAACTGAACAGAAGAAGGCAATATCACAAATCCAGGGAAGTAAAGCAGGGTTCTTTACCAATTACTGATAAAATATCAAAATGATCATAGGATTAAGGAAATGAACAAAATTGTAAGCCTTACAAGGTATTGGCATGTTGTATATCAACTTCAAGAGCTTTGAGAGATTCTCTAAAAGATGACTTGTTGGGCTGTTTTTGCCACATTTGGTTCTCTTCTTTTGACTCCTGAGAAGGGGGGGAGAGAAAGAGAGGGAGGATGAAAAAGGTGTCTTTTGTGGGAGGTGGAATGGATTCGGTCTGTTGAGGGAATGTTGGAGCTTGGAAGGGGAAGAAAGATCAAAGAAGACGGAGACTCTTAAAGAGAGAGAAAGAGGGTTTGCTTAGTGATCAAACCTCTCTCACAGTTGAAGAAAAGAAAGAGATGCCTTGTCTGTCTAATGTATCTTCGCTTTCCTTCATTGTCTTTGTAATAAAATATGAAATCAAAACTTAGGCTAAGGTATCTCATCCAAGTTAGTTAATTTCGTTATTTTGTCGTTCTGTTTTTTTAATTTAAATTCGAAAATGAACCAACTTTATATTTTTAATATAAATAATTAAATAAAAGTTGAATTGATATGAGTTGATGAGTCAAAAACAACCTAGATAATTGGTTAAAATATAATAACTCATAAAAACATATTGAATCGAACCGGGTCAATATTAGTTATTCTCTTAAATTTGTGATTAGGTTATGAGACCATAATAACCTTAAATAAAATAAATTATAAAATTTAATTTTTAATAGATTTATTTTTGAATTATGAATGTTGATTTGAATCAACAATGTTATCATTTCAAATTCATGATCAGGTCATGAGACCATAATAACCATAAATAAAATAAATTATGAAACTTAATTCTTAATAGATCTCTTTTTGAATGATGAGGGGGGGGGGGGGGGCACAAAAAAAAAATTCAAAATAAAATTATGAATTTGAACAAAATTATAAAAATACCCTTTGTAATTTGCAAGACTTTTGTAATTCAGTTTAACTTAATAATAAGATTAAAAGACATGATTCAAACTGTATTTTTTTTATAAAAAAAAGTATATATTATTTGGACGAAACTGAACAACTGAAATGTTTTGTTTGGAATTTAGATGGAATTTATGTAATAAACTAAAATTTAATTTAGATGAAATATAATCTAATTTGTTGAGTTTTTTAAACTAAAATAAAATATAGTATTCATTCCAAACAAAACAAAACAAAATTAATAAACTTGATCACCTTCTATTGTTTCAATCCACTCTTATAATAAATAATATTTTCAAATTCCCAATGGAAAATAAAAAAATAAATAAAGCAGTTGTATTATATATAACCTTGTGTAAAAACTAATTCAGTATTATTTTCACTATCATTATCGTAACTACAATACAATTACCATTATTATTATTATTATTATTATTATTAAAGTAATAACCATTATAATTTACAATAATTATTTTATCATGCTGTAATTATCATTGCTGTTAGAATGACGATCATATCTTACAATCATCTCCACAAGCATCAATAATATTACTAATAATTATTATCACCAGCACACTCTTTATTTTAATCGTCGTCGTCATAATTTTACTCTTCTTCTTCTTCTTCTTCTTCTTCTTCTTATTATTATTATTATTCAAAATATATAAATGAAAAATAATTTATTTTACAATAAAGTATTTTCTTAATACATTCAACCAATATAAAATAACTCGTTTTTTTTAGAAAACATTTTTCACATGATTTTTTTACAAAACAAATGTACCCTTGCGCCGGAAAATATATATTCATGTACAGTGAAATGTTAAATGGGATAATTTCATTATAATTATATTTGATTTTTTATAATGCAATTATCCCAATGTTAAATTACCAATCAAATATTTGACTTTTTTTACAGCGTTTATTTCTTCTTCTTTTTTTATTAACATGAGTGTCCGGCTAGCTTGCGCGCACCTTGACTAATCTCATTAACCCTGAAATTAACGACTATGTAAACCTCTAGTTATCGTTATATTAGTAACCACAAGGCTCGAATATGAGACTACAAGAAGAATAAACCCCTGAGTTCTAAACTTATACCATCAAATCATCTACTAAATGATTACAATATTTTTTTTCTTGTTTGGGGTGTACATGGTTCTATAGTTTAAAATAGCCTTGGCTCTTGTACTTCATTAAGGAGGATAGACTATAATTTGTACAAAAAATAATTTTTAAGCATTGAAATGGAATTGATAAAGAAAACATAAAAATATTGTCAGGACAAATATATAACCATGTTTATCAGGGTTAAGTCATCTTGGGATATTCTACAAAACCCGTAACTCATTTTATATAATTGGAATAACCTAATAAAAAAATTTATAAAGTTTCTTTTTAAAGAAAATGTTAACTTTTTAAACTTATGACTCAAGTTATTAGACCTGAGACAACAAGTCTAAGAATATCATGAAATTCAATTTCAATCATACAAAAGAATAATAATAATAAAATAATAATTCAAAGAATGATAATTAAAACAACTATTACTACTACTACTAATTATTAATATAATAATGATCATCACCATCATCGTTATTACTATTTCTATTACTATTAAAATTCTTCCCATTATTATTATTAAAATTCTTCCCATCGCAAATAATAAAATCATCTAATCCGAAGAATAAATAAAAATAATAGAAAACACAAAAAAAACAAAGGAAAAAAGGAAGCAATATTAATTTGAAAATGATCACCAACATAAATTAAAATTTCAGGACTAAACCAAATAAGAATAAATCTCTAATAAAAATTAAAACGATAAAAATTAAAAACAAAAACAAAAAGCATAGATACATAAATATGGATAAAAAATAAATGTTGTTGAAGAATGACAGAAAAAACCAAAGAAATTAATAGAAAATAAAAAATTCAAAGAATAAGGACCGAAATAAAAAAATAAAAAATATAATTAATTCCAATCGAACAATAAAATTGAAACAAATAAAAATATTGGGACTAAAACAAATAAATATATATTTAAAAAAAATATAGTGTAATTTTGTTTAAAAATTAAAAGAATAAGGATTGAAATATGACTAATTTCATTTGGAGGACACAACCAAAACAAATTAAAACAAAATATATAATTAATTCAATTGAAGGATAAAATTGAAATAAATAAAACCTTGAGACTGAAATAAATAAAGATATTTTTAAAAAAATGTAATGTTTATACAAAATTAAAAGAATAAAGACCGAAATAAAAGATAATATATATCACAAATTTCAATTAGAGGACTCAATCATAAGCAATTAAAACTTGCATACGGAAATAAGTAAAATAACCAAAAGCAAACTGAAAATTAAAAGAATAAGGACTAAATTGAAACTCAACCTATATAATCAGTTTCAATTGAAGGGTACAATTGAAATAAATCAAAAACTATGTTAAAAAAAACAATAATAAAAGAGAAATTAAAAGATCAGGGACCAAACTAAACATTTCTCAAACATCAAGGACGGACGTGTATTTCCGGCCGTTAAGAGAGAGAAAAGAGAGGAAAAACATAAAACTGTCCACCGGAGCTTCGTCGAAACCTTACCCCGACATGCACCGAACCGGGAGAAAGAGGACATGTCGACGCACCTTGTAACATGGCGGAAGCCGGTTTCTTACTGTCGTATGAAGTCACACGCGCCACCTGAAGGGCGCGTGTGGTGAAAACACGGTAGGCGTGTTCATATGATGAGCTTGCAGTATTTTCAAAAAAATAAAATAAAATAATGGATAAAGAGGACATGTCGACGCACCTTGTAACATGGCGGAAGTCGGTTTCTTACTGTCGTATGAAGTCACACGCGCCACCTGAAGGGCGCATGTGGTGAAAACACGGTAGGCGCGTTCATATGATGAGCTTGCAGTATTTTCAAAAAAATAAAATAAAATAATGGATAATTACCAACACACCTCTGGACCCACCCGATAACCATGAAAAAACCACCGTGGAAAATGCATAAATACCCCCGGGTTCGGCGGCTATTTTTTGTCATTTAGGGGGGTTAAACTTGTCGTTTCACCATGCAACAAATTTGAAAATATCATTTATGTCCCCTAGTAATTGCTAAAGTACCCCCAGTCCAGTTTGCCTTATTTTGTCCTTTAGGGGGGCTATTTTCGTCATTTTACTGTGCAACAAATTCAGAAATATCATTCGTGTTCCCTGAAAAATTCAAAAATACCCCCGATCTCGAGGGTTAAAATATTTTGGCCCTAGGGACAAAATAGTAATTTCACTATGGTAATGAATAGTGAATTGAGTCTGTGTATACAGTAAAAGAGACACGCGGTTTATCTTTTAGTTAATATATATACACACACAAAGTCACTCTCCAAGTGAGTTTCTCCATTATCTCCTCTCTCTTTTTTTATTCTATTGTTATTACAAAGATAAACTTTTTTATATATATATTTTTTAATTTTCCCATATTGAATATTCCGATCAAAGTATAAAAAACATAAAGTGAGAACAGAAAATGTTAATTAGTCTTATTTTTCATGATCTGCTTTCATACTGACTTCACCTATTTTCTTAAGGATTCAGAAAACTTTTCATTGGTCAATGTCTGGCAGAAGATGTTTCTCTATGCATGGCATAAAAACAAAGCTAAAGGAGGAAGATTCACTATAGAGTTTCTATTGTAGTCGGTATTATTTTTAAAAATATTTTTATTTAAAAATGCATCAAAATAATATATTTTTTTATTTTTTAAAAATTATTTTTGACATCAACACAACACATGAAAATGATCTGAAAAAACTAAAAAAAAATCATTTTAAAATAAAAAATAAAGATTTTATTTTTATTTTTATTTTAAATCGCTACCCAAAAGTACTCTCAAACATCCTAAATACAGATCCCCAAAACCACGCTGCTCTCATCAAGTCTTAGCAACAGACGCCAGCAATTTGCAACTTCATCGCTGTTTCTTCAGATTATCCCTGAAGCTGTATACCTGAAAATATTGGGTTAGTGAAGAAAGCCCGGCGAGGCAGCTAGCGATGACCATTCACATTGCTTCTCCACCTGTCGGAACCTCCCCATGCATGCATGTATGAGCATTTGACGAGACCTGACCCTCATCGTCTTCATGTTAGCCAAGAATTCTATCAAAGCTAGCTGCTCTAAGAATAGATTGTGAGAAATTACCATGTTCATGTTCTGAATTTTCACCCATTATCATGGAGATTGATGATGGAGAATAATTGATTGATAATAAAGATCAATTGTCTAATTTTATCTTTAAGTCTCATGAAATCTCATGTTATTAAAGACATTTGGAGTTCAATCCCAAAATACACCAATAACGTGAAATTTTATAAACATGAGACTTTTGTTTCCATTGTCGATGTAGCAACTATATAGATATCATGTTTTTGCGTTTTGATGTTTGTTTTTTTAGAAAAAAATAAAGTTTTATCTGTTTTAAATTTAATGTCTTTATATCTTTTGATGAGATGATATTAAAATAAAAGATAAAATAAATAAATTATTTTTAACTTGGGTATAAGTTTTCCTATCTAAGCTTCAATATTGCACTTTATCATTGCACCAAGCATTAGTTATTAAACCCTGATTTGGCTTTGATTTGTCACTAGGGTTGAGTTGGATATTTATAATAGTTATTTTTTAAAATATATTTTGTTTAGAAATATATTAAAATAATATTTTTTTAATTATTTTTAACATTAAAACATCAAAACAGTTTAAAAACATTAAATAAAACTCATAATTTTTTATAGTTCTAGTTGACCTCCCCCACCCCCTAAATGTTGACTCGGACTAATCAAATCTCTTTTTAAGAATTAAAATGATATTATTTTATATTTTTTTAATAAAAATTAAATTAGGTTTTAACCGATCAACTTTAGATTAATTGTATTTATACCCTTCTTAGAGACAATTTGACCGAGTCTCAAGTCAATCTGCTCAACTAGTATGATTTAATAAAAATGACACCAAATAAAAGTGATTTATTAATATGAAATCTTATTAAATTTTGATTTTTTTTAAGCATCTAAAACGTTATAGAGTCATATCTACTTGAATGATTTGATAAATAATTTTATTTTTTTTATTTTATAAAAATAAAAGCATGTTGTTTTATTAAAAAGAAACATCCTATAGATCCAATCCCAACTCATGACTTAAAATGGAAACTAAAATTTTAAGTTAATTAAACACAAACAAAAATAACAAAAAAGCATAGTGTAGTTGTTAATTTTAAAAAATGAAATAAATTAATACTAATTTTTTATTATTATAGAATGGAACTGGGCCATCCCTATTGTATATCTCAACTTTCAGCCGATCCACCGGCTATGTAAAGTAAAAACAGGCCAGGTTTTATGGACCGTTGATTTGAGTTCTGTATTCTTTAATGGATACAATTTCATCATACCCAACGTTCGGTGTTAATGTTTTTCATGGGGATTAGATTCTCTCTATTGTGAGCCAATACATTTAGTTTAATGGTTAAAAAAATGCCATGTCATCGGGCTTAATAATGTTCTAAGATTCCGAAGTCAGACGATCATTTCTCTTGTTGTTTTTAGTAATTTTCTGTATCAAAGTTAGGCCCCGTTTGGCATTGCGATTGGAACTGCTTTTGGCCGAAATTTGAATTTTTTTTTTAACATTTTAAAGACCGGCGGTTTGGTGTTTTTAGATCATTTTGATGTGCTGATTTCAAAAATGATTTTTAAAAAATAAAAAAACATCATTTTGATGTATTTCGGCACGATAAGCACTTTGAAAAGCTACCGCAATCGCACTCCCAAACAGGCACTTAATCGGTGCAAGATTCCGATCCCACCTAGTAGTTCTCGTCAATGCATTTCGACTAATTTTATAGAATTTAAAGTTGATGATTATATATGTCTTCAATGATCATCATATTAGCAACCACATGGCTTGATCCTAGAACTACAGGAGTAGCAAATCTTTTAATTTCAAACTCTTACCACTAGATCACATATCATATAGTTGTTGTTGTTATTATTATTATTATTATTATTATTATTATTATTATTATTATTATGAGTTGAGAGATATTTTAGTTAATTATTTCTTTAAAAAAAATACATGGTTTCAATTTTTTTAGAGATCAAACTAAGTTTTAATTAGTTTGAATAGATTATAATTCTTTTAAGAGATAAAAACTGAGTTTTAATAAGGTTTATTAGATTATAATGATGATTTTCAATTAAATTATATTGCATCAATTCCAAATTGATTTATTTTAACATCCAAATCACTTTTTTTCCTGCTCATTTATATTTTAAGTTGATTTACTGAAATTTATTGTAGTATTTATAGTTCTCTTGTATCTTTACACGTCTTACTTTTTTTTCAATGAAATTTATTGTATTAATGTATGGTTTATATGTTAACATTTTGTTTGATATGTATAGGAAATTGAATTTTATAATTAAGATGTATTATAATTAAAAAATAATAAGCTATTTTAATGAGGTAGCATCCAAACCAACCAGCTTGAAGACAGATGAACTCGATAAGACAGATGGGATTTAACAGTGATTTTGTGTAATTTTTCAAACTAGCAAATTGAGAATCTTGTAAAGCAAAGACAAGTTGGGACCAAAGTGACAAGAAAGTAGATTTTGTGTCTAAAAAAGATAAAGTAGAAATGGGATTTATTAAATTCACCAGCCTGCTGCTTTTCTCTTCTTTTAGGGATGCTTTATGCATGGCTACTTCTCATTCCCCCACTCATCCTTTTGACAGAATATCACAAGGCCTAATCATTTATTTATTGATTCATCAATTAAATAAATAAATAAATAAATAAAAGTGTATAGCAAGTGGAGGGTTTTGAAAATGAAATCTATATTCAAACTTCTATCTTCTAATTATAAAAATAAAAAAAATAACATATTTTGATCATTTAATAATATATACATGAACAAAAAAAAATTAATAATAGGTTTGGAGAGTGGATTCTTTTAGCCCGTTTGGGAGTTCGTTGCAACCGGCGATTCTAAAAAATTTGATTTTTTTTTTCATTTTAAAAACCGGCGGTTTGGTGTTTTTAGATTATTTTGATGTGCTGATGTCAAAAATGATTTTTAAAAAATAAAAAAAATATCATTTTAATGTATTTCGGTATGAAAAACACTTTGAAAAGCTACCGCAATCGCACTCCCAAACAGGCAATTGATTTGAAATGATTGAATATATAATATATTATTTGGAGTTTATTTGTTTTTACATTTTAAGAAAAAATGAGTTTTTTTTTTTGTATTTTTCGATCGTTTCAGTTTTAATATATTAATATAAAAGATTTTAAAAAATAAAAAAAGTATAAAATTTCCAGTTTTTCAACAAAAACAAACAACTTGCTAGTGGCAAGCTGGATTTCATTTAACAAAGGACATAAAGCAGAGCTTGAGATCTTTTGATTTGCTCCGAAAATAAGATTCCAAAGGGAAAAGAAGGGCATAACGTGAGTGAACATTTCACAGCCTCATCAATAATAAAAAGAAAAAAAGAAAAAAAAAGAGTGAAAGGTAAGTACAGACCAGTTATGGAGTTCATCAATCACTGACAAATTCTAACACTCAAACGTAAAGATCACAGGATTAGTTTTTGTCTTCCTGTTCCTCAATGGCTTCGAATTCCCATTTTCTGGTTCTCTGTTTATTCTTCATATCCTCTGTTATATGCCAAGTTACAGGTGAGTTCTTCTTGATTCTGCAACCATGTTCTTCTAAGAATATTTTCATTTAATTCCTCTGCTCTTCAAGCAAATCCCTATGTGATCAGAATTAAGAAAAATCTCGTCCCATGTTAGCATACCAACTTGTTTTCTTGTCGGAATCTGAAAGTGTATTTTCATGCTTTTGCAATATGCACACTAATGATGATAACAGTAACAGAAAGTATATGATTTCTTTATTTATTTTTAAAAAATGAAACGAAAATCATTGAATTTCTTCACAATCACCTAATTTATTTACTACAGAAACAATGAGAAAGGAAACAGTGGAATGGTACTGATGTTTTTTTTTTCGTGCGCGCTTGCTTGCTGTTCAACATGCAGAATTCATCAGTATAGATTGTGGAGGCACAGGCAATTACACAGATCCAAGAACTGGACTTGCATGGATTTCAGACAATGGTACTATAATGAACTCTGGAAAATCATCACAGGTAGAAATTCCAGATGAAAATATGCAGTACCGAAGACGGCGAGACTTTCCTATAGACAGCAGGAAGTATTGCTACACGCTTGGCACCAGAGAGAGACGCCGGTATCTAGTCCGAGCCACATTTCAGTATGGAAGCTCAGGAAATGAAGATGCCTACCCTAAATTTGATCTCTACTTGGATGCAACTAAGTGGTCGACGGTGGTAATATTGGATTCTTCAAGAGTTTATGTGAAGGAGATGATTATCAGGGCCCCTTCAAGCTCAATTGATGTGTGTATATGCTGTGCTACGACTGGTTCTCCCTTCATATCCACTCTAGAATTGCGACCTCTCAACCTGTCAATGTATGCAACTGATTTTGAAGATAATTTCTTCCTAGAGGTAGCAGCCAGAGTAAATTTTGGGGCTCTAAGCAAGGACGTCATAAGGTCAGGTGATTTCCCAAAGTTATAGAAAGATAGCATAGATTTAATAGTGTTTGAGAATAATATATATCATATTCCGGAGCCTCACGTAATAGTTTAAGTTTTAGGTGAGATGATTCTTGACATGGTATCAGAACTTTATTGACCCTGCTGCGGTCACGAGTTCGAATATCATTAATCCCATTCTATTTAATAAAAATCAAACATAAAATAGTATGGATCTATGCAAATTTCAAGCCCAAAAGACTTTTACTTAAGAGTGACATGTGTTAGAGAATAATATAAATATTCGACGAATAGAGCACTTCATTGATTAGCTTTCCACTCACTTCTGTGTTGAATCAAGTTCTTGAGAAAAATGCAAAGATGTCAAAATGTATAACATTTGCCTCTCACAGGTACCCCGATGATCCGTACGACAGGATTTGGGATTCAGATCTTGAGAAGAGGCAAAACTACCTTGTAGGCGTGGCCCCTGGCACAGTTAGAATCAATACATCAAAGTACGTAGACACTAGGACTAGAGAATACCCTCCTGTTAAAGTAATGCAAACAGCTGTTGTTGGCACTCAAGGGATACTGAGCTATCGGTTGAACCTTGACGATTTCCCTGCCAATGCTCGAGCTTTTGCATATTTTGCCGAGATTGAAGACTTGGGAGCAAATGAGACTCGGAAATTCAAGTTGCAGCAACCTTACTTTCCTGACTACAGCAACGCAGTGGTAAATATTGCAGAAAATGCCAACGGGAGCCACACACTTTATGAACCCAGCTACATGAATGTGACTCTGGATTTTGTCCTGTCATTCTCCTTTGTCAAGACCCGAGATTCTACAAAAGGACCACTCTTAAATGCGATTGAGATTAGTAAATACCTAAAGATTGAACCAAGGACCGACAGCCAAGATGGTAAGTCTAAATCTCAGCATACTAGAGTTTATCTGATCCTAAAAAGTAAAAACCATCTGTATTCAGAGCTCCATATAATTGTGTTGTTCTTGATATTTCCTAACATTATGAGAAAGAATATGCTTGGATAATATTAGCTGTGTTGGATAACTACAACTTCAATGGCAGTGATTGTTCTCAATGCACTTCGTTCAATGTCTGCTGAAAGTGGTTGGTCAAATGAACAAGGCGATCCTTGTGTTCCTGCTCACTGGGATTGGGTTAATTGCAGCACCTCAACCACACCACCAAGAATCACTAAAATGTAATTTTTTCCCACTTAGTTAATTCCAGATCATGTTCATATATTTCATTTAGTATATTGCATGTTTTCATTTTAGACTTGAAAAAAGCAATTAGTTGCAGTTGGTATGAATGCTTATTATTCCATTCATATCTGCTCATCAATCTGGAGAAAAAATAAATCAATTATGCTCAGAAAGGCCACATTCGTGAACCTGTAAAAAGGTGTTTTTAAGAAGGCCTTCTATACAATATAAAAAGGTGTTGCTAACTTGTAATGGACTCAAGAAATGTTGCCACATTAGTTAAGAAGTTTATGGTTTGAACTTGCTAAGATCTTTATAAGAGTGGCTCTGCTGACATTCTTAACAGTGCACTGTCAGGAAAGAACCTGAGAGGGGAGATTCCGCCTGAGATTAACAACATGGAGACGTTGACAGAATTGTAAGAGATATTATGCAATATATGAATTGAAATACTTCATATTATTCTCTATCTTAATTTTTTTCTCTTTTCTGTAGGTGGCTGGATGGTAACTTGCTTACAGGGCCAATCCCTGGTATAAGCGATCTTGTTAATCTCAAAATTGTGTAAGCTTCCAAATTCACGGCTTACATTTCACAAGTTTATGCTAAAAATGCATGTTTAGTAGTGCATATTTCTGCGAATTTGCAGTCACCTGTAAAAAAACTGACCACTCCATTTCCTGCTCTATATAATGGTCATCCAGGCATCTGGAGAACAACAAACTGAGTGGTCAATTACCCAAGTACCTGGGTAGTTTGCCAAACTTACAAGAACTGTAAGTAGCACTCTTGACGAACTTAGCTGTTGGTATATACTACATGTGGTGATTCACACTTTATGCCTGTTTAGGAGTGTGATTGAAGTTTTTTTTAAAGTGTTTTTTGTTCAGAATTGTATTAAAATGATGTTTTTTTATTTTTTAAAAATTATTTTTGACATCAGCACGTCAAAATGATCTAAAAACACAAAAAAAATTAATTTAAAGTGAAAAAAAATCATTTTTTTTCAAAAACGCATTCCCAAACACCTTCATCAGACTCTTGATTGCAAATGAAGTTCAATCAATCCTTTGATCCTATGCAGTCATGTTTTCATGACTCAGTAATGTAAAATGCCTTTTTTGCAGATACATACAGAACAACTCCTTTACTGGGGAAGTCCCTTCAGCATTGCTAACAGGAAAAGTTATTATCAAGTGAGTGTTTCAGATTATTGTATGTCATTGCTTACCCTTTGGTTTATATGATAGCAAAAGAGTTTCCGAGCTGTTGTCTGAAATGAAATTGGTGTAGAGAATGAAATTTACTGGGCGGCACAGAACAATTATAAAGAGCTACAATATTATTCTCTTGCAGCTATGAACATAATCCTGGACTGCGTAAAGAGGCAGGAAAAAAGATACATTCTAAGTCGATACTTGGAATTTCGATTGGCATACTCGCAGCACTATTAGTTTTTCTGATAGGAAGTTTACTGTTTTTGCGCAATCTTCAAAGAAAGACATCTCATCAAAAAACTGCAGTCCAAGGTCTGTATTTTTTTTCCAGTTATCTTCCTATTGCGTACCAAAAAATTCTGCATTTCTCAAGTGTTCTTGAGTCCATCAGGTAGTTCTCTGCGTGTTAGTGCCAAACCTTCAACTGCGTATTCTGTATCACGGGGTTGGCATATGATGGACGAAGGAGTCTCATACTATATTCCGCTCTCTGAGCTTGAAGAAGCTACCAACAAATTTTCCAAAAAAATTGGAAGAGGCAGTTTCGGGACTGTCTACTATGGGCAGATGAAAGATGGAAAAGAGGTGGCGGTCAAGATAATGGGTGACTCAACCACTAATATGACCCAGCAGTTTGTGACGGAGGTAACATCATATTCAGACAACATAATTTGTTGAATTCTAGGTTTGAGACTTTGAAGGGTTAAAGAACAAGAAATTTTGTTAGCATAAGACAAGACCATGAAGCCACTATTATGAACTCCGAAGGTCTGGTTAATTAACTAAATTAACGTACCTGCTGCAGGTTGCCCTCTTGTCAAGAATTCATCATAGGAACTTGGTTCCTTTGATCGGCTACTGTGAAGAAGAACATCAACGTATTCTGGTTTATGAATATATGCACAATGGAACTTTGCGCGATCACATACATGGTTTGCAATCTGTCCATGATTATTGCTCAATTTCCACCCTTCTGTTTTTTTAGTTGTAACATTTTGAATCAAAATCAATGGGATGACATTTCAGCAGGTTCTGTCAACGAGAAGAGCTTAGATTGGCTTGCTCGTCTGCAGATTGCAGAAGATTCAGCAAAAGGTTAATATAGAACTTCTCATTTGTTTGTGCATTAGCATTTGTCTTAAAAATTCACAAAATAAATATATAATTAGATAATTGTAGGACTTGAATACTTGCACACCGGATGCAGCCCCAGTATCATACACCGCGATGTTAAAACAAGCAACATTCTCCTAGACATCAATATGAGAGCAAAAGTTTCAGATTTTGGGCTTTCAAGGCAAGCAGAGGAGGATTTAACCCATGTATCGAGTGTGGCTCGAGGAACAGTCGGCTACCTGGATCCTGAGTAAGGCACATTCTTCTGGTGTGCGTAGCCATCATTTTCCTCTCCTTCTTATGCTTAACCAATCATGTCACTGTTTCTCCAGGTACTATGCAAATCAGCAATTGACTGAAAAAAGTGATGTCTACAGTTTTGGAGTGGTTCTCCTTGAGCTGTTATCAGGGAAAAAACCTGTTTCAACAGAAGATTTTGGCGCTGAGATGAACATTGTCCATTGGGTATGCATTTTCACTTATATCATTCTTTCCAAAGGTCCCGTGGCGTAATGACAAAGAGCTTGAGACCTGCTGTTGTGCAGGTCTCGGGTTCGAGTCAGTGCATGCACCTCTTGTATGAGTTTGAGACAACTGGGGTTTTAAAGTGAGCTTTCCGGGAAGTGGGTTTCCTGGGATCCCAAAAAAAGAAATCTTTCCAAATACATATAAGCATCTTTCTTGAATCAGAGCATTTATATATTTCTAATCATCTTGTGCTGGTGACTATTTATGAGATCAAATTAAGACCTGATAATCCTGAGGTGCTGCTATCATGTGCAGGCAAGGGCCTTGATTCGTAAAGGAGATGTGATGAGCATTGTAGATCCTATCCTGATAGGAAATGTGAAGATTGAGTCCATTTGGAGGATCGCTGAAGTTGCAATCCAAAGTGTAGAACAACATGCAGTTTCGCGACCAAGAATGCAAGAAATAATTCTGGCAATACAGGAAGCTAACAAGATTGAAAAAGGAACTTATGGCAGTCAAAAACTACGTTCTGGTAGTTCAAAGGCACAACCTTCCCGGAAAACGTTACTTACAAGCTTTCTCGAGATTGAGAGCCAGAGCCCTGACTCATCTAACGGTTGCCCTGTCCCATCAGCCAGATAATTTTCTTTCCAGCAGTCTGTGCTGATCTGTAACATATACTCTTTACCATATTCAAAGATTTTTGTTGTTTTTTTTTTTTAAAATAAAACTAGATGGTACAATACAATAAAAATGAGAGGTGTACAATTATTTGTCAAAAAATAAATGAATTGACTTGAAATAAACAATTGAGAGGCACCTACTTTTGAACACACTACTTTCCTACTTAAATTTTAATAGCATGATGTTCTGGAAGATGTAATGACTGTGCTGCCCTTTCAAATAGTTGGAGAGAAAAAATAAGTGATTATGTGAGATTTCAGAATATGATTTATATTATTCTCTAACATATCTCTTTATTGGGCTTGAAATTTATACATGTCCATTACCTTGTGCTTGATTTTTTATCAAATAGAATGGAGGTGGTGAGATTTAAACTCGTGACCACTGGGTCAACAAAGCTCTGATATCGATATCATGTTAAATTTTAGATGAGATGATTTCTTGTCTGCCCAAACAAATTTGGCTGCCTCCCCAGTCTCTTGGCTGACCTATTCGCTTTGAACTATGAAAGTGATGCCTATATATGCATATTATATGGCTTTGATTCCACATTTCAGGTGGTGTGTGTGGAATAGTTCCTTCATTCTTCACTTATTTTAAACCTAATTAAAGTAATAGCAACACTAAACAGCAATCTTTTAATCTTATCCAATAGTTGAGTGTCTATATATAATATGATTCGACCCCATTATATTAGGGATTTCTATTCTATAATTAAAATAAAAGCTGTCACCAATTTCACAAGGCACTAAAAAAAGCCAATTCAAACATGCATGCTCTAGTTTACCTAACAAAAATAAAATTAGGCTAGTTTACCTTAAAAACTCAATCAAAAACCTTCACCAAATCTTGTTAGCTTCTTCTTGGAGGGCTATAGGAAACTCAAAACGTAAAGAGGCAAGGCAAGGAAATAAATAAAAAACCCATGAAAGGAAAGGTTGATTGATGAAAGAATTAAGAGAAAAAAAAGCAGCAGCAGCAGCGGCCAACAACTAAAAGCAAAAGATACTGTAGATAAGAACAAAAAAAAACTAAAGGAGAGCATCCTCAACAGTCAAACAACACACAGCCACCCACCTCATCAGGCATTATACACAAGTATTCTCTGATCATCAATAAAACCAAACCAGTCGGTGCACAAAGCCGTCCCCAGAGAGAAAGCTAGAGACATAGACCCCCCTCTGTTGTTTTCTCTTTACTGAAACATCAGGTACTGGTTTTTGGTGGGATTTCTGTTTGAGGGAGATGGAGATGATGTATTGTGAGTTGAACAATTCATCTTACCAAGATTCCCTTAAAGTTTTGGAGGCTGATATCCAGCATGCTAATGCTTTGTGAGTTAAATTTATGTTTTTTTTTCCGATTTCTCTTTTGATGATGAGATGGGTTGTTTTTGTTTATTTTTATTTCTACTTGGGATTTTAAGAATCACTTGTTCTGTTATTATCAACAAGAACATAAGGTGTTTTGCTGTTAATTTGAGGGTAAAGAGGATACAAAACCTCTTGCTTTTTATGGTCAATTTTAATTTGTGCTATGCGGTTTATAGATTTTGTGAGCTTGTAGAAAGATGTTTTCAAGTGGGAGTTTATGTATCGGTTGAGTTTCATATTACTTGAACATCAAAAAGATTGTTATATTCATGTACAGTACACACAAAGATTGGATTTTGGTGTTGGTATTGCAATATCTGCCTAGTCAATTGCAGCTAAAGTGAGCTACTTTGACTAAGATTTTGTGCAATTCCAAGTGCTAATAAGCAGATATTGTTGTGAATTGGGATTCTTTGTAATATCACGCCTTCTCTGTTTTCAGAAAAAAATGGGTTGAAAACTTCTGAAGTTTTGTTCTTTTTTGGTGACCAGTATTATGTTTTGGCCAAATAGTGACTCAATTAAACTGATTTTGTTACATGGTGTGAATTATGGTGTTTTAGGGCTGCTGCAATTCCAAGGGCCGAAGGTGGAGCACGCTTGCAGATGAAATTAGCTTACAATCACTGGGCCCCTCTCCTTTTCTTTCTGCTACAAAGAATAGATTGTTCGTATTTTTGCCTACTCCCCAGATATATAAATTTCTTTCATGTACTAGTATACAAGGTCAGTTCTCTTTTTCGTCTGTTGATTCTTAAGAGATAGTTTGCTAAAAGTTTCCAGTTCTTGCATTTTGCTGTATAGAATTGGCAAATTTTTATATTTTTTGCTCTTTAATCTCATGCAGGTATACAGTGATGGTAGACCAAGCCTATCTAAGCATGGAAGGAAAGCAACAGTTCAGGAATTCTATGGTTTGCAAAATATCTGCTTTTTTTCTGGATTTTCCTAATCTATACACTGTAGTTATAAATGCATTAAAACTAATTTCCAACCATTCTGAAAATATGTTTTATTTGACTTTTTTCATTTTCATAAAATTGAATGGCAGGTGTTCTTTTGCCGTCTCTTCAAAGGCTTAATAGTAACTTGGAAGAGTTGGAGGATGTCAAGGGACATAATTATGGCATGGAGAGCTTTGGTAAAAAGAAGGTGGATGGAGATGACAGGCTTGCCAATATTGATTTTGAGAGGGAAGATGAATGTGGAATTTGTTTGGAGCCCTGCACCAAAATGGTCATGCCTAACTGTTGCCATGCGATGTGCATCAAATGCTACCGCAATTGGTAACCACACGCCGCAAAACCTTACTGCAATATCATGCCCTTTTCCTCTCTGAATACTTGATCTTGAAGAGAGTTGCCATTATTTTCACTTATTTGGTTTTTTCACAATTGCAGGAACACAAGGTCGGAGTCCTGCCCTTTTTGCCGTGGCAGCTTAAAGAGAGTTAACTCAGAAGACTTGTGGGTTCTCACTTGTAACAATGAAGTTATTGACACAAAAGCGATTTCCAATGAGGATTTGTTGCGATTCTACCTCTTTGTCAATAGCTTGCCAAAAGATTATCCTGATGCTCTTTTCTTAGTGTATTATGAGTACCTAATATGATTTGAAAGTAAATGAGAAGAATGATGTATAGAGGGAAAATGCCGACCTTTGAATGTAAATAGAGTCCGGTAAGAGCTATTGTCCCTGATTCTTAAACAAAATAATCAAGATCTCATCTTATGTTGAGTTCTTGAACGTCAGCAACCTCTTAATATATATGATCTATAAGAATGTGAAAAATAATTTATTTTTAGAGCATATAGCAGCACATTTACGCTTACTTATCATCAATACCCTTGTTGTTCATCTCCTTTCTGACATTTATAATGATAATATTTAGACAAATGGATGCTTGAGGTTGACTTCGTTTCACATTTGTTTGTCCTACCATGCCATACGATCTGTTTCTTGTAATGATTGGATTTAGAGTAGAGTTTGTGAATATAATTTTCATCTTGTCTATCTCTTTCAACTCACTTATGGATTATAATAGCATTGGTATTATGAGTTTCATACAGAGTTTTCTTCTTGTTTGGGCTGCATACGTACGCACCAGAATGCTTCTGCTACCGGAAGCGGCAAGCTCCAAGTCTGGTTTCATTGCCAGGTTCCGTTAGCCTTTTTCTTTTTTCTTAACCAAGCTTCGGTGCTATGAAAAATGTCTCAAAATGCAATTTAAAAACATTCATATTGCTATGCCTGTGCTGTTTTGCTTAAATGAGTTGACATGGGAAACTAGCGGGTAAATGGATCCTGCAGTGATTTTAATTAAGTAGAATATCATGATGATGGGGTGGATGGATGGACTTGAAAGTCCAAGATATTTTCCTAAAGATTATGTTACATAGTCTACTGCTTCAACCAGTTAATGTCACAGAAGCTCATAGCCATTTCCATGGCCGGCTTTAATAGCCTATACACTTTTTGTTCAGTTAATAGGAGGAAAAGGAGGAAAGCAACGATGGAGAGAAACTCTGTTAGCAAGGGATGAATAGGAGAGATCATCATCTTCCATCCAACTGCTTGTTAGACAATAATATAGATTATATTTTTAGTTTTTAGGTGAAATGGTTTCATGACATGGTATTAGAGCCTTGTTAATTCAGCGGTTACGAGTTCGAATCTCACCATCCTCATTTTATTTGATAAAAAATCAAGCACAAAGTAGTGTGGGCATGTGCAAGTTTCGAGTCTAAAAGACTTTCACTCGAGGAGATGTGTTAGAGCATAATATAAATCATATTCTAGGATTCAACTAGAATCATATTCTTGTGTCCTTTTACTCGATATTTCTCATGAAAATTTTTGTGATATCTCTCGAAAAGCTTTTTTTCGTCTCATGTCAGGTTGTGATGGTTGAAGAAATGCAACTAACAATTCTATTAGTTTCTTATTTTTTAAAGGTTACATGGCTGATTGGTGACCATATTTTTATCTATGCTTTTTGATCTCGCTTTCCCCCTCCTTTTTGTTAGAGCATGGTTTTTACATTTTGCTATATATTTGACTCAGCGATACATATGTTCAGCAGGTGGGATCATCCAATTCTGTTAAATACTGCCACACGACTCTGATCGGTCTGTTTTTGCGGTTGTTTCGGTTAGAGAATAATATAAATTAATTTTTAATATCTCACCTGATAGTTTAAGTTTTTAGATGAGATAATTATTTTATATAATATCAGAGCCTTGTTGATATAGCAGTCACGAGTTCGAATCTCATCACCTCCATTCTATTTGATAAAAATCAAGCACGGGGTAGTGTGAGTTTGTGCAAGTTTCAAGCCCAAAAAAACTTTCACTTGAAAAGGTATGCTAAAAAATAATATAAATCATATTTTGATGCCTCATAGTCACGAGTTCGAATCTCATCACCTCCATTCTATTTGATAAAAATCAAGCACAGGGTAGTATGAATTTGTGCAAGTTTCAAGCCTAAAAAGACTTTCACTTGAAAGGGTATACTAAATAATAATATAAATCATATTTTGAGGTCTCACCTAACAATTTAAATTTTTAAATAAGATGGTTTCTTGACAGTTTCCTTGCTAACATAGTCTTCGAATCATCCACTATTCAATGTTATAGCTGTCTTTCTTTCATCTTCTTATCTTTCTTTGCTGACTTCTGAATGTTCTTATGAAACCCTAGCTCAATTTACTTTTATTCCTTCTGCTAAATTCAGCCTCTTTGTATTATTTGATAGCTTCTTCTTCTTCTTCTTTTTTTTACACGTGGATTTTGCCAAGTTTATATTCATGGATCTCTTGCCATTTACAGCTACGTTTCTTTCTGGGTTTTTTTTCGTTTGAGTGTTCTTTGCAAAGCGCATTCGCTAAGATGCTGTGGCTTTACGGATCAGATTGCTTATTTATGCAAGTGGGTGGCCTCGCCAATTATGAAATTAAAATCCACTTGCAAGTTTATGATTAACAAACATGATGAAATTAAAAGCCACTTGCAAGTTTATGATTAAGAAACATGATTTTCTGATTAACAAACATGATTTTCTTTTATGTAGCATAAGATTCTTTGCGTGAGCATGAACACAGGCTTCATCCCCGCGAAGCCCCTACACCTTTAGCTTCCAAGTGGTTTATGGAGATCTCTGTGAAGTTTCCAAGTGGCGTGACTGTGATGGTAAAGGGTTTGCGATCTGCTCAACAGGTTTTGAGTTTGAGTCAGGATATGTATTTTTTGTAACCTGGGATCAAGGTTGTCAATTTTGTTTCGGTTAGTCCTTCGTTTTTTCAATTGGAACGGAATGTTTCGGAACGTCGTTTTGAGGTTGTACTTGTTTGTGTATATATATATATATATAATTAAATATATTAATTCAAAATGTTTTTTGTTCAAATCCAAAAAAATAAAATTATTTAGAATTATGCAATTTAATCTATAAAAAAATACAATAAAATGATTTTTCCAAACAAAATTATGAACATATATAATATTACGAGAATGTCATCATCAGTCTCGCAAGATCATTACATTCTCTGATTGCTTTGCAATTTTAATATAATATATATAAATATATCAAGAGACTCCTCGTAAAATTCCATCTCAATCTAACGGTCAGATTAAAAGATATGATTGATATTGTAAAATTATTCATTATTTAAAAAAACACTAGTAGGCCGAAACGGAACTGGTAGAACGAAATCAAAACATTCCGGCCGGTATTTGAAAAATCCAAAATGGGCCGGAATTTAAACCGGGGTAAAAACCACACCGTTTTGTCTTGTTTTTTTTACTGGTACGAAACATTTCAGTCGTTTCGGCTGAAATGAAACTGACAACTTTTCCTGGAATAACCGAGATTTTACTCGTCCACCTAAATTCATAAAGTATATTTTTCATATGATGGGGTTTACACACATCCAAAAAGAAGTTTATGGAGAGCTCAAGATCAATGCAAGAACCTGCCAATGGATATCATTTCACAGTCTGATGTTCTCCAAAAGGATCATTCCATGCAAGTGGCTCTGCCAAAGCTTTCTCTGATACTGGAGGAGGCAGCATGGAAGCAGAAGAAAGATTAGTGCATGTTTAGTTGGCGTTTCAAACGCCGGTTTGGGTTTTTTTGTTTTTTTTCATTTTAAATAATATATGGTTTGGTGTTTTTAGATTATTTTGATGTGCTGATATCAAAAATAATTTTTTAAAAATAAAAAAAATATCATTTTGATATATTTTGGCACGAAAAGTACTTTGAAAAGCTACAACAACAGCTCTCTCAAACACCCTCTTATAGATACCAAATTATGTATGCATCACAAACCAGGAGAAGTTCATATGCAGTGTGACGAAATAATTTCTATCCCATGAGTTTTACAAATACAAACATTCATAGTTGAAATAATTAATTTTAAAAATCATTTCTGATATTAGTATATGAAAATAATCCTAAAATACTATTTTTTTAATTTATAATAAAAAATTATATTTTTTTAAAAATATTTTTGAAACAAGAATAAGAAAGTATACATTATCTAAGTTTTTATTTTCTTGTGCTTGCATTTTATTTTTATTATTTTTAATTACCACTGTAATAAAAGAATAAATTTTTAAAAGTTTAATTAAATAACTCAAAAAGTTATTAACATAATTTAAAAAGAAATAAACCATAACATAATTTATACCATATATAATTGAATACTAAAAAATAAAATATTCATTATTTTTTATTTTAAAAAAATATAGATGTGATTATATTTTTTAGAAAGGAAGCTAAAATAGCTTTTGCCTAAGCTTAACAATAACACTGAGAGACATAGGAACGACACCGTCGCAGTGCACTTCATGAAAACGAGCCACAACCACGCCGTTGTGGGTTTTCCCACCTCGTTCGCGATAGAAAGAAAAAACAAAAAAACAAGAGGCACGCAGATCTATGAAAGCAAGTAACGCCAAATTCTAGTTTTGGGTGGGAACAATTTCTCTGCTCAACTACAAATCACTGTTAATTCATCCACAACTCAAATCAAACCCCAAATCCCCAAATCAGACAGTCTCGAATTCTCTAGGGTATCCTTCTTTCCAACCTTGAATAATTTAATTTAACTAGCAGATCTGGTAGCAATTAGGTTATGATTTAATTAGAAAATGTCAGAATCAAAGGAGCAAAATGGAGTGATAGCAGCGGAACATGAAGAATCAAATGGAGTTGCTGCTGCTCATACCAACCAGGTAATCACTGATAATCTCTCAAGTTTCACTTTTTATTTTTTAATAGATTGAATTTTGCATATTGTTATTATTATTTGAGGGAGAGATGAAATGCGTGCAGGAGGGAGGAGAGATGCATCATGTTGAAAGCAAAGAAGATATGTTCGAAGATGCGACTGATGACATTGAAGAGACTCAGTTTCAAGAAATTGTCGATAATGCTACTCAACTACAAGATCATGGTGCCTCTTCTCCTTCTACTGATGTATTAAAAGCAATCCTTGACAAGACTCTTCAAGAAAAACAGGCTGTCTCTACTGAATTAAAGGTCCCTTTTTTTCTCTCTTTAATTTTTTGATTTTTTCAATTCCTTTTGACTTTATTGATTTGTAAATGATATTTTGGGTTTTCTTTGTATATAATATTTTGATCAGGAAGAAAGGGAAAGTATCGCGAGGGAAGTTTCTATTCTATGCCATGAGCTTAAGGGTTTGGCGGATAAACAGTCTTTGTCTGCTGATGATGGAAATCGGGAAGAAATTATGGCTGGTAATGATACTTCTTTATTGCGTGAGATGCTAAGTGAGTGCTCGCAGTTTGTCAAGGTTGCATTGGATGAGCGCTTACGGACTGAGGGGGTGATAAGAGAGCTGAATCAACGGATTGAGGATCTTACAGTGAAGGCTCAGGCGGAAGAGGGTGTTGCGGACAGGATGTTGGCTTCACTTGGCGTGGCGGTTAATCCTGGAGAGTTGTTGGATTATTCAGTTATGGGGAAACTGGCTCATGTTGAGAGAAGTGGTTCTTTGTTACTTGAGCATTATAGCTGGATGCTCTATGAAATTGATCAGCTTAGGGTGTGTTTAACTGAGGGAGGGTTTAATTTTGAGGGGCAGGAGCCTTTTGGGCCTGCATTGGTTTTTGCTGCTGCCCGTGGTGAGTTGGTGGAGCTCAAGAGAAAGGAAGTAGACATGGTGGAAAAACTAGGCCATCTAGAGGACGAAAGTAGGAATTTGGTTGAACAGGTTGAGAAGGAAAAAATTATGGCAGAGGCAGCAAATGAAGAACTTGGAAGAGTGAAGGTGGAACTTGAGCAGGAAAAGAACAGGTTTGCAAATACAAAGGAAAAGCTTAGCATGGCTGTGACCAAGGGGAAGGCACTGGTTCAGCAACGGGATTCACTAAAGCATGCTCTGGCTGAGAAAACAAGTGATCTTGATAAGTGTCTGGTTGAATTGCAAGAGAAATCAAGTGCCATTGAGGCTGCAGAGCTATGCAAGGGCGAGTTGGTCAAATGTGAGAGCTTGGTTGTGTCATTGCAGGAAACGCTTGCACAAAGAAATGCAATTTCTGAAAGCTTGGAAGAAGTTTTTTCTCAGATTGATGTACATGAGGGACTTCAAATGATGGATGTTGTAGAGAGATTGAAATGGTTAGTAAATGAGGTTACATCACTGCGGGGAATGCTCTTAGAAAAGAATGCAATTTTTGAAAACTTTGAAGAAATTCTGTCTCACAATAATGTTTCCAAGGAGGAAACAGATCTTATTGAGAGGTTGAGATGGTTTGTGAATTTGAATTCATCACTTGAGGAAACTCTTTCACAAAGGAATAAAATTATTGACTACCTTGAAGAAATGTTTTCTCAGATAAGTGTGCCTGTGGAACTTCAGTCAGTGGATACTGTTGAAAAGTTGAAATGGCTTGTTGAGGAGAGAAATGCACTTAAGGATAATTTGCTGGAATTCCACAAATTGAAAGATGCGTTATCTTTAATTGACCTACCTGAAACTGCATCATCCTCTGACTTGAAAACTCGAATAGGTTGGCTTAAGGAATCAGTCAACCAATCAAAAGATGAAATAAATGAGTTGCGGGAAGAACTTGGTAGAACAAAAACATCTGCACAAAATGAGATTGACCGGTTAAGTGTTTTGCTTTCAGCAGAGTTACAGGAAAAGGAATATATTAAAATGGAGTTGGATGTCTTAGAACGCAACTTCGAGGAGGTCCATCAAGCATCATCTGAAAAACATCAGATGGTGCAGATGTTGTTAGAGCGTTCTGGAATAACAACAGACAGTCTTGAACCCTATCAGACTTATTCTGATCTGCCCCAGCTTATCGATAGATGCTTTGGGAAGATAAAAGAAGAAAGCAATTCTTCTTCTGACACTTTTGATGTTGCTGAAGTGTTCGAAAGTATGCAGAGTCTCTTGTATGTCAGGGATCAGGAGTTGATGCTTTGTGAGAAACTTCTTGAAGAAGACATGCTGGTGAGATCAGAGGTGATTAATCTGTCTGGTGAGCTAAAAGTGGCATCTCTAGGACTTGCTACATTGAAGGAGGAAAAAGACACCCTGCAGAAAGATCTTGAGCGTACAGAGGAGAAATCTGCTTTTCTGAGGGAGAAGTTGTCATTGGCAGTTAAGAAAGGCAAGGGATTGGTTCAAGATAGAGAAAACCTGAAACTTCTCGTGGAAGAGAAGAAATCAGAAGTTGGGAATTTGAAACTCGAGTTACAGAAGCAAGAATCTATGGTTACTGACTGCAGGGATGAAATAAATAGACTGTCTGCTGATTTAGAGAAAATCCCGAAGTTGGAGGCTGATCTTGTTGCTGCCAAAGACCAATGTAATCAACTTGAGCAGTTCTTATTGGAGAGCAATAACATGTTACAGAGAGTTATTGAATCCATTGATGGTATTGCTCTCCCTGTTACTTCTGATTTTGAAGAGCCTGTACAAAAGGTGAACTGGCTTGGAGGGTACTTGAATGAATGCCAGCAGGCTAGGAAACATATGGAGCAAGATTTTGAAAAGGTTAGGGAAGAAACTAATACTCTGGCTGGTGAGTTTGCAGATGCCCAACGAGCTATGAAATCACTGGAAGATGCATTATCAGCAGCAGAGAACCAAATCTCTCAATTATCCGAAGAGAAAGGGGAAATGGAAGTTGCAAAAAGAACGGTTGAACTGGATCTACAAAAGGCAATAGATGAAACGACTGCTCAAACTAGCAAGTTTACCGAGGCTTGTGCTACTATAAAATCACTTGAAGATTCATTGTCGCTAGCAGAAAATAATATTTCTATGATCACCAAAGAGAGAGAAGAGGTCCAGCTGAGCAGAGCTTCTACAGAGGCTGAACTAGAGAAACTAAGAGAAGATATCACTATTCAAACTAGCAAACTTACCGAGGCATTTAAGACAGTGAAGTCTCTTGAAGATGCACTGTCTCAGGCAGAGACCAACGTTTCTTTGCTGACTCAACAAAACAATTGTGTCCAGGATGACAGATCCAATTTGGAGAACGAGCTAAAGAAGGTAACAGAAGAAGCTGATTCCCAGACTGGCAAACTGACAGCTGCCTTGTCAACTATAAAATCACTGGAGGATGCATTGTCGAAGGCGTCAAATGATATTTTTGTTCTAGAAGATGAAAAGAGGATTTCCCAGCAGAAGATTTCTATGCTTAATTCTAAGTTGAACACGTGCATGGATGAATTAGCTGGAACCAGTGGCAGCTTAGAAAGCAGGTCTGTGGAACTCATGCATCTCCTTAGTGATCTTCAAATTATTATGAAAAATGAGAGCTTATTGTCCATGGTCAGACAACATTTTGAGAAGCAGTTTGAAAGCATGAAAAATATTGATCTCATTCTCAATGACATAACGGTACACTTTGATGACACAGATCTGGAAGCACTGAAAAGTTACTATGTGATGGAGGTAATAATTTTCGATTTTTTCCTATCTTTTTTGGTTTTGCTGAAGGATTTTGGGCTATTTCTGATCAATGGTTTTCAATTGAATTCTTTTCCAGGAAGATTCATGTGTGACAAAACCTTTTCCACATGACCTTAGCAATAGGGTGAACAGTGGAACGGATAACGATCAGGTGAATGCAGTGGATGTTAATAGCATTCCCTTGTATTTTAAGGAGACTGTTGAAGAGTTGCAGTTGAGAAACAAAAATCTTGCAGAAAAATTTGAAGGTTTCTCAATTTTCACAAATGAATTTATTGAAGCACTATTGAGAAAATTAAGGATAAGCAGGGATGCTGTAAGTTCTGTTTTTGAAAACATGGGGTCTTTGAAAGAAAAAATGAAGAATATGGAACTTCTTAAAGAGGAACATGAGAAAACCATAGCCGAATTAGAACAAGATCGTAAAACTTTGCTATCTGCTTGTATCGATGCCACTGGAGAACTGCAGTTTGAAGTTAAGAACAAGCTACTGGAACTAAGCTCTATTCCTGAGCTTGAGAAATTGAATCGTAATCCCATTCAAGAAGCATGTGAAGCTGGTGCAGAGGACACAGAGCATCAGCAAAGGCTCGATGAAAGAGAATATGCCATGATAGCAGAGAAGTTGTCATTAGCTGCAACAAGAGCGCAAACTCTGGCTAAACTGTTTGAGAGTACAAGTAATGTGGCAGCTGCAACAATAGAAGACTTGCAGAACAAATTGGTGGAAAGCACAGCAACTTCAGAAAGATACACAGAAAAATGCGTTATACTCAAAAATAGGGTTTTGGAGTTTGAGAATGATGTCGAAGCGTTACAAAATTCATGCAAAGAGTTGAGACTCAAATTAAAAGATTACCAAGCTATGGAGGAAAAGTTGAAGGAACAGGAAGCTGAACTGTCAACTTTACAAGGTAATCTGTTGGTGAAAGATCAAGGTGAATATTTCTGGTAATTTTTTTTTTTTTAAATCTAATTAGTTGTTTAGCTATCTACTAACTTATTTGTGAATGCTTGTTGTTCCAGAGGCTGAAGAACCTCTCATGTCTGTATCGCAATTGAAAACCCTTTTTGAGAAGATAAGTAGGATTGAAATTCCCTTTTCAGATTCAGAAGTAGGAGGTTTGGAACCCCATAGTTCAGTTGATGTAAAGAAATTGTTTTACATTGTTGATAGCATAAGGGAGTTGTATAATCAATTAAATACATCATCTTGTGAAAAAGAAGAGCTACAGTCAATCCTGTCAACAAGGAATCTTGAAATTGAGCATCTGAAAGAGGAAACTGAAACCCACTTTAGAAATAGGCAAGACTACGAAAAGATAAAGAATGAAATGTCTGAGCTATTCTTTGGCTTGGAGAAGCTTTTTGATATATTTGGAGATCATGGATTTGTTGGGGAACAAAAATCCTCTAGTGGGCAGGGATTGCTGCCAGCATTGGAAAAACAGATCATGGCCCTGCTCCTGGAAGTTGATAATTCAAAATCCCGTGCTGCTGACCTCGATACAAAGTTACGCGGGAGCCAGATAGTTATAGATGAACTGTCATCTAAGATTAAAGTGCTTGAAGATTCACTTGAGGTTGATAATAGCTCAGCCAAAGAAATGTCTGAGCTATTCTTTGGGTTAGAGAAGCTTTTTGATATATTTGGAGATCATGGATTTGCTGGGGAACAAAAATCCTCTAGTAGGCAGAGATTGCTGCCAGCATTGGAAAAACAGATCATGGCCCTGCTCCTGGAAGTTGATAATTCAAAATTCCATGCTGCTGACCTCGATACAAAGTTACGCGGGAGCCAGATAGTTATAGATGAACTGTCATCTAAGATTAAAGTGCTTGAAGATTCACTTCAAAGTAGAACTGCTCAGCCAGAGATTGTTCAGGAAAGGAGCATCTTTGAAGCACCTCCACCTACTGGCTCAGAAATATCTGAAATCGAAGATGCGGTAAATACTCTTTATGTCATGTTTTCCATGACTCTTAATACCCCACTATCACATAGCTGCTTGAGTTTTGATAAATTTTTGTTACCCGTTACCTAATAAGACAAATTTGATTTTATGGGCCTCTTAACTGTGGACTTCAGATAAATTGCCAACAGGAATAGACTTCTACATTCTTGTTTTAGTTAAAGCATAGGAGATGAACATTGAGTGCACTAATTCACCATGGACATTCCTGCTTCTTACAACTCTATGTCCACTGAGTGGCAGTGAAACATTCGGAATGCCTTTGCTTTCCCTGGAAGATAATATCATATTAGGGAAGTCCCAAAATAAATGGAGACCTTGATATGCATGCCTGCTTCTGCTCTCCCATATGCAGTGGTTTTCCCCTCGTTTTCCTTCTGTTCAATTATGTGGTCCTTTGGAAGTTCCTGTTACTGTTCCTGACACTAACAAGAATTTAGCATCTTGTTTTAGTTGTAGAGGTTCTGCTACCCCCATATATCAATAATTTTGTGATGGCCACTATGATCGATGTGCAATTTATCATCGCATCTTTCCAAATATGTTTTCTTTAAGTGATATGCCGGCATGGATGGTTTGTTTTCCTGCTGAGAGCTTTTAACAGATTCTGCTGACAAGTGCAACATGCCTGTTTGTTATGCATTTCAATTTCTTAACATGATGTCCCCTGTGGGCACCACAGGAACTTCTTAGGTTTGCTGACAGTGTCTGCTGAAAAATTCCATTTCAAATGCACGATACCAATGCTGCAATTGCAATGCATAGCAATTTTGTGTGTACACAATCTATTTCTCTTGTGCGAATTTAATTTCTCTTTCTAGGCCAATAGTAAGTGCATATAAAGTAATTTAGTAGGAAGAGTAATTATGTTACACCATAAGTTACTTGTTGATCATATTAAATAAGATTAGCCTTTCTGTTTCTAAATTCTGCTTTGAGAGATTCATAATGCGTTGTCAACTTTTTTCAGAAGCTGCCTCTATCAAACCTTTTTCTTCCTGATGTTTTTCAGGGATCAGTTGGAAAGAATGGAATATCTCCTGTTGCGTCATCTTCTGCCTCAGCTGCTCATGTGCGAACTATGCGGAAAGGATCAACTGACCATCTTGCACTCAATGTTGATCTGGAATCTGGTAGTCTGATCAACCACAAGGAAACTGACGAGGACAAAGGTTTGCATTCTACAGCCTCCATCTCCTGGATTGAAGTTTCTTAGATTGAAAACTTTACCTTGTATCGTTTTTTCATGCCAGGTCATGTTTTCAAGTCCCTTAACACATCAGGTCTCATTCCGAAACAAGGAAAGTCATTTGCAGATCGAATCGATGGGATATGGTAAAGTGCTAAATCCGTGTGAATGAATAATTAGGGAGTTAGGGAAAAAATAAGGAAAACTCATTGTTGTTTCTAGTTTTTCTTATTGCAATTTCAATGCGATCCATTTATAAGTTGATAGGTACGAGGATATGTATTAATCAGTCTTCACCTGTTTTTCTTTTATTGTCACTAGGATTCATTTCAGCAAACCAACTTGAAACTAAGCTGCTTTCTACCTGTGCAGGGTATCTGGTGGCGGAGTACTAATGAGTCGTCCCAGGGCAAGGCTAGGGCTTATTGCCTATTGGCTTTTCTTGCATTTATGGCTTTTGGGAACCATTTTGTAACGAAGTGTGTGATCATCTCCTTTCTGGACCACAGTTACAGCCATAAGCGTCAGCATATGCAACTTGTATCATAGATGTTTACCCCATTGATCCTCTCCTTTTGTTATTGTTGCTCACATTGAAATTCTTTACCATCATTGATCCTCTGTCATCATATTTTAGGGTGCAGAGAATCCAATATGCTTGTGGAAAATAATCCACGTTTGTTAATACCTTTCTGTAGTCTTTTTGCTGGAAAAATTGAGATATAGCTTTCTGATTGATAAGAGGAATGTGAAAATTGGTGGTGATAGGTGATTAACCTTGGGTTCTCTCTCTAGTGTCTACGTGTTGTTTTTTGTAACCAACATCTCTAAATTTTGTTATCAAAATAACCAGAACTTATATTTAATCCCAGATAAAACTACTGTAAAATGTTCTGAACCTGGTCATCAGGAACCACAAAATTGATGGTTGGAATATTTATAACCGTTCACATGACAGTTTTGACAGGAGTGTAGAAGAAGAATGAGATTAGGTCTTATCAGATAGGTCTCCTCTAGATGCTAATTCTGCTGCGTCTCTGCAGAATACAGTCAGCAATATCGTTTCGAGAAGTGATGTGCTTCAGGTATGCATTTTCACTTCTGGGTTGTTGATAGCTTCTCTGGGTGTATTAATTTGACAGGCAAGGCTTTACTTTGTTGCATAACTTGCTCAGTAACAATTGGATGCAGTCTTTCTTTTCGGAGTTAATCTCTCTTTTGTTGTTCTTTGTCTCATGTTGTTTGAAAAATGATGAATTCAATTTTCCCATCTTTCCTTTGTTTCTGCTAGACTAAAAAGCTGTGTATCTAAATATTTATCTGATTGAAGTTCTAGAGCTTAGATTGCTATGATTAAACATCCATCTGCACATTTTTTGTTGCTTCACAACATGAATAATCATCAGCACATTAAATGGTAATCTCTGCAATTTTACTGTTTAACTTTTGCAGGGCAACCTTTGTGGGATTTGTCTATAGCTATGCAACTGTTGTATCTTCAAGCTTGGTCGTACCAATGGCTTCGCATGCACCGAGCAATGTGTCAAAATTGTATTGAATAGGAACTGAATGCCCTTTCTTCTTGAGTGTCTTGTCTCTTAAATAGACAATAAACCTAGCTACAAATTAGGGCTAAGTATGAAAGCATAAGTGTTCTACTAAAACACTACTATCTATAACTCATAATTACTTTCCTAATTAATACATAATTGATTCCCTTGACATCCCCCCTCAAATTGATGCTAGTCGATCAAGAAGCATCAATTTGTCAACTAAATATTAATATTTGTCCGGCTAAGATAGCCCCAAGGAAGCAAGCCCAAAAAACAAAGGAGAGAGCCGAAGGTGCTACTGCAAACCAGAAACAGAGCAATAAACACCACTCAGCCACCATGACAACCACCGAAACAGAAAACCCACGAAGTCGATGACCACCGACAGTGCCAACACACCAAAAAATTGTCCTGCCACACAAGGATAAAAAAATCTTCATGTGTCAACAGACCTAGCCACAACCAAGAATCACGCCAGAACTGAAGAGAACTGACGCTACAATCACACGAGAACCTTGTTTCTAAAAAATACAGCCCAGAAACCAAGACGATGCCGAGGGGCTGTTCTCCGACCAAGCCACAACCAAGAATCACGCCAGAACAAAAGAGAACCGACGCTACAATCACACAAGAGCCTTGTTTCTAAAAAATACAGCCCAGAAACCAAGACGATGCCGAGGGGCTGTTCTCCGACCAAGCCACAACCAAGAATCACGCCAAAACAAAAGAGAACCGACGCTACAATCACACGAGAGCCTTATTTCTAAAAAATACAGCCCAGAAACCAAGACGATGCCGAGGGGCTGTTCTCCGACCAAGCCACAACCAAGAATACACCATAAGCGTTGAAACAGATGTATTTAGGAAAAATACAGTCAAAGATACCGAGAGCCATGGACAGCACGGGGAGCAGCCCCTTAAACAAAAAAAAAATTAAAAGAAGAGCACGGCCCTATAAAAAAAAACCAGGAATTCTCCAGATCTCTAAATTTTAAAAATTTAAAAGAAGTCGAAAATTTTTTATTTAGGTGTTTTCGATCTGATTTGTATTTTCCCATCTTCCTCTTCTCAGTAGACGGGAACTGATCTTAATTGCAAAATCGAGCCTTTTTTAAGGTTTTTATTTTGTCTTAGGGTTTGAATAATGAACGATCAGCCATCACCGTCGATCATGAATCAGCAGCCACCGCAGTTGATGGGCCAGCCACCACCGATTCATCTTCAGTCACATATGCTGAGTCACAGCCAAGCCATGAATCAACCACAGCCGTTAATGATGATGATGATGAATCAGAGACCTTTCTCGAAGTTTCAAAATCCGTCGAAGTTTAACAGTAATTTTGCTCCTTTAAAGCCTAGAAGCAGCAACAACAGCACCAGCAACTGGAAGGGTAAAAATGCCAACAACAACAAAAGAATGGAAAATTCCAATAACAACCCTGGTTTATCTGGTGTTGTTAGTGGCGGAGGGTATAAGCCACCGAGTTTGAATGAATTGCAAACACAAAACAGAATGAAAGCGCGGAAATATTATCATCCAAAGAAGAAATTTAATAATCGTTTCGCGCCTTACGCGCCAAGGAATACGACGTCGTTTATTATCCGGGCGAAAAAATCTGGTGGGATTGCTTCGTTGGTTTCTCCGTGTCCGGTGACTCCGGCAATGTTGCCAACTCCGATATTTTCGCCCTCGAGGGAGGTGTTAGGTGATATGGCGAAAGAGGAGTGGGGTGTTAATGGGTATGGGTCGATGAAGGGGTTGATTAGGTTGAGATCGCCTGGAAATGAAGCCAATGATGATGATGAGGATGAGGAGGAGAGTGATGTTGAGGAACATGTGGAAGTGGAGAGGAGATTGGATCATGATTTGAGTAGGTTTGAGATGATTTATCCGAGTGGTGGTGGTGGTGGTGGTGGTGGTGGAGGGGAGTATAGTTATAATAATAATAATAATGTTTTGGAGAATAGGGTTGATGATCAGGACACGCATATAGCGCATTTGGAAGAGGAGAATTTGAATTTGAAAGAGAGGTTGTTTTTGATGGAGAGTGAGTTAGGGGATTTGAGGAGGAGGTTGCAGTTTTTGGAGAGGCATCAGCAGCATGGTCAGAGTAGCAGTAGTGCTATGGTTTTGGAAGATGTTAACGAGGAGGTTGTGGAAAATGTTTCTGAGAATGAGAGTGATGGAGGATCGGATATTGGTGGGAACACTGTAGCTAACGACGGTAACGAGGAGGTGATGGAGTGTGGGTGGAAATGGAGAGGGTAGGGAGGAATGTTAGCAGTGTTGAAATGGAGGAAGGGGAGTAATGATGTTTGTATGGAAGAAATGTACTGATGATCAAGTTATCCTGAAGCATGAGGCTAAGAATGAGAAGGCACGAAGTGGGCTTGTGGCATTTGATAGGAGAATACGTTAGTGATGTAGGAAAAGGAGACGATTTTGTAGCTATTGATGCAGAAACAGTGAAGGTTGATGAAGCAAAAGATGAAGAGGGAAAGCTAACTCTTACCATACCGTCTGGTTTCATTGGTGGAGGGCCTGTCTAACGGTGTTACTTCTGACAACAGGGTTGTGCAAGACAAAATGGATTCAAAGGAGGACACTTCTAATGATAATCAAGTGTCCCCGGAGAAGATCATTGGCGGTGGTGACTAATCTTTTGTCCCGCCTTAATGTACTGAGGATCCCTTTTCTGTCAGGTTTATAAAAGAGCATGACACTTTTGTCCCTCTCCGTCCGCTTAAAGCTGTGTTTCTGGCTTCCTGCATTCTTTTACCCGACATGAAGATGACAACCACTGTTTGTCTGCTGTATCAGGTTCATTGTTAACACAATGTTATTTGTCGAATCTTGACAGAATTCGTGTTTTTTTTTGTTGCTAGCTTATGTGTATAATCTAGTCATGAATTGAGTGATAGGTAATTAACATTTACAGTTCTTGTGGGGGCATGATTCGTGATGCAGAACCTTAGGTTTCTTGCTTTATCTTTGCTCTCAAGGATCGGCCAAATCCTTGTTTCCTGTGTGCTTGACCCTTAAAAATCCAGCTTCCAAGATGCGTGGCTAATACACGAAGCAACCTTTCATGAAAAAAAATTAGGGTTTCCTTTGTGTTTAAGATTTTGGCTCTGATACCATGTCAAAATTGTATTGAATAGGAACTGAATGCCCTTTCTTCTTGAGTGTCTTGTCTCTTAAATAGACAATAAACCTAGCTACAAATTAGGGCTAAGTATGAAAACATAAGTGTTCTACTAAAACACTACTATCTATAACTCATAATTACTTTCCTAATTAATACATAATTGATTCCCTTGACACAATGTAGCTGGTGGGCTCTTGTGGCGACGCACCTCAAAGTAAGCAAAATAGAAACCAGATTGATTATTTACCTGACTTCCAACACGAACACTATCTAGCTAATTTGACCTGTGAAAATCATGAAAGGGATCCAAATACCCTATATCCTAGCCTAACATGGTCTCTGTATGCTGCATAATTCTGTTGCCTGTTATGTACAACTGCAGCCATCTTAACGTGAATTTAGTTGTAGAGTGCCAACAAGAAGAAGAGGATGCTAATCTTACAGGTACCCAATTCACTTTTTAGAACAATCTTCTCCATGTTGTAGGATTCATTCGAAATCAGATTTTCGAAGCAATCTCTTTAATTAGCTAAAGATGATTTATTGAACCAAATGCTCTATATAAATAGCAGCAAAAAGAAGCTCTCTCATACATATTGCTATTAGCCCATTTTACACTTTTTTTCTAACCACTGCCTAAGAGGTTCACCCAGGTCATGCGTGGAAGTATGGTAGGAGTTTAGTTTCAAAATGTTTTTAGTTGGAATTATACTCTCTTTTTTTTAATTTCTTATCCAAAAACACTTTAAAAAATTAGTTTTAAAAAAAGCTTTTTTGTAGCTTATAAATGTCACACAACTCCTTATAGAAAATAATCTCCTCTGGGCAAAAACCTATTATGCAAATTGTTTCAAAATTATTTTCTATAAGGAGTAAAACTTTATATCTCATTAATAAGGGTAATTTAGTAAATTCATCAGGTAAAAAAAAAGTAAAACCTTATAAAAAACTTCTTAGTAACAGTTATTTGATTTTTGCTTTAAAGGGCAATAAAAGTACTTTATAACAAATGGATAGTGTAAAAAATAATATATAACCCGTACAGCAAGCTTGTTGATTTTCTTTGAGAATGATAAGAATCATCATTACATTGTTCCAATCCACATTGCATTGAATGTAGGGACACGATGATTTGCTGATTTTTTATTATTATTCTGGGTAAAGCTCATGACCTCATGCCCCATGTTAGAGTTCGGAAAGTTCATCGCCGGCCGAGCAGCCCCGACTGAAACAAATCGTTTTTAAAGCAAAAGGTCATAACTATAACAAAACAAAACAAAAACATCTTTAGAAAAAAAAAATCAGCAAAGACTTGAGTCGTATGAGGAACATTTCATCAAAATAATGTTAAATGGATTGCTCAGGCCTATTAGTTTTATAGTTGGAATATTTCAGTAGAAGATTCATATACACCAATGATATAAGTAGTTAATATAAATGAAACAATACATTAATATAACTCAATAAAAACAAATATAATCATGAGACTACATAGAGAGGTTGTCTTTCTATTTTGCTATCCATTTGCCTGAAATGGATTTTATCAAATAAGGGATGCTCAAGTTGTTTCCTTGGTGGTTCAACCATCCATTTTTTTAAAAAAAAAGGAAATATATTGACAAAAACAATTCAATTATTTATTTAAAAATAAACCACAATTAACCATTTAACTCATTGTACATTATCATTTAACTACTTGAACTATCCCTGACAGTACTAATATATATATTTTTGGATTTGAGGAAATTTTATTTCCTGGAAAACGCGCTTTGTGGATCCAAATGAACAAGTAAAATTCTGGGTGTCTCAAACTCTTACAAGTATATGATTATAAAATGGGGCTAAAATTATTTTTTAGCAATGAATATGCTTAAAAATTACAATCTTGATTAAGATAAATTTATTTTAAAAATATTATTTATGATGGAATAATAAAATAAAATAAAAGAGTGTCAGTAGGCTATATATAATGATAATCGGCGACTGTTTCTCCTAGGGTAAGCAAAAACATGAAAAATTGAGAAAACCAGAAGAAAAAAAAAACCGAGAAAAAACAAACCAATAGAAAAACCTAATTAAACCGATTATAATATTTTAAAAACTTTTGGTCTGGTTTTGTTTTGTTTTTTCAAGGTTAAAATCAGTAAATTAAACCGGTTCAAATTAAAAATATATATACTATAAAAAACTATATATACTTTCAATTTGATTTAAATTTTTTGATCTAGTTCCATTTTTATGAAATAAAAAAAGGGAAAGACTTGGTTAAAAGTAAAAAAAAAATCAAAAACTATTTATTCAGGTTTTTACATAAAAAAACCAAACCTAGCAGAAACCGGTTGGTTTCAATTTTTTTTTATATATATAATTTTGATTTGATTATTTTGCGAATAAAAACCAAACCGAAAATGATCACCCTTCATTTCTTCCCTATATTAGGCCTAATTAATGACTGAATTTTTTTTGCGCCCGCAAGCACACTAATTGACTGTTGCCGTTTAGTTTTGATAATATTTAAAAGAAACTAATAAATCCATTTCAGATATTGTTTTTAATGTTTGAATAAAAAAAAAGAAATATTTTTCTAAAAATAAAAAATATTGTTCTGATGTTTTTTTTTAAAATAATTGTAAAACACAATCATTACTTAAAATCAGACAATATTGATGACTGTACTGAAAATTAGATGTGAACGTTTGTCATGTAAATTATAAATAGATCCGACCTAATTCACCATGTAACTCGTCTAGAAAATTCAATCTATTTATGTCAAGAAGACCCCATGAACAAAACATCCCATCTTGCCCCTTCGATTAAGTCTTCAGACAACCTGTAATTTTGCAAGTATATATATATATATATATATATACTTGCAAAATTACAGGTTGTCTGAAGACTTAATTTTATGAGTATTTTTTCCCCCTAATAATCTATAATTTTGTATTCTCCTCTTTGTTTAAGCCATGTTTTTATTGGCTTTAATACTTGATTAATAATATTTCATTTAAAATCCAATTCCTAAAATTTTGAAAATTATCAATTGGAGTTTTCAATCCATATTCTACAACCAATTCCATTCAATTTTTTTATTTTTTTTTATCAAAAAACAAATTCTCATTGTAGGAAGCTCGATGTCTTTTGTTGATTATAAAGAGTTTAGATAGAAAACACAATCGAGGATTTATGAATGAACAGGGTGTTTAAAAGTGTGGTTGTGATTGTTTTTTAAAGTATTTTTCATTTAAAAATATATTAAAATAATATATATTTTTTATTTTTTTAAAATATCAGCACATCAAAATAATATAAACACTAAAAGATTTTTTTTGGGGGGGAAGAGAGAATAAACTTGTGTTAAAATAATGATATATTTAAATAATATAAAACATTTAGTATACTTTAATTAAATGAATTATAGGGTTCCGAACAAATTAGGCGCATATTAAAATAATATTTTTTATATATTTTTTTAAAAAAATATTTTTAAAATTAGCATGTTAAAATAATCTAAAAATATTAAAAAATATATAATTTAAAATAAAAATATATAAAATATTTCACATATTTTTTAATTTATTTTAAAAAAGCAATGAAAAGCAACGCAGGAGACATTTATTAGACAATGAGCCAGGAGACATCATTCAAAAGTACACCAACACCTTTGCATACAGACCATTTGAGACATTAGTAGACAATGACATGTTCGGTGTTTGTTATTTTGTTTTAAAAATATTTAAAAAATATTAAAAAAAAATTATTTTTTATTTTTTATTTTAAATTATATTTTAGTATTTTTATATTATTTTCATGTGTTAATATTAAAAATATTTTTTTAAAAATAAAACAACATAATTTTAATATATTTTTAAATAAAAATAAATTGTGAAAACAATTTTAGAAACTGTTTGGCGCTGCGGTCAAACCGGCGTTTAGCCAAAATTCTTTTTTTATTTTATTTTAAATAAAAAAATTTGGTAATTTTAAATCATTTAAATGTGATGATATCAAAAATAATTTTTAAAAAATAAAAAAATATTATTTTAATATATTTTTAAACAAAAAATAATTTCAAAAACAACCACAACCATGTAAAACAGTCGATACTCGGGCAGCGGCAGCGGCAGAGGCAGCTGTGGAGCAGACCTTGTACTTCAGTGTGACGTGCCATAAAGCTCGGTTTGCAGGGTTTAATTAAACAGGTAGGGCCGAACCTCTTCCTTTCATGCAACTAGCTAGCTAGTTTGTTCAGTGCACAGGTAGCCCTTTGTACGAGTGATAGACCTCACAGCTATAATGTGATGACAGCCACATGCACCCATACGAATCATGACCAACCAGCTAAGTGGTACGCGTCAATCTCATCATCCAAAAGAATCTCTAAAATAGTAAATTATTGGTTGTTTTAAATTTTTATTATAAAAAATACACGTTTGAACTTAAGTTCAAAACTGGAAGGCAGATTATTGATTATTGTTTCGGATTTTTATTATAAAAAATACCCCTCCCAACTTCAGATCATAAACTCGTTATGTATCGTTGCCAGCAGCAGCAGGGACCAGCCAAAAGTCCATGCATGTATTCAAATTCAAGGTAGAAAAGCTTGTTTTGATCATACCCTTAACCTAATTCTCATCAAAATCACCAGGAAGAAGAAGAAGAAGAAGAATGCTCTCAGCATGCACCAACCACCTCTTAACTCAGCCCACGTGGCTTCTCCTTGTCTCATCCCTCGGCCTTCTCTCCTTCCTCAAAACCTCAACCCTTCTTCTCCACTGGGTTTACGCAACGTTTCTCAGACCAGAAAAGAATCTCAAAGAATACGGCTCCTGGGCTGTCATCACCGGAGCCACAGACGGCATAGGCAAAGCCTTCGCTCACCAGCTAGCTCAAAAGGGTCTGAATCTTGTTCTGGTGAGTAGAAACCCTAACAAGCTGAAAACAGTCTCGAGTGAAATCCTAGCAGAACACCCAGGCATCAAGATCAAGGCGGTGCCGCTTGATTTTTCGAGCAAACTCTCCGCTCGTGCTGCCCAGGGAGTTATAGCAATGGCCGTCGAGGGACTCAGTGTTGGTTTGCTGATAAATAACGTCGGAATCACGTACCCTGCAGCCAGGTTTTTCCACGAGGTGGATGAGAAAGTTTGGATGGAGATTGTTCGAGTGAATTTGGAGGGAACTAGCAGAGTTACTAGAGCAGTTTTGCCAGGGATGATTCGAAGGAGAAGAGGTGCCATTGTTAATATTGGCTCTGGAGCTTCTACTGTCATGCCCTCCCATCCCCTCTTCACAATCTATGCTGCAACCAAAGCGTAAGCATGTTTAGTTCTTCTATCTTTTAATTCTGATAAGAATTAAGGGAATTATTTATATTGTTCCTAGTAATATAAATTATTCAAATTTGATCATAATTAGTTAATTAAACAGCTAAAGAATATGGGATGAGAGATATTTTAGAGTATTAAGGGATAGTTATTCTATATAACACAGAAGTGGTAGAGAAATAAAAATATATATTTATACCCTAATTGAGAATATTAATATCATTGACTTATAAAATAATAATTATATTTTGCTGTTCGTTCCAACGTTTTAATTTCAAGGTTGGCCCAAAATAAAGGATTTACAGGACATTAGGTCAATGAATTGATGAAGACTTCTTTACTCCGGAACCAACCGGCCACATTTCTCATCGATTGAAAAACAGTGACTATCATGATTTATTAATTATGTCCGGTACACCGTCAACAGTTTTCAGGTGGTTTTATGTTGGAGCCTCCGCTTTCCATGTATTGTGGTGTTCTTTGGTACAATTTTTCCTATGAATTATGTTTATAGTAAGAGTATAATCTTAAGTTTTCTATTAAAAATTAATTTAAAGAAAAGAAAACAAATAAATAAATAAAAAATCTCAAAAACACTTCTGAAACACAAAAACAAAATGTACTGATATATATTTTGTCTGTTTTTAATTTAATATATATATATATATATCTTTATATATTCTTTTAAAACTGTATCACTTCTCATTGGTTATAAGATTGCTACAGCTAATCTCTAATTACTTGACCGAGTTGTGTTCCTTCTTACAGATATATTGACCAATTATCGAGATGTCTGAATGTGGAGTACAAACGTTACGGAATCCATGTACAGTGTCAGGTATTACAGCTTCCATCCCTGTTCTTGCTAATTGCTACATCTCTACAACCCGTATCTGTCTGGTAAATGAAAGTACAAGATAATAACTACATTAAATTTTCTTAAGAATCAAATTTCAGGTTAGATTTAGATGATTTGACTGTAAGGGCAAGTCCACCGGACTAGCCATCAGAGCAGGCCAAGTATTTTTTTTTAAAATAGCTTTTTTTGTTAAATTTGTCTTAAATTTGTCTCTCGAACGAGAGCTAAATGAAGAGGCAAAATGCTTTTTCTTTTTTCAGAGCCATTCCTACAGTTTTTTGTAGTAGAGACAAAATAAAAAAATTCTACCGTTGTAAAAATATTACCGTTGCCATTATAGAGAAGGGAGGTGAACGACTGTGAGAGTGAGCTGGGTTTGGTTGGCCCGGAGGAAACCTAGAGAAAAGGTGCTCACGGAGTTTAAACAAAATCAACAATGGCAACGATCATAACCTGTATTTCTACATCATCTTTCTTCATGCTAACGTGCGCCATCTCCACAGTGCTAACCCCTTCTCTTAAAGCCCAAAAATCTTCTCTGTAGGATAACTTTCATGGCCAAATAGAGGCAAAATCTAGAATTTGCAGTGATTGTTAATGGACGGGTGTGGGTGTGGGTGTGGGGTGGGCGGCAGGGAGAAGATAAGAATGGGGTAGGGATTTTAGGTTTGAGATTGAGGGGAACTGGTGGGGTGGGGTTTTATCTTAATTATTAATATATTATAATAGTAATTATTAATTATATTATTATTATTATTATTAATTATTATAATAATAGTTAGCACAAAATAATAGGGTATCAATTTGTAATTAATTTGTTTGAATTATTTGTAATGGAATGCATTTTAATTAATTATGTTTGAACTTATTGGTTATTTGTTGATGGATTCATTTTATTTTTTTAAGTTTTTCTAACACTCAAAGACAATATTACGAGTCTTTTAATTATATTTAAATTTAAAAATATAATTAAAAAAATAATTTTATTATTGGATGGTTTTTCAAAAGTAATTATTTAATTATATAACTTACTCCTATTAATTGTATAATTAAACTACATACAAAATAATTGTACTATATTTAAAATAATATAAAAAAATGGCTCTTATCATTGGAGCACATATCAACAAAAAGCCATATAAACACTATTCAAGGAGCTATTTTACAGATTTGACTCTTAAAAATAGCTCTTACCATTGGACTTGCTCTAATAATGTTTGGTGGAGTCATGAGATTTTCAAGTGAATTAGGGCATCTAGGCCTAGCTATTTTCTTTATTTTTCTATTATAGATAATAAAAAAGAGTAGCTTATATGAAGAGAATAATGAAATATGTTGGTGATTTTGGAGAGGTTTTTGTTTGTGTGTGGATCTTGTTGACTCAAGTTATTAGTAGGTTGTATTTTGAGGCTTGATAGGTTGCTCGATTGCCTGAGCAACTATTCAGTTGAACTAGGTTAGGAAACATTAATTATTCAGACAGCTTTGACCGAACAATAAGCTGTTCAGTCCTGTTTTGACTTTTGATCATAATAGTGAGAAATATATATAGTACATTCACACATGCTTTTAAAAATATTGTAGTATGTAAATCTAACTCATAATCAAGATTTTCTTTATATATTTGATATTGTGAAAATATTTGGTTCAAGATTCTTAAACAATAATATAAATTATATCTTGGAGTCTATTGATTTAAGTTATTCTGTGAGATGATTATTTCATATGGTATCAGAACTTTGTTAGCCAGATTATCACGAGTTTGAATCTCAATATCTTCATTTCATTTGATTGACAATAAACATAACATTCACTTGAAAGGGTACTGTTTGTTGACCAGATTATAACGAGTTTGAATCTCAATATTTTCATTTTATTTGATAGACACTAAGCACAACATTCACTTGAAAAGGTAGTGTGAATTTGTGTAAATTTCAAGTTTAAATAATATTCATTTAAGGATATGTGTTAAATAATAATATAAATTATATATTTGAATCTCGTCTATTAACTTAAGTTTTTAGATGAATTAATGATAAGGATCATCGTCAAAAATATTTATACCATTGATATATAGGGATAGGAATAGCATTGAAAATGAAAAAGGAAGATAGTATTCATGAATTTACCGATGTGATTTCCTACTCAGGTGCCACTCTATGTTGCAACAAAAATGGCCTCAAAAGTAGCTTTGATTCGGAGATCGTCCCTGTTCATACCAACACCAGAAGATTATGCAAAAGCTGCGATTGGTCGAATAGGCTACGAAGCACGGTGCGCTCCCTACTGGGCTCACTCGTTTCAATGGTGCTTTGCTGAGTTGCTTCCAGACTGTGTTCTTGATGTTTGGCGTCTCTCTGTTGGTTTGCACCGAAGAGGAAAGCTCGTTGCCTGAATTTCGAATAAAGTCGAACCAAGTCTTTCAAATTGTCGAATTGAAACAAAACAGGAGCCAATTTGTGGTCTTTTCCAAAGATGATCGAATAAATGTTGATTTAATGAGTTGAACATTTGAAATAAAATATATTAATTCAACTGCGTGATATAAGAGATCGAAGCAGGACGGCATGGGCTCCGTCAACGGTATGGCCCAATTGGATTCTTATTACAAGTCGGGAGATGTTTGGTTATTTCGTGGATGTTGAATATTTTCTTTTTAATTTTTTTAATAAACTTTTATATTAAATTGTTGTATTAAAAAACGATTTTTTTATTAAAAAAATACTAATTTTAGGATTCCAATTAAATTACAATAAAAAAGGCATAAATTTGCTTAACTAATTAGCAAAAAATCCATCACATCCAAACTTTACTTGAAAATATAGTGAAGAATGTAATAAAAACTCAAGAAATCGTAGTAATAAAACTTTTAATCGATTTGAAATATAATATAATTTTATCTAATTTTTTTAGCTATTATGATTGACATTTTGTGCTTGGTAGGCCAAGAAAACTTATGATTCCAACTTAAAAGTTGGGGGCTTGTCTCCTAGATTGGAGTCATTCTCTCATGTTGAATGCTTACTTCAAAGAAAATGGATATGGTTTTGACCCGGTTAGAAAAGAATTATTCTTAAATTTTTATTTATATACTAGATATTTACCCGCGCCTCGTCGTGGCCATAACCATATTTTTTTAACCCAAAAAATATTAATTGTGTTGGATTTTTTTTATTATAATATAAATTTAGGCAAAATAATAAATCCATACAAAATTCCTATGGAATGCAAGTTTTCTATAAAATATATGAATTTTAAATCGATATAAATTTATCTGTTTAATTGATTTCAATGAAATCAACATCATAAAATTATTATCGTCATTAAAAAAAGCAAAAATATTCGGATACTTGAATTATTGAATTCACTGTATTAGAATTAGTTCATTTTATAATCCAATTTAAATTAAACACAACAAATAAAATATAAATTATGAAAACACTTGTAATAACCAAATAACAAAAATAAGTTTTTCATTTTCTATCTAAAAAAAAAAGAAAACATCATTGAAAATTTATTCCTCCATTACTATCATTATCATGACTATAACAATTAAATTTAGTTTTGATGATGTAAAATGAGAGTGAAACTCTCTCTTATGCACATATAATGAAAGTTTTATTATTAGTGATTTGTTATCTTTGTAAAAACAAATAATTTATTTTGTTTACGTGTGGCTTGATATATTTTTAGTTTAAAGGTATATATATATATATATATATATATATATATATTATTTTTTAAGATTTATCCTTGATATTATTATATTAAAAGTATTTTAGAATATTGAGATTAAATTAATTTGAGATTAAAATAATCTTAGTTCAGTGTCTTTTTTATATTTTAATATGTTAATATTATGAAATACCAAATGTATAATTAACTTAACATATTTTAAAGAAAAAATACTTTAAAAATAATAATAATAATAATTATTATTATTATTATTATTATTAACATCTTCTCCATAATAAAATCAATATGTAAAAAAACTAAATAATTGAAAGCTTTTTAGGCAAATGGGAAAGAAAATAATAAATAAACATAGATTATGATCGATAGTCTAGTAATGTCTCATAATGATAATAACATTAATTTTGTCTTTGTCCTTTAATTTTGTTTTATAGTTATTTTCAATTGTTCTTGATATAAGAAAAAAAACAATGTTGCTAATATTGTGTTTGGTTTTACTTTTAATCATAATAATAACAATAGAAATAATAAATCAAGTAATTTATCATTCGGTTTATATTTATAAAGAATTAAGTTTTGGAAATTTTTTATATATAATGTTTCAAATCAGATCTAGCACCATTCTGCCTCGAGTTATGTTATTCTTTAATATTTTTATTAATATTATTTAAATTATAGTTAATAATATTATCATTATTTATATCATTATTAATAATTATTATCATTACACTATCAAACGCTATAAATTTTTTTTTAAATAATTATTATTATACTATGAAACTGCTACCTAAATTTCATACACATAACACGCTATAAAAAAAATAAGGGCAAATCTAATTTCTAATTGAAAAAAAAACACAACGGATAAGAAATTAAAAATTTATTGTTAGTAAAAAACGCAACTTTCGTGAAAAGTTCAATTGCTTTTACATTACGTGTATAGTTATTGTCAAGTTTGCTTTTGAGATCTCTTTCCTTTAATTTCTTTTTTATTTCTCCATTCTTTTTTCCTTAAATATATGATATTTTTACCAACAACACTTTAAAAAAAAGTTATTTTCGTTGTATTGTTTTATAAAAAAATATTTTCCAAGTTTATTTTATTATTTTGTCAAAATACAAATAAGATAGGGGTGAAAAAAATATTAATATTAAATCCATTTTGGAACCCAAGTGATTTGAAAACAGTAAGGAAATTATTTTTAAAATATTTTTATTTAAAAATATATTATAATAATATTCTTTAGTTTTTAAAAATATATTTTTATATAACATAATAAAAATATAAAATTATTTAAGAAATTATTTAAAAAAAAAACTCACTTTATTTTTTAGTTAATATCCAAGCCACTCACCATTTCTCCATAACCCACACAAAGAGTAAACCAAAAACCCCACCCTTCTCTCTCTCTCTCGTCCTTCCTTTCCCTTCATGCTTCTTATCTGTATAATATACACAGCAAAGTTATCAACCCAATACATCTTTTCTATTTTTTTTTTCACAAAATCAAAAATAATAGCGCTATTTGTTGCTTATAATCACTAACAATTATTTCTAAGTTTGTATTTTTTTATTTGGGTTTAATCCAATGCAGGCTTTTATATACTACTGTTGTAACCAACAAAGAAACAAACAGGAAACCCTCTTTTACTTTGACCCATTTTTTATTATTTTATTTTGGGTTCTCTTAATCGGCTTCTTTCTTACACGATACGAATCGGCTGCCAAACTTGATTTTGATTTCTGGGTATTTCATATTTTTCTCTTTTATATCTTGATTTACATGTAATTTTTGCCTGACTGTGTTATATTTTTTGTTTGCTTTCATCTCTCGTTGTTTGTGATTTGGGTTAAGTGATTGGTGATGATGGATTATCTAGTAAATGGTTGTTTCAGATCTGGATTTTAAGTTTTTCCTTGCATATGAAATGAGATTAAATGATTTAGTATTTTGTTCTGGGAAGATAATTGATCAATGAACTCAACTCTCACCAACTTTCACCGGGGTCAAGAAGCTGGTTTTGGTTTCAACAAAAGAAATCAAGAACCCAGACAACACACAGAAATAGAAGAAAAAAATGAAAAACCAAGAAAGCCCCCGGCCATCAAAACACATCCCGGGTCATTAAGGATACAATGGTCTCGACACTGCCATAATCCACAATTAATTAACTCAAAATCTACAGGAGATGAAACAGTGAAAACACCACGCGTTTTTTATGTTAGGTAATGTTAAATTTAGATTTATCATATAAGAGTAAAAAATTGATAAAACAATATTACTTTAATATATTACAGCAGTGAGATAGTACATAAATTGCACTTGAGATCGTGGTCTAGCAGAAAAAGAAATTTGTTCTCTTTTTTTGTGCATATTTACCACCCATGTTTTATCTGTTTATTAGATTTACAGGGTGTTGTGAGTCCGAAGATTAATCATTCCATTTATATATATAAAAAAAGATAGTATATAAGTTGATCAAATCCAAATCATACCAATCGGATGCCTTCCTCCCTCAAAGTCCGGAGACCGACTATCTCTCCAGGGAATTCGTGCACATACTACTTGTGACAGAGAAATCTTCAAGATGTAAGCATGCATCAAGCCTGAATTCAAGATGTATGGCAACATTATTTTTTATATTTTTCTTTGAAATAGTCCTGATGGATCCTATTTTTCTGCAATAAGACATATTGAATACAAGTCAATTCCATGAAGATATTAACATTTAGCTTATGCTTGAAGATTAAATTAAAAAAATAGCCTCTCGAAGCTTCGATCACCGTACTTAACCATTAAATAATATAACAATTGCATAGTAGATATGTTCGTCATTGAAAGCTTATTTACTATTATAATTTTTTATTAAAAAATATTCTTTTTATCTTCTTGAACTGTAATTCATCGAGACAGACAGTATGGTGTTATTTTGTTGGTTGAGTTTTGTGATATATTTTTAGACGAGACTAAAATTTGAGGTTTAGAGGATTTTATTTTTTGTATTTTTTTCCTTTGATCATAGTCAAAATATGAAATTTAAGTTAAAAAGATGGCAGACTACACTAAATTTTCTAGATGAAATTAGAATTTATCACCTATTTTGCCTATTTTTTTCATTTTGACATATGTTTATTCAATTTCTCAAAAAAAAAAAAGGAATAGATTAAATTTGGGCCTAAGAGGATTTAATTATGCAAAATCAAATATTGAGGAATAGATTAAATTTTTTTAAATAATTATTTCAATCCATGATGATTATGAGAGAATGAACAATAAATGACTATACAATAAAATCATAACCCCTTTTAATTTCTTTTAATTCTAAAATAAAAGATTCTCTGGGAAAAAAAGATAGGCAACTTGGATTCAATATGTTTTTTTTGTTTGCCTTTTAACAAATTAAGAATTAATTAATATTTAAGGGTGAATATCAAAGCAACAAGAATAACGATAGTTAATGTTGCATGGACATATAGCATCGGGGGATCATTGGAGTATACGTCTACTTGTTTGTTTTTTGGTTGCTAGAAAAACTCGGATCAACTGGTATATTTTATCTGAAATAAATTATATTGTATGATTTTAAATGTAATTTAAAAGTTTTAATAAGAAGATTTATTCATGTAATTAAATATAACTTTCTAAATTTTATTGTGAGTTTATATACCAAAACATTTTTTTACGAAAAGAATCCGTACAGCTATCCCAATGGAGTTAATCTATTCTGGAAAACAAATATTTTTTTCACAACAACTCATGCGTCATTATAAAAAAATTATATTAATTAGAAGGTGAATAGCTCAGCAGTTTCTGAGGGTGCTAATAGTTTTTTTTGTTTTTAAATAATTTTCAATGGAAATATATTAAAATAATATTTTTATTTTTTAAATATTATTTTTTACTTTAATTTAAAACAAAGAAAAATTTAATATTTTAAAAAACACATTTTTCTGTGATTCTCAAGCGGGCATTCAAAGTTTTGTTTGAGAGTGTCCTTTCAAAGTGTTTTTTTTTATAAATATATTAAAATAATATTTTTTAATTTATTTTTTATATCAATATATCTAAATAAAATATAAAAAATAAATTTAAAATAAAAATAAAAATATATTTTTTTTTAAAATAATTTTAAAATGCAAAGAGTAACTGCTGCGAGGTGGGTCATGCCTGTTACTGTAGCCTTAATGATGGTTAACCGTGGTCATAAATGGAGCTGTCGGCGCCGGTGTTCGACAGTGAGAGTTGGACAGAGAAATATAGCAATAGCATTTGATTTCCTTTAAATTGCTCAAGTTTTTTTGACTTCTATATTATTGGAAAGAGAAATGTTGCTGAGGACTTGATTTTTTTTATATTTGTAAATGAACAAATTAAATAATCAAAAAATAGATACCTGTCCAGGTGGAACACACCCGATAATAATAATAATAATAATAATAATAATAATAATAATAATAATAATAATAATAATAATAATAAAATCAGTGTAAAAAGACATCGATAATAGTTATTTATATTGTTCCTAGTGATATAAATTATTTAAATTTGATCATAATTAGTTAATTAAACAACTAAAGATGGGATGAGAGATGTTAATTTTAGAGTACTAAAGGATAATTATTCTATATAACATAGAAGTTGAAGAGAAATAAGAATAAATACAAAAGGAAGAGAAAAACAAATTAAAAATATATATTTATACACTAATTGAAAATATTAATATCATTTTTGGTCATGCCTATTGCTGGCCGCCTTGATTGATGGTTAACCGTGGCCATAAATTGAGCTGTCGGCGCCGGTGCTCGACAGTGAGAGCTGGAAAGAGAAGTATATTTAATTACCAATAGCATTTCATTTCCTTTCCTCAAGTTTTGACTTGTCCTGAGAAGAAAAAACTCCCACAGTTTTGGCGATGGAGTTGCAAACTGTTTTCCTGGTAGCAGTGAGTTGTCTGGGTTTTATTTCTCTTTGTAAGAAGATCTTCAGTTTTTTCAGGTGGATATGGGTCATGTTCTTGAGACCACCAAAGAATTTGAAGAAGGAGTATGGCTCCTGGGCTGTAATCACCGGCTCCACCGACGGGATCGGCAAAGCCCTCGCTCTCGAGCTCGCATCGAAGGGTCTTAGCCTTGTTCTTGTTGGTCGAAACCCTTCAAAACTCGAAGCTACATCGAATGAAATTCGTGCGAGATTTGGTGACCTGAAAATCGACATAAAAAACGTTGTGGTTGACCTTGAGAAATGGAGCGGGCAGGAGATTTCGAAGGCCATAGAGGGAGTTATCGAAGAGCTGGACGTCGGTATTCTGATAAACAATGCCGGAGTTTCATACCCTAATGCCCGGTACTTTCATGAGGTTGATCGGAATATGATGGAGAGTCTTATCAAGGTGAATTCAGAGGCGGCAACTTGGGTCACTAGGGCAGTGCTTCCTGCTATGTTGAAGAAGAAGAAAGGTGCAATTGTGAATATGGGTTCTGGCTCCGTCGCCGTCCTCCCTTCATTCCCGTTGTTTGCCATTTATGCCTCAACCAAAGCGTATGTTTATCCATATATGTTTTTTAAATTATATCTTCTTCTTCTGCTTTTTTTCTATTCTTTCTTTTTCAAGGAATAGATTACCAAAAACCAATATTAACCCTGGAAATCATTTTAAAAAACCTTTATAATCGTCGGAAAACTCAAATTTATCAAGGTCTCCGGTGAAAAGCCAGCCGGGCGCCTTCCTGCCTGCCTGTCTCCGCAAACTAAACAGAAAGCCCTGTCTGCACTATAAGGAAACTAAGTAACCGTTTGACATTGACATGGTGATCCCATCAGTTTTTGGACGAGATTTAATTTTTTTATTTATTTTAACAACCGATAGTTTAATGTTTTTAGATTATTTTGATGTGTTGATTTCAAAAATGATTTTTAAAAAATAAAAAAAATATCATTTTGATGTATTTCGGCATGATAAGCACTTTAAAAAACTACCGCAATCGCACTCCCAAACATGTTCTAAATCTATTATAGTGTTAATTTCTAATTAATATTCCCTCCCAAGATTTCTCATAAATATAGGGCTAGCGTCTTTAATTTGCCACCTTCTATACTTTGTATTCTCAACCCTTTGATCATATATACCAATCTTTTTGTTCAAATAAATAAAAAAAGTTATTACAAATTTTGAACCAATTTACTTGCACTATTACAAATTTTAGGATGTTGGTCTGTAATCACTCATCACTTTCAAAAAACATATATCTGTAAGCTTTTTTCTTTCTCAGTAAAATCCTTTTGTACTTGATGAAGCATCTTAAACCTATATATATATTTCTGCACTGTGCAGGTACCTTGGAATGTTTTCAAAATGCATCAATTTGGAATATAAGCATCAAGGAATTGACATTCAGTGCCAGGTGATTTAGCTACTCCACACATAATTAACTCTTTTTCAATGCTGATTTAGCTAGCTAACCCAGATTCCATTGCTGGTGCTGATGTTTTGCCAGGTACCACTTTTTGTGGCGACAAAGATGACGAAGTTCAGAAAATCTAGTTTCTTGATTGCATCGCCGGAAATGTACGCCAGAGCAAGCGTAAGGTGCATCGGCTACGAGCATTGGAGCATGCCACTCTGCTCGCACTCTGTGCAAAGGCTTCTGCTAGACGCGTTGCCTGATGCAGTGCTGGACTGGTGCACTTACCATTTTTTCCGACGGCTTCGCCTGAAGAGATTGGAGAAGGAATCCTTAAGAGCTAAGGGTCGAGCAGCAGCAGCAGCAGCAGCACAAACTTGAAGAGTTAGGGTTTCTGAAATCATCATGCACGTTGAGTTTTCAGTATAATTAATATTTCTCTCCTCCATACTACTCGAACAAGTAAAATAGCCACTCTACTAAGATCTCTCGAGGATCATCTCTGTGTGTTAATTATTATTTTAGTAAGAATAATTAATCTCTAAATTAATTTAATAATCCAACATGTTTTCTCATCAATTCCCAGACTTTTGGATTTAGCAGCAACTTCGATAGGAATTGTTCCCATATATATCTTGGAATTAAAGCGTGGGAATCATTCCATGTGTACTTCAAGGGTTAATTCCACCAGACCCATCTTACACAGAACAACTCGAAAAAGAAATAAACTTTAATTAAATCTTAGTTGATTTCATTTATACCAATTTCGTCGTTTGTAGATGCTGAGAAGAAGAGACAAGTGAGATAAAAAACTGAAAAAGTGATTAAACTGGAAAAAACTAATTGCGAAAAACTAAATCATTAAAAAAACTTGATTCAATCTATTAGAATATTTTTAAATTTTTCCTGGTCTGGTCTAGGTTTTTTAAATCCAAAACCAGTAAGTCGAACAGAACCGGTTCAAATTAAAAAAGTTATATTATAAAAAAATAAATTATTCTTCCGGTTCGGTTTAGATTTTTTGGTATGATTTTTTTTTTTGTGAAATGGAAGAAAATAAAAACTTGGTTACAGTAAAAAAAAACTAAAAAAACAACATACTATTTTACATTTTGTTATATATAAAAACCAAACTAAATCAAACCAGTTCGGTTTGGTTTTAATTTCTTAATCATAAATTTAATTTAATTGTTTTTTTAGATAAAAACCGAACCGAAATATCATCTCCGGTGTGAAGAGGACTAAATTGACCATTACTTGAAAGTAATAGGGCTAAATTGTTACCACTAACCGATGAGCATTTAATGCTTGTTTAACATTGTGTTTTAGAAATGTTTTTTTAAAAAATATTTTTTTATATGATAATATTAAAAATAATTTTTAAAAATAAATAAAAAATATAATTTTAATATATTTTTGAACAAAACAATATTTTAAAAAATAATATCAACTATATTTTCAAAAATGGTTTAAATGATTCAAACCGTTTTTTTATTTACAAAATCATATTTTTTGGATTGTTTTGATTTATTGATATTAGATATATATATTAATTTTAAAATGATTTATTGCTAAAATTGCAGTGGGCCAAATTTCTATCTGCCGGACAAAATGATACCTTAAGATTTCCAATCCCAAAGCTGGAAGTGCTCGAGAGGTTGGTTACCTATCTAGCTTTGGTTGTCTGCCAAAATGGTTATCTAACTAATATTTTATTCTTACACACATAGCCTGTAATTAGCATAGTTTTTAGGGTTAAACCAGTACAAAATTAGCTAGGGTCAATTATATTTCTTAAAAAAAAGAGTAAAAAAATTATGTTATATTAATAATAATAATAAAAAAATTAGTTGTATAATCGAATATCTTTTCGTTAAAGTTAGATTTTTTAGTTGTTTGTTTTAAAAGTATTTTAAAAAATAATATTTTTATTTATGCTTTAAATTATTAAGTTTTAGTTTTTTAAAATTATTTTGATGCGAAGATGTCAAAATTTATTTCTTAAAAAAAATAAAACATTTGTATAAATATTATTCAAACTAATTTGGAGTTTCGTGTTAATTGTTAAATTATTTTATTTTGTATTGACATTTATAGTTAAAATCTTAAACAATTATAAAAAAAAATATAATAAAAACATTTTTTTCAATAATTTATTTTTGAAATATCTTAATCTTTATTTACCATGTAATATAAACATATCCAACAATTAATGTTATTTTATACATGATAATAGATATTTTTTAAGCGATTAGAAAAGCGCATCGTTTATAATACATTAGAATAGAATCTGAAAGTTGACTCTTGACCATGTATAAATTAATTAGAAAAAAAATATTTATTGTGCAATAAAAAATATAATCTCAAAAACATATTGCTGAATTTAAAAACGATTAAAACTCCTGAAATACTTTAAGATATCTCTCATAAAAAAAAAAAAGAGTTTTTTAGGGCTTGTTCAATATTGTTATGGTGATTTTTGTAAAAAAAATCATTATATTAAATTAATTTTTAAAAATTATAAAATTAATTTAAAATATAAAAACAAACAATCTGGAAGTCGTTTGGCTTTGCCCGCAGCTATTCTCAACTGTCCCTATATCTTAAACAAGTCGCTTGGCACCACAACCCCCTTCACTCCCTAGGGCAGTCACCGTATAGTAGTTACCGTATAGTAGTTAAAGACTTTAAGGAGGTGGTTTTCAGCTCATCTACTCCACCGCTCCGTCGCCACCTCTCCGACCCTTCGCTGTCTCTCCATCAAATTTCATTAAATACTCCACTGTCCGGCTATCCACCTGCTTTCGCCTGACCCTATTTATCCCATTTGATTTCCCTCACCCTCCCTGTACACTGCTCTCCCTGTAATCTTCACTTTTTATCCAAAGGTTTACACTGTTAATATTAACAGAATTTCAGCTTCCCCCCTTCTTTTTAGCATTTTCGAAGTCGTCATCAAAACCCGCTTCCCAGATCCAAAACGAAAACTAAAAGATGAGTGTCTGTTTCGTAGAGGAACTCAAATCTCAGCCTTCTTGGCTTCTTGTGCTCTTCACTCTGGGTTGTCTTTCACTTCTGAAGTTCCTTTTCGCTTCTCTCAAATGGGTCTACGTTAGTTTCCTCAGACCTGCCAAGAATCTCAAGAAATACGGATCATGGGCTCTCGTTACTGGACCCACTGACGGTATTGGCAAAGGATTCGCTTTCCAATTGGCTCGAAAGGGTCTCAATCTAATCTTGGTGGGCAGGAATCCTGATAAACTCAAAGATGTGTCGACTGCAATTCAATCCAAATACAGTAATGTCCAAATCAAGAACGTTGTTGTTGATTTCAGTGGCGATATTGACGAGGGTGTTCAAAAGATTAAGGAGACTGTTGAAGGATTGGATGTTGGTGTCTTGATTAATAATGTCGGGGTTTCTTATCCTTATGCCAGGTTCTTTCATGAGGTTGATGAGGAGCTGTTGAAGAACTTGATTAGAGTGAATGTTGAAGGTACTACTAAAGTTACACAAGCTGTTTTGCCTGGGATGCTGAAGAGGAAGAAAGGTGCTATTGTTAACATTGGTTCTGGAGCTGCCATTGTAATTCCTTCTGATCCTCTTTATGCTGTTTATGCTGCTACTAAAGCGTGAGACTTTTTTCTGTCCTTGTGATTTTCTTGTAAGGTTTTAATCTCTGGAGATTTGCTGCAGGTTGGTGTTCGTTAATTTATTTATTTATTTTGTTTATGTTACCAGGTACATCGATCAATTCTCAAGGTGCCTCTATGTTGAATACAAGAAAAGTGGGATTGACGTGCAGTGTCAGGTATTGTGCTTCTTCATTCTACACAACTCTGTTTCTTTCAATACTTAACCTGATCTTTTACGTGTTAGACTTAGTTTATTTTGATGTTCTGGTCAACTATGTCTTGATGAGTTTGCTTATATGATGTTCGCATCTGAAACCTCGAGTATAGATATAGTATTTGAGTAAACTTTCAACCATGGATGGTGATGAGATTTTCTTTGCAGTTCCATTAATCAGCGTTCTGCTCTTCGTTTAAGGCAATGAAAAAAAAAATCATCTTTATCTGTATTTCTCCATTTAAATTAATTATTAAACTCGGAAACATGAATTGATAGATATGGAATAGTTGCCTGTCCAGTGCTATAATCTACTGGCCATGACTGGGAAATAATTTTATGTATGGTCTGTCGTTACCCCGGCAGATGTTTTTTCAATAACACAGGACACTCAATATAATAAAGTATGATTTGCTTGTTAGAAATCTGGATAGGATGTGTCTTATTTCTTCTATGCAAGCTAATGGTTTATTCAGTCAAAAAGAAAGTTAATCACTGAATTTGCTAATATATTTTCTTAGGTAGAGGCTATCTTTCTTTCGATTTCGTAACAGATTTATAGATACTCATGATGCTTTCTTGCACTTAATGGCTCTATCAACTTTCTTTTGTCTTTGAGTGTTAGTTGGCGTTGGCCCTACTGAATCCTCAAGTGTTATAACCTGATTAGTTTACCTATCATAACAACATTAGATAAAGTGATGAACTTATAAAGTTTTATCAAGGCAATCCACTACAATTAATAAAGTCATGGAAATCACAATGAGCATCATATGTGTTTGTATTATATTTGGTGAAATGAAGTATAACATGCTAATCATATTTTTTTATCCAAAAATGTCACCATCTTTTTCCTTCTTTTGTTTCTCTTATAATCATGTTCTTTTGAATTTATCCCTCTATTCTACCCATTTGTCTGAATTGGCTAGTATGATTAGTGAGAGAAGCATAGATGATTTGGGGTTTTAGATGTGAGATGATACTAGAACTTGCTACTAATTGAATACATATGTTTTATAACTTCAAGTTGCCAAGTGACAAGGTAAGGAAATAGCAAGGCGATGGCTATTTATGCCGTAAAACATTGACAGCTCCAGTGGGAAGAATCATAAACACTAGAAACTAACCAAATAGACGTCATTTAGGCAAGTAGTAAAATCAATGGTGTGGCTACCTCACATGCAACAGAGCTACCTGTCTAGCAAGCCATTCCTGAAGCTGTGACGTTAATAACTGCTAGGGTTTTAGCTTTGAGTATCTGAATACCAAGCCTTGCCTATCTGTTGTTTGTGAACTGTGTCCCCCTAATTATACCCCTCATCTAGTAATTAGAAGTTTTTCCTTTTGTGCTTGGGAGATAGAGGTCCAACATCCTGAGTTTTAGTCTCTGATTTGCAAAAATATCTCGAGTATAATTTTCAGATCTTATTCAACACAGGATGATGAACATGTTATTTTTCTGTTTATTATCAGGATTGGTTTGAGCATCAGAACTGTGTTGCCGGAGTGGATAATACACACACACACACACTTTTTTCCTTTGTTTTATACTTCTTCGATCAACAAGGGATTTCTTGATGCAGGTTCCCCTTTACGTTGCAACAAAGATGGCATCAATAAAGAGATCTTCCTTTTGGGTTCCATCATCAGACATTTATGCCCGGGCAGGTCTGTGTGCTATAGGCTATGAACCTCGCTGCACACCTTACTGGCCCCATTCCCTTCTTTGGGGTTTACTACAATCGTTGCCAGAATCAGTTATTGATTCCTGGCGACTAGGTTTTTGCTTTGGGATTCGTAAGAGAGGACAGCTTAAAGATTCTAGAAAGAATGAATGAACAGTAGCTGTTCCACTCTGGTTAGCCAGGGAGTTTGGTCTGTGGATTAAACTGTTAGGATGCTGATTGTGTTCTTGTCATCAAACTTTTCCAAAATGTTCATGTCATTTTCATTTTTCATGTTGCATTTATGAATGGAGGATCATTGGTGTGCTTTGATAATTTTACTAGTTAATAAAAAGTATGAATGATTAAGAGTATAAAATTATTTGGATCTTGATTTCATTAGGACAGGGTTTTCTCTCCATCTGAAACGAATTTGGTATTCCACCAAAGTTTTCTCACCTGCATGAGATCAGCAAATATACTGCGGTCTAACTTGAAGAAGCTTCTGCACTTTCGTGCACGCTATAGGAAGAAACCCCAACAAGATGGATGCGTATTTCAGTCTTGCTCCACCGCCGTGGAAGATCCATGCATATTTCATGTTGGACCTCTCCACGGCCGTCGGCAGAATTTACGGCGGTTCTACTTTGTATTGCAGCGGACTCCTTAGAGAGTTGCTATGCTGGAAAAATACGATGAACGACAAATGCAATGCCTTCTGCAAGAGTGGAACAAGGAAATCAATTCAGGATTTAAGCGAATTTTCTTACAACTTACAGGCGATTTCTTGCAGTAAAAAGCTTAAATTAAGCTATTCGACCTTCTCCTGGAAGGAAAAAAAAAACTTTCACCCTTTCCAGCAATTGATATGTGAGAGACGGGGTAATTTCAATCTTTATTTTATTTGTGGATAATTTAAGTTCAAAAAAATAAAAAAAATGTTACATGCAGTTCATAAACAAAAACCAAACCAAAAAAAACCATTGTAAATCAAATCTGGTTATCTCAAGTCTTTTTATGTGTTGTTGTTTGCTAAATTCAGTTTTTTTTAATAAAAAAACCCCTTTGGTTTTGAGTTAAATTAAATCAATTATTTAAATATAAACATGATATTCTCATTTCAAGATTTTTCTATGTTAGGTTTGTTTTTAGAGTAATTGTTTTGGTGGTGTGTGTCATCTGTTCTAGTGTTGTCATATAGCCTTTTGCAATGATGTCCAAATTATCTCCATGAGCTATTTCTAATTTTGGTCTACTCGATTCAATGTTTTTAGATTTGTTTTAATTAGTTTTTATTTTTATTTTTAATATTTGATTGATTATAATGAAACTCTCTATTTCGTTTCAATTTGAATTACCAAGGTTATCACACACCAAATTACATTTTCATAAATTAATCATAATTGATACAACTCCAATTAATATTTTATCATCTTAATTTTTTTTTAAAAAAACAAATGTTGTTCAACATGCCACTCTTTATTGTCCTCTAAAGGCCTGTTTGAGAGTGTGATTGCGGTAGCTTTTCAAAGTGATTTTCGTGCTGAAATACATCAAAATGATGTTTTTTTATTTTTTAAAAATCATTTTTGACATTAGCACATCAAAAATGATCTAAAAACATCAAAACATATTCATTTAAAATGATTTTTTTTTTAAATTTTTGACAAACGCCAGTTGCAACGCACTCCCAAACGACCACTAAGAGACATGATGTGATGAAGAAAAATTTGCGATATGTATAATAAATTTCAAGTTCAAGTTAGAATATATATTTTTTAACTGAGACAATTGAATTCTAATCTCTCTTTCGAGCTCACAAAATAAACTTTACATGAATGAGTTTTCATGTATTAAAAAAAAACTTTTTTAGAATTTCTTTCAAGGAGGTTAGAAAAAATATATCCATGGCTTAGGGCGTGCTAAGAATACAGAGATTATTATAGCAAAAAAAATAATAATTAGAAAAGCAGCGACGCCTTTACTCCCTTGCCATCTGCCGCCATAGAAATACACGCTAACAGTACTAAAAGAAAAAACCTGCTCCTGCCCAGTGCCTGGTCGCTGGCCTCTCCCATCCTTCCCCTCAAAACAAAAGGAGAGCCAAACCCTAGCAACATCACTAACAGCATCGATGGGCGATTCCAACACTGTCTTCATAGACACCACTCTTGACACTCACCTCGCCCTCATTGTCTCCGCTTCTGACACAGTCTCCGACCTCAAGAGTATGTTTTCCCACTTTTTCTGCAAAGTATAATGTAACGATTACCAATCCTAACTGCTCGATTGAAAGGATTATATCGTAGAAAATTATATTTTTTGTTTGATTTTCCATGCACGACTGTTGTTTTTATTTATCTTGATGGTTTTATGTTCGGTTTGCCATGTCCCATGTTGTTCGACATGAATATAATGTCCCTGTCAATTTGCAGAGAAAATACTACATGAACACAAGCTCTGTTTTCCGACCAATGGGGACATTAAAATTCATGCTTTGAAGGTATTAACAATTTTTTTTTCTGTGTCACTGTGCCATAATGCTGTTGATTAAAGTTTGTTTCTTGAACTTCCCAGGTAAAACGTCGAGGGATCCTTTACCATCTATCAGAATCCATGTTTGTAAAGAGTGCCTTTGATGGCACCGGTAAAAACTGGTTTGTTAGTGTTGATGCTTCTACTATAGAGGAGAATACTGGCAACCTACCAGCTCAGGTTCTTACCACAAACAATGCTTCAATTGATGAGGTTAACCTTCTCCCTGATAGCCATCCAAAAAGTTTGTTCAGTGTTATTGATTTATCCCTGCAGCTAGATGAGAGTTTTCAGCTTGCAAAACAGAAGGCTTCTGTTGCTGAACAGATATGTTTGGATGTTACTGGAAATGAAGAATTAAATAATTCAAGCATAGTTGCATATAAAGGTGATTGTTACCACAAGTTAACGTCACTGGCCAATGACAACAATGGGCCAGATCCTCCTATATTGGAGAAATATGATGAACCTGGCAAGGAAGATGAAGTTCAAACAACACCAACTGGAGGTGTGGGAGGGGTTTCTGGGAATGGGATTGGTAATATGCAAGGCAGTGCTTCTCCAGATGGAGCTCTCACAACAGGATTCGGTGCGAAGAAAAAGAATAAAAGGAAGAGGAAAAGTGAGGATGTTACAGATGACCTCGCTGGAAAAGAAAAGGAGGCTTCAGTATGTCAATCTGGTGAAAATGAATCACAACAAGAGAGTGCTGTGAATAAAAGGCGTAAAATTGAGGAGGGAAACAGGGGTGATGGTTCTGCCAAGGAGAATGAAATTGTCCTTTCTGATTCTAATAAAGGGATATCCAAGCACCCTACAATCTCTCAGAACCTTTTAGTAAACAATCAGAAAAATACAAATTCTGCTTTACACTGTTTATCTTCTGAAACTTTGGATGGTCTCAGTTTGCCAGCAGCCTCTCAAATCAGCGGGAAGGGGAAAAAGAAAAAGAAACCTGTAAATCCTCTTAATCTCGAAACTGCTGCTGTTCCTTCATCCACTGATGCTAAGGGAGAGAGCATGGAAGTTAATCCCAAGGATTTCAGCAAAGAGCCTGATACAGTGCATGTTCCTGTCCAGGGAGTAACAATTTCCGAGTCTTGCACTGTCTCTGTGAAGGAAAAACAAACAGATCCTGTCCAAGAAGGTGGGAGACCCTCTTCACAAGGTGAGTCTGTGGATTGTGCAAATTCACATGTGCTTGCTTATTTTAATGTTTATTTCCTGTTTCATCCATGGGGAAAAAAGGAGAGATGAAGAGACATTTCTGATATTCAAAGTGATCTTTTGTAGGGGTTGATATGAGTGACACGGATACTACCAATGAGAAAAATAGACATGTTCCCCCTGAACTAGCTACAGCATCCGCTGCCAAAAAAAGGAGTTCAAAGAATACCATCCTTGATGATAGTCAGAAACATGCATCTGATCAGGTTGATGGTCTCGAAGAGGAAAGAAAGGCATTTAACCCAGGATCTATGCCACATGAGAAGTGTGAACCATCTGACACGAGATTTAAAGAAGCAGAAATTAATAGTTCTGAATTGGTTGAAGCTAGTGAAACTGTATATCATGGGGCACATTCAAAGAAGAGAAAGAAATCCAAGAGGACAAGGGCTTTGTCGAGCACAGCACCAACATCAGGGACTGAAAATGTTAAAAGCTCCGCAGCTGCTGATGCTGCTTCAATTGAGCCTCATAAAGATGTGAATGGGGATGATTCCAATGATAAAGGTAATCAAGAAGATAGCAATTTGGCTGAAAAGGAAATGGAAAAAGTATCAGAAATGGATAAAGAAGTGGTTGTCACCTCTCAATTGGCTGGGGGCAGTGAAGTTGTGAATCCTGGGACACCATCAAAGAAAAAAAAGAAGTCTAAAAGGACGAGGGATTTGTCAAGCAGAACACCAGGATCAGGTACAGAAAATGCAAATAGCTCTGCAGCGGCTGCCACTACTCCTACCGACCATCCTAAAGCTGCAAGTGGAGTTGATTCCAAAGATAAAGTTAATGAAGAGGAAAGCAATTTGCATGCAAAGGAAGGGAAAGATGTTGTGGAAATGGATAAAGTTGCTGTTACTTCTGATCTGGTCGAGGCTAGTGAAACTGTGAATCCTGGGACATCATCAAAGAAAAGAAAGAAGTCCAAAAGGACAACAGATTTGTTAATCAGAACACCCGCATTAGGTACAGAACATGTTAATAGCTCTGCAACTGCTGATGCTGCTTCAACTGGGCCTCATGAAGCTGTGTATGGGAATGATTCCAATGATAAAGTTAATCAGGAGGAAATCAATCTGCTGGCAAAGGAAAGGAAAGAAGTATTGGAAATGGATAAAGTAGGGGTCACTTCTGAATTGGGTGAGGCTAGTGAAGCTGTGAATCATGGGACACCATCAAAGAAAAGAAAGAAGTCCAAACAGACAAGGGATTTATTAAGCGGAACACCAACATCAGGTACAGAACCTAATAGTTCTCTGGCTGACACTTATCCTACTGAGCCTCATAATTCAGTGTATGGAGACAATTCCAATGATAACGGAAATAAAGAGAAAAACAGTATGGCAGCAAAGAAAGGGAAAGTGGTGTTAGAAATGGATGCAGCAAGTACTTTTCGTCTAGCTACTGATATGGAAATTGATGATGTGATTGAGAATGTAGTCAAATCTGCTGTCAATGGTTGTCCATCTAAAATTGATCATTCTGACAAAGCTGGTCATGGTATGGAAGTTTCTTGCGGAAGTGATAGGATCAACTTCAACGAGTACTTTATGCCTGGCCAAGACCATAGCAAAACTGCTGCTTCTGGTGAGGTGCTTGTTGACAAAGCAACAAAAGCAAAAGAAGTTGGTGGTATGAATTCTAACAAGAAAAAGAAGCTAGATGCACATTCTTTTGTTCCATCGTTTGATTTACATGGTTCATCGAGGTTAGATGTGAATGATGGAATTGGAGAAAAGCCTCCAGCTGGCAGGGTTAAAGTTCCACCATCTAGCAAGTCTGATAAGATCAATTCCACTCCTGCAGAAGCCAGAAAATCTGGTGCTTTGAGGCATGTTGTCACCAATACCTTTGCAAAGAACAACAAGGAACCCTCTGCTGCATCATATTCTAGCTTGGAAAGTTCTAGAAAAACAAGGGCTGGAGGGCGTGGCTCAGATAAAGAACACAATCAAACGAATGGTAGAGAAGTTTCCCCTGCTGATGTTAAGGGGGTTGTAAATAGTTCACAACGTAGAAAGAGTTTAATAGGAAAATCAGGCACAATATTCCAGGATGATAATTATGAGCATTCTGCAGAGGATAGAACTGACAGTTCAGATTCCAGCACTAGAACTCCAAATAATTCATTGTCTTCTGACTATTCAGACGGAGAAAGCAGTTCAGATTTTAACTCGTCTCAAAATGGTAATCCACTAATCTTGCATGAGTTTTATTGATTTATTGATTTGTTAGTGCCTATCATGGTTGATTGCATCATGAGCTTTTGGCTCGCAAATTCTGTTACAGCAGCCATTCTGTTTAAAATTTAAACTAACAGACCCATGTTGGATAAGTACATTTAATGCAGAACAGCTTTGAGATTTCTGTCCTATGATGTTTTTATGGTGGATTAGGAATTTATAGACTTGGAATCAAGAAGAAAGGGTTTACGACTTTGTAAATTGAAATTGGAGATAGATATATGGGGCTTTGTTTGCTGGAACTTGAAAGTAGAACTGCTAGTTGTAGTAGGTTTTCTAGGAGTCGCACCTAGGAAGAGAGAGCTAGGCATTACGCCCAGGGATTTTATGAGTCACACCTAAGATAGATTCCATCACATAATCACAAAGCATATAGCGGAAACATTTAGTCAAAAACTCTGATTCTTTATTGAATAATTACACACCTTTAAATAGAGTATAGAGTTCCTGGTAATCCCAAGTCCATCAAGGAGCACTAACTGAGGACTCATACGACACTAAACATATTACCATAGTAACTCTGATTCTTTATTTTTACTGTTCATTCTTTTGTAAGAAAATACAACTTTTCCTTACCTAGGCCTACTTAACTGAGGACTCATACGACACTATACATATTTGAAAAGCCGAGAAATGATCTTTTCTACGAAAATTACTTGCAAAAATAAAATAATTCTGCTCCTCTTGTCTGAATTAACAACTATTTTGAATCAGTGAAAAAATCTAAGAAAATTTTGGAAATAAGCAGTCGCTTTCATGGACAGAGCAGGGTGAAGGACATTAGTGTTGTCTCTTTAAAGATGAATGAACGGGGCATATGAATTCTGAGGTGGTGTTTCATAAATTTATGGGTGAATTACAAAAAAAAACTAGGTTACCATGAAATTATAAACACCATCCAAAAGTTTGAAGATTTATTAAAAAACCCAGATGTACTTAAAATGTCCCGAATTACTCATTTTACGAACATATAAATTAAAAAATTAACCTAACAACATTAGATAATGAACAGTAAAAATAATGAACATGATTATTATTTTTTTTGTAACTTTGGTTAGATTTTTTTTATATTCTTTATCTGATTTTCTTAAGTATTTTATTTAACTAATTTTGTTTTCAAAATAGTAAACAAGGTCATTTTGGTTATAAAAGGAGGCTTTTGCAATAGCTTCTTGAACATAAATGTAGTTCTTGTCAAATCTTCAAACTTTTGGTCAGTGTTTGTAATTTACTAATTTCATGACATGTTGGAAGGTTTATTTTAATTCACCCTAAATTTATATATCTTTCTTTGTCACTGAGGTTACCGATTTGACCCACCACTTTAAAAGGCTCTCCTGTTCATGTCTTTGAAAGCTGGTGGCCTCTGAGAGATTGTTTAATCATGCTTGCCAATCTTCCTTGAGAGCTAAGATGAAAATTGCAATCCGAATTTAGCGATAACTTAAATTCTTGTACTTTTTAAAATGTATTCTCTAAAGTCATTCCACCTTTGTGGACCATGCTGTATTGTTGCTGCTTCCAGAATATCTGCTTGGTTCTTCACGTGCTCTGCTGATATCCATTGTGCTAGAAGTTTTTGCTAGTTAATAGATGCCTGATTTCCTCGAACACAGCATTTGATGCACAGACATCCTTAAACTGATATCTGGAACTTGTCTTGTCAACCTTGTGAAATTTGCCACAGGAAATTACAGCTTGAAAAGCAGGGAAGGCGGTGGAAAAAACTTCAAAAAACCACTGTAAGTAGAGAAAACTACAACAAATTCCTTTTCTGGTTGTATCTAGCTGCATACTTTAGGCATCAATCATTTCTTCCGGTGTGTTTTCCTAACTTATGGAGCAAGGGCCCATGATGAGATGCATATTTCTATACGGTTCCATCTGAAAAGAAGACCTTCAAATTTTAAAAACCCAGGGCACAGTCGCATTTCGCAACTAAGTTCTATATTTTCTTTGTTACCACATGCTCAGTATCTCTGAAGAGTGGGTTTTTTTTTATGCAACAGTTCTTCAGGCCTGACCTTGGAGAGAATCCTTAGAAGTTCAAGCAGATATAAAAAGGCCAAGCTTACAGTTTCCCAGTCTCAGCATGAGGACACTGAAAGTGAGCCTGTTGATTTTGTTCCAGACAGCCAAGCAAACCCTTGATCACCCTGTCAGTATTGTCTTGTTTGGTCTGTATGCCTACTGGAATTTTTGTTTTCTTTTTCTTGGTCTGCAGGACCTCAATTTTGTTCCGAGTTTTTTTTTTCGTTTTCCTTTTTTCCCCGGCTTTTGGTCATGCAATCTCTGTGGTCTTGTTTTCTCCCTTAAGGCTGGAAAAAGTTTTGGTCTAGATGCTCTGTTTCATTGGAATCGGGGATTTCAACTCTGTACTTCGTACTCATTGACTCGAATGGTTTCAACTAAAGATTCGAAGATTGATATTCTGCTGGGTTTACCATTATTCCTTTCCTTTTCGCCAAAATCTTCAAAAAAACTTGCTGCAAGGCGTCTTTCCTTGGATCTATTGACTGTTCAATGGATTGCATTTTGTGGAATACAAGAAAAGAAAAAAACAAAACAGATGCAGTCAATCCCGTAAAGGCTGGATGAAGCTCAGCAATAATAATGACAAACTTCTCTCTTGCTTCTTTCTTTCTGACACTTTCTACTACATATTTGAAAGATGAGACATAACCATTGAAATGTTATCAGAAGCCTTGATCAGGAAAAAAAACATCAGAAATTCCGAAAACATTTTGATGTGCATGATGACAACACGCATATATTCCATACCTATAGCTAAAAAATAATGGAGCCAATTGAGTGGGCCATGCATGAATATATATTGGAGCAACTGCAGATTTAAAAAAAAACAGCAAAAAATGGGCCATCTCAAAGACTTGTATATAAAGAAATTAAGAAATCATGATTAATAATAATTCATTCAAAGAAAACAAATCGTGGGGGGGGCGAAAGCATCAGGGCCCTCGGATCACCTCTTGATCTTTTTTTGCGGTCTTCCTAAACACCACTTCTGTATCCAACCCAAACCCGTCAACTTTCCGGACATGAACAACCTTAGAATTCGTGAACAAATTAACCAACGGTTTAACGCTGAACAAGTCATTAGCCGAGTACTTATCAGCCCTTCTAGAAAGCGCCACGTGTAAAACACATATCCCACCAGGCTTCAACGTCCGTTCGATCTCTCCGACGAACTTGTCCGGAAACAGAGCGTGATCAAACACGTTTGAGAACTCAAAGTCAAAAGTCCCATCGTCGAACGGCTGGTGATGGAAATCACCCTTAACAACGAGGGGTGGGTAGGGCACCAGGTCCATACCAACGGAGTCTGATACGCCGATGCGTCTTAAGGCCTCAACCTCTTGCCCTACACGAGCACCGATACACAGGGCTTTGGATTCGTTGAAAAGAAGGTTTTTTTGTTTCAAAACTTGAAAGAAATCAGCAAATACTTGGATTTTGCGGTCCCAATCACGGGTTGTCCATATTTTTCTCAGTTTTGGATTGAGGGTCTTGTTTAGTTGACGTTGTATGTAGGTTTTGTAAGTGGTGTATCCGGGTCGGATTCTCAGGTCGGAGATGGGGTTTTCATCAGGAGGTGTGTAGGTGTTGGTTTTGAAGCAGAAGAAGAAGAAAAGGAGAGGGAGGGAGAGGATGAGGGAGATAACGAAGTATACGACTATGGCTGGTTTTGCTTTCATGTTTTGCATGCAATATTCTCTTGTTATTTACAAATCTCTCTCTCTCTCTCTCTCTCTCTCTCTCTCTCTCTCTCTCTACCTCTCTCTCTCTAAAAAGAAAACCCTCTGCAACTTTCTTTAATCCCTTTTATTTTGTCTGCAGAATTCTGTTTTGCATGAGAGAGGAGGGAGGGGAACGAACGTAAAGGATTAAAACAGGAAATTAAGGAGAGAGCATAACAAAAAGAAGGGTTTAATTTCTCTATTTAATTATTTATTTTGGCTAGCTAGGGTTGAGGGGAGAGGCATGCAAGGAAGGAGAGACACATATATGGTGGGTGAGTGCGCATGAAGGCTTTCAAAGTGGTGGCTATTTCCTGTGATTTTTATGGACAATGATAACGATTAAAGGATTATTTATCGTTTATCGGGAGTTGCTATCATCATCTTGCAAGGGAACTCAACGATGCATGCTTACAAAGTGTGCGTGTATATATATATATATATTGCTTAATTTGGACGGCTTCTACCTTCTTCTTTTTATACGTTGACTATTTTATGTCTACTTTTACTTAAATTAATTTTATGAATCCTGAAATTAATAAATCTTTAATGGTCATAATAGATTATAGGAGAAACAAATCTTTTAATCGTAGGTTTTTATCACCGACATCTATTAAAGAATTAAATTAAATTATTTTAACGCATATATAATTGATCATCCTCTAGCTAGCTACTCTTAATTATGTAGGGATAAAGATAATAAATCCAGCCCTAGATTGCAGGTTTAGGTTGAACGGAGTGGATTTATTTGGATTAATCTAAACAAAATGAATTTAATATTTTTTTAAAAATATTATTCAATCAAATAAATTGAGACATCAAAGTAATATATAAATCAAACTGGGATTAATAATACAGTAATTATAAAAGATGTAAAAATAGTTAAATAGTAGTTTAATTATGAAACTTAGCCCTCGCTTTCGGCTTGTATTCAAAATACATTCATTGATCAAGTAGAAATATTATCCATACTATTAGGAATCAACCCATCACTTTTTATGGACATAACCTTGAACACGAAGCATCAATATGTATAAATATATATATATATATATATATATATATATATATATATATATATATATATATATAAATAAATAAATAAATAAATAAAAGGTTTCGGTTGGACGGTGACTACGAAAGAGACATCGAGTTTTTTATTCCTAAGCCATCTATATTCAAATATATTAAATTATATTAGAAGATAATATATTTTTCCTTTGTTATAAATTTTATTTTACAAAAGATGTGTGCGGGTGACATACTCATACACAACATGACATGATATATACGTATCTATGGCTCACTTAAATTGTATTAATTATTAACTGGTCGATATAAAAGATGAAGAAAATTATAAAGCTTTTTAAAAAACTATATTGTGTCAACTTTTCAAACCCGTCGTCCGAATTATTAAATATTGAAGGATAAAATCAAAAAATAATTTAAATTATACAAGATATTTATAAAAAAAAATAACGATTAAAAGAATGAGAATCAAAAGTAAAATACAAAATAAATTTTATAATTATTTAAAGAGTGAAACTAAAAAAACAATTTAGTAAAAGGAAAAAAAATGAGAATCAAAATTGACATAGAAATAAAAATAAAACTATTGTAATTAAATGGTAAGATTGAAAAGAGTAATATTTTTTACAAAAGAACCACACAAAAAATTAGAAATGAAAACAATGAGGAACAAATTAGAAAACACCATACATTAATTTGAATTGAATGATAAAATTAAAAACCACTTAGACGTTTACAAAAGGACAAAGAAAAATAATTAGAAGTCCAAAGAATATGTACTATATTTGAGAATTAATATAATATTACTTATATATTTAAAGTTTGGATGATATGTCTTCTATTTTTATATTAAAAAATGATTTTTTTTGTTAGCTGAATTCATTTTCATCAATTTATTATTATAATAAATCACACATCAGACTAGCATTAATGAATTTTGATTATATTATATTTAAACACTCGATAAATCCTATGTTATATTCAATTAGCTATTCATAAATATTCAATTGACCCTAGAATAGTGAATGCAGGGGGAAAGGAAGAACCTTAGTTTTATCCCTGAAAAATGATGATTAAATAAAAATATACACGAATAATTATTATTTTTATAAAAATATCAGATTACTATTTTGTAATTTTGATTTTTTTGTAGAAAAGAAAAAAAAAGACACGAAATTCTAATAATTAAAAAATTCCGGGCTCTATACATGTGCCATAATTAGACCACCAATTACGTGAATATGCTGCATAATCATGAGTATGAATATTAATCAAATCCTTCGCTGGCAAAACACTTATCTTCTATAATTTTGTAGGGTTGATGGGAGAACGACACAGCTTCTCTTGAGAGTAAAAGCAAATCTTCTGCCCAAATGGCCTACAAAACCAGCTAGTGGGGTCAAAGGATTATTAATTAGTAATTAGAATATGGATTTCTTGTCACGAGCATCTTAATTAATTTTATAAATTCTAAAATTAATAATTATATAAATCTAAAGCAGCTTTAAAGTTTGTGTAGCTTCAACCGGCAAGAATGATTCTTGGAATGCTGCAAGTCAAAACTAGATCCATAGCATTTGGAGAAGAAAATCTTTAAAGAAAGGAAGAGTGGGGAGCTATCGAGCCCTGCCTCTTCTGTTGAAAGGAGCATATGAAAGCATTATTATTATTATAATTATTTTAGCTAGAACCGAAAGCAGCAGTGCGATCTTTTTTGTAGGGTAAATGAGCTGTATAAAAGCCATAAAGAGTTTATTTAATAACTATTTAAGATGATAGTTGAGATTGTTTTTTAAATTATTGTTAAATATCGCATGTAAATATATATAGAGCATGATCAAAATGATGACCAAGATCATTCAAAAAAATATTTAGCATTGATAGGGTTTAAAACTCTCTTAACATTAAATAATAATAATAATCCACAATATTATATAAAGTAAAAATTAATAACTCATAATCAAGTTATCAATACCGTTCCGGTCGCCGTTCTGGTCGCCGTTCCGGTTTTTCTATTGGAACGGAACGTTTCAGTTTCGGAGTGTTTCGGTGTTGTACTGTTCATATATATATATATATATATATATATGAAAAAAATTAAAAAATTAATTTAACAAGTATAATTTAAATTCAAGATAAATTAACTTTAAATTATACAATACAAACACAAAGTCAAGCAAACATAATCTCAAAATTAAAAACATCTCTAAAATTCCAAAATATTATAATAGTAAAATGTTCTAAAATAAAAGAAATATTATGATTTTAAGCCGGAACGGTACCGAGACGTTCCGGTCAGAATTTAGCCGGAATTTCCGGAACGAGCTGGAATTAAAACCGAGATGAAAACGACATCGGTTCGTCCTGATTTTTTTAATAACACGGAACGTTTTCACCATTCCAATCAGAACAAAATAGAATTAACAAGCCTACTCATAATAGCTAAATGACAGGCGTAAGCAAAAGATAAGTGCACCAACCACAAAGCTTTTGATTTTTTTCAAAAGTGCATTCAGCTATAATTTATTTGCTTGCTTATAAAGCATAATCGTGGTATAGAATCACTCTTCCTGATGGGTGTGTGCACAACACTCTAATTAAATTGCTCACAAAATATTACTTTCGTTCTAGAAAAAATAAAAAGTTGTTCGAAAAAATGTAACATTTTCAACTTTACCTAAATCTTACTCCGAACCAACCGTAATGAAAAGTACAAAGCAAACATTTTTAAGCACCTTAAGCCTATACTTTACATACAATAATGCATACACTTGCAATAATTAGCGTTGCTAATCAAGCACTTAAGAATTGGAATATTAAGGAAAGAGTTCATTAACACGAGGTGGAATTACAAGTAAATTTATGCTAATCACACCCCCAACAAAATCCCACATATTTATATTTCTCACTGAGATCGCATCCTGTTGATCTGGTTCAAGGCCGGTTGTAGAATATTGTAGAGCACCCATAGAATAGCAGGAGCGACGACGAACAGCAGAAGAGTACCTCTGTTGTCACTTGTCGCATCGGCAATCATGGCAATTTCACCAGCTGATGCGTCTGGTGCTGACATAAAACCTGATGCGGCCAATCCACCGAGTCCAAGCCCAATGACCACCCCCTTGGTCTGGCGCATGCGGTTAATCTGGTTAAGCGCTGGCTGGAGGATGTTGAAAAGCACCCAGGCTATGGCTGGTATGAGTGGGAGCAGCAGGGCTATACCACGGTTGTCTCCTTCGGCTATTTCAGCTATTTGCTGCGCAGCAAAAGCAGGCTCGCACGAGCTCAAGGCTGTGAAGATAGCGCCGGCAATGGCAGTTCCGGTTAGGACAGTGTTATCTGCTGGTTTTGAGATGGTTAGGCCTTTTGCGAGGTTTTGCATGGAGAGAAGAGAGACAGGTTTTGTTGATGGCTTGGCGGGGTTGATATTCTTGTTGGGGTTGATGCTCAAGCACTTGGCATGGAGTATTGCCATGGTTGCCGCCATTGATTCTTGCTGTTGCTAGGGCTTATTTCTTGGCGATCAAGCTGAGGAAGAAGATGAATTACTTGGAGAGAAATGAAAGTTGCTGAGATGGGCAGTAGAAATGTAGAGCCAGCTGGTCAATCAGGGAATTGGTGTCCAATGGAATTATGTTTTCTAGATTCTACTCTTATCCAGAGAGTGTGATTGGTGAGATATGGACCTCATGCTGCATGCCCCACCACGATTTCTTATCGCATCCCTTTTTAAGATCACGGATTCGCGGAGGGGAGACCTCAATCCATAGCTTAAAACTCTTTTATCGTCATGAGTCCAACAAGATTGCTATCAACAGGCTCCAAGCCTCTTCTTGGGCTCATTAATGCATGGAAACTTAATACCCTCGTCTCCAGCCCCTAGGGCATGGTGGAACTTTCACTTCCGGTTTTTTCATGGTTATCGTTTGGTCTAGAATGTTTAGGTAATTCTATATTTATTTTTAAAAAAATCAAAGTTACCGCAAACATGTCATACAGTCATGCTGTCAGTTTTTGCATGTACGCTCTTGTCAGGCAGCGCGTGTGATGTCTATAGATGGTGGCAAATGTCTGATCGTCGTGTCACCGAGTGCGCCACCATGTACTCTTCCTTCTGATATGACATGTGTTGTGTGAATGCATTAGAGGAATCATCGATGGACAATTTGTTTTCCCTTTTCTCTCTAATTTAATTTAAATTAGATTATGAAATGAACTAATATTAATACGATGAATTCAATTATTCAGGTATTCAAATATTCTTGTTCTTTTAATAATGTTGATAATTTTATAATGGTGATTTCGTTGAAACTTGTTAAACATATAAATTTATTCGATTTAAAATTCATATTTTTTATTAGAAATTTGTGCTCCACAAAAATTCTGTATAAATTTATTATTTTATTCAAATTTATAATATAATAGAAAAAATCTCATACTCTTAACATATCTTTTTTTTGTTGAAAAAAAAATATGATTCCGGTTACAGGAAGGGCGGGTAAATGACTAGTGTGTGTATATTTGCTGTTGTGCTTGTCGGCGTCTACTATCTGCTCTGCTCAGAAGAAGCCCGGGTATTGGGCCATCAAGCTGAAGCCCACGATAGAAAAAAACACGAAGGTTTTATAATATCAACAGCACTGTGCATTCACATTGCAGGCTCAGGGCCCAATGACCATCCAGTGGTGTATAAATTTTAGACGAATCAAATTATGACATGACTGTGAATATGAACAGACATCCTTGGAGACGTGGGAGATTTATTGTGCAAAAAGTTTTGCCCTTTATGGGCTAGTTTGAGAGCCCATTTAAGTAAGATTCTCAAGTGAGGATGAAATCAAAAATACAAAGAATCAAAGTTAAAAAATGATGGACACCGATTTTATCCGTAAAAAGTATTGAACTTTTTTTTTGAATTAGCACCGGGTTCCAGAGCCGCTGGGCCCTGACTAATCTCGGGGGTGCACAGGCCCTCGGCAAGGAGTTCCCCGCAAGTGCACCACGGTTGATTCATGGGCTTCGCCCAAGTCCGATGGCTCCAAGAAGTTGTTAGCACCCTCAGGTTTCGAACTCAAGACCTGGGAGGAGTACCCCCCGCAGGTCCCAAGCCTCCACCGTTGAGCCAACTCCTTGGAGTTAAGTTTTGAACTTGATGTCAACGGATTTGACAATAAGAGTTTGATGGTAATTATTTTGTTCATTTGTAATGATCTTCATGATATATTTCATGTTTTTTTATATGATTAATTTATTTAAAAAATATTTTACAAGATCATTGTTTTTGTAGCATGAACATACAAGGACTAGACCAGAGTGCACCACCAATAAAACACTTTCATTTTCAATATATTAGTTATGTTGTGAGTGTTATTTTCAAGAAATAAACCAATACAAGTATGATAGAAAAATATTATAAGAAAATATTTTTATTATTTTTATCAATACATGAATTTTATTGATTTTTTTTACTTGTATTTGTAGATATTATAAAATAATTAATAAAATATCGCTAATTATTTTGTATAGACACGTTATATTTATTTTCAAGAAAAAAAGGTTTTTCAAATTCAACATTTCATAATAACCCCTCAATTACACATTATTATCACAAATTTGATTTTAAAATACATGAAATTATTGTTGCAAATAACTTTTACATATTTACAAAAACGTCTTTAATGCTTTGACTTACAATTTTTTTTTCTCTTAGATCCCTAATTTTGTTTTTTTATCATAAACCAAGCACCAGTTTAATTTTAATTTAATTGATAAATAAATTAAATATATATAGAAAATTAATCAATTTTGTTAACAACAAATAATTAATCAACTAATAACTTTTCAAGAATAAATAATATATATATATCAGGAGTTGGTGGGTGGAGAAAAACTTTTCTGCTCTTTGCTGCCTCTCCTTCCTTCCACAGAAACAGGAGCACCAGCGCTCAAGAGAAAGATACGATTCCACCGCAAAGTCGCAGTCCTTTACTTATGGCTTCTCCTCTCTCTTGTCCAATACCAAACCTAATCCCTCTCTCCCCCTCCCCTTTTACTGACCGAACCAAAACCTCTAACTCTCTCCTCCTCCACCCAGCTCACCTTCCCAAACCACTACTTCCTCGCGGTTCGCTCTGCGTCGCCCGGTTCGGTCTCAAACCGGGTTTTTTTCCTGACCCGGATAACGCGGAGGCTTTAGTTAAGGACTTGTTTGGTCGAGCAGAGAGTATTATCTACACGATTGCCGATGCTGCTGTCTCCAATTCGGACCAGGTTGTTGATGGTAGTACCACACAGAACAGTGATTGGCTTTCTGGTATTACTTACTGCCTCGAGAGTACTTTAAAGGTTTGTTTGGTTCTGTCTTTTTGTTTTTTTTAATCGTTGTTATGATTGTTTGTTTTTGTTAATTAATTCAAGTAATTATTGCAGGTTTTGAAGGATGGGTTATCTTCTGTGCATGTACCTTATGCTTATGGTTTTGCTATCATACTCTTGACTGTTCTTGTTAAGGCTGCTACATTTCCTTTGAGTAAGAAACAGGTTTGTGTTCTGTGTCTTTATTGAAGCAAATTTCTCAAGTATGTCCGTGTTTTGTTGAGCTTAAATTAGTGTAAGATGTGGTTGTGGTGGTCAGGTGGAATCTGCTATGGCCATGCGATCTTTGCAACCCCAAATTAAGGCTATTCAACAACGCTATGCCGGTGATCAGGTATATCAGAAATCTCTTTTCTTCTATAAAAATAGGGAAGTGTGAACTATTTATTAGAGCCCGTGTTTTGTAATCATGGAGCTTGTTTCGTTTTGTTGACATGGTTCAATTTTTTTGTTTACCTGCAGGAGAGGATTCAGCTTGAGACTGCTCGGTTATATAAGCTTGCTGGGATAAACCCGCTTGCAGGTACTTATGTTTCGCAGTTTGTTGTAGCTTTAATACTCGTTTCTTGTAAAGTAATTGAAGCGTTCGTAGACACATGTTGATATAGATACATATTTTCTTGACTTGTCCGGCTCTTTCTTGTTGGAAGTTCTGCAACTTTCTTTGTAAGGAGTTTTGGTTTTGCAGTGCAATAAGTTTGTTTCAATACTCTCTTTTTTTTCTTTTCTATTATTGAGATTTTAGCATGCACTTGCCTAAATTCTTTCAAGGGATCTGTAAGGTCCATAAAGATGAACTTAAAACCAATTGGAGAAAGAGACCTGGAAAATTTTCTTGGGTTAGATTCATACTTTTTATGTGGTCTTTCTAGAATTTATTTTTGAATAGAGCTACAGAAGTTGCTCATTTCATTTTGGAAAGATTGTTGTTTCTCTACTTTGTAGTACGATTTAAGATTTACAATGCTCTTCTTAATTAAAAGTCTTCTCAATATTTTTTTCCCACTTCTTGCCAGGATGTCTCCCTACACTTGCTACAATTCCAGTATGGATTGGACTCTACAGAGCCCTTTCAAATGTAGCGAATGAGGTAACATTCTTTTCATGTTATTTTTCTTGCTTCTTCAAAATTGTTACCTGCTTTGACTTTTACTTTTTATGGATTTAACTCCCTCTCGTCTGTGTCCAATATTAATTTCTTGCTTCATCAAAATTAATTTCTGTGTCCGATATCTAGGGACTCCTCACAGAAGGCTTCTTTTGGATTCCCTCTCTCGCTGGTCCAACTACAATTGCTTCTCGTCAAAATGGCAGTGGAATCTCTTGGCTTTTCCCTTTTGTAGTGAGTGTCTTGATTCAGCTGTTTAGAATGGGTTTCAGCTTGGACTTTGTATACATCATACTCTTCACAGTACTTGGAAGCTTTTTTATGGAATCATGTTACTTTCTGAGAGATGAGAATAAGCTGAACAATCTTTTGTCACAACTTAAAAGGATTTCAATTATTTTTTATCTTTATTTTTCTGCTCCATTCTAGTTCGAATGTTTTTTCTTTTTGTTATTGGACTTTGACTTCTTGTCATTTAGTAGGTTTTTGTTGCACAGTATTTTTTGGTCACCGTCTTCCATGTTTGTGGATCTTTCTTGTTGTTTATTGCTTGATTTTTTTCAGGATGGACATCCACCCCTTGGATGGTCAGATACCGTGGCGTATCTTGTTTTGCCTGTCATCCTGGTTGTCTCACAATACATCTCTGTCGAAATCATGCAATCATCACAGGTTAGTTTTACCCAGGTTTAGATTTGCCCATGCCTGCATGATCTTAATCAGCTTAAGTGATTGTCCTTTTAACTATTTTAAAACATTTTTTCCTTCTACTGTGCTCTATGAGAGGCTACACCTAGCGGTAAAGTACTGACTACCCTTTTTGGCCTTTTTAGCAACAGAAAACTCGATAGCATAGAGCATGTTGAGCCACCCTATACTCTTGCCATCATTAGCTGCATGACCGAATTATTTCACTTGCCATTTCTTGTGTGATCCTAAATTCATGCTATGATAGATTTTAAGTGAAGCATGGAAGAGATTAATAAGAATTCACATGCAGGAATGTATAACAATGACATGCAGTGATGCAGTCAATTTTATTGTGTGAGAGGAGCTAGAGTAATAAGAACTTATTTGGCCAATAAGCTTGTAATTTTTATTTTTATTTTGCTTATTTTGAGGAAATTAGTGCATGTACCAACCCTGTTAGCTAAAACCTAAGCCTGCTGGGAGAGAATGTCAACCCTATGTGATAAAGCCTAAGGGCTGGATTATGTGTTTCGAGGAAATGCTAAAAATTCTGTTTGAATGCTGTCATATTTTGTATCTTTTAATTTGGCCTTAGATGACAATATAAGTTTTAACATTCATTGCTAGCCTCAGAGCGATGATCCAAACGTGAAGAATTCTCAAGCAATAACGAAGTTCCTTCCATTAATGATTGGTTACTTTTCTCTTTCTGTTCCTTCTGGACTAAGCCTTTATTGGTAAGCATCCCTACCATTAAGCGAACTTCACATTTTCTCATTTAGAGTCTCAGAGACATTATGATTGGAAATTTTTTCCCCACCACCATTCATCCTATATTTTCCTTAAACTTCTATTTAATATTTCTCAGGCTCACAAATAACATATTGAGCACAGCACAACAGGTGTGGCTTCAAAAGTTAGGGGGTGCAAAAAATCCTATGATGAAGCCCAGTGATGATATTTTAAAAGAAGACCACCTGCAGATTCAGAAACCCGTTTCTGAATTAAATTCTGTGCAAACTAAGACCAGGCAAGAAGAAAAGCTCACACCAGAAGGGTTGCGTCCTGGTGAAAGGTTTGTAATCACTAACATTTTCTTTCTTACCTCTTCATCCTGTTTTCTGTATTGCAGTCTAAATAAACTGTCATTCAGATTCAAACTATTAAAGGAACAAGAGGTGATGAGAAGGCAACAAAGAGAAGAAGAGGAGAGGAAAGCCGAAGAGGCTGCAATTAGAGGAAGTCAAACGGAAAACGATGAACTTGAAAATGAAAGCAGTTCATTTGAGAGAGGAAATGGAACCAGCTCAGTTGGTGCTGTTGTAATTGATGACACGTCTGCAGTAGCTGTCCATGATTCCTCTGCTCTTAAGGCTGTAAATGGTGATTTATCTGGTCGGGACCAGAAGCAAGATGAGAAAACAAATTATGCCGTGGAAACAAGTGAAGTTTCTGCTCCTACTGAGGTTTATGCAAAGGATGAACAACCTGACAATATACAAAAGGTAGAATGGTAACTACACCTTATAATATATAATGCTGTCTTCATCATTAACCTATTGACTACACACTGAATTTATGTCCACATCATATTTCATGCATGCTTATTCATTTTGTCATGTTCTTCATCATTTTATTGTTTGGAAACATTGGACAGAAAGCTGCAAGCTAGTTGTAAATTCACCCCCCTTGATGTCCTTGGGTGCAGTTATGAATGTGGTTAGATTAGTACATGGCATTTCCAAAAGAGTAAATTTTAACTTGGTCCCTGTAGTGAGAAAAAACTAATTAATTGGTCCTCGTGGTGTCAAAACTTATATATTTGATCCCTATGCCTCTAAATCTGTTTATAATTTAGTTCCTCTGCCATTTCCATATCCTTCTTCTTTTTTTCGTTTCCTTAAAAATAGAGTAAAGAAAAGAGTAATGAAGATAGGAAGATTTAATTAGGCAAGGAAGCATTTTTTGAACAAAAAATTATTAAATTGAAGATGGTGAACAATGGTCAAAGGACTAGTTAACTATTTCTGATACTGCAGGGACTGATTCATTAATTTCAATAGGCTACAGAGACTAATAAGTTATGATTAACTCTTTCTGAAAAGTGGGAGAGTGGTGGGTAGTAAATTTTTGTGTATTTCGCCTGGCAGGTTTTCTATGTTCTGACAAAATTACACACACACACATATATTTGCTTGGAGTTTGGTATCAAAATTATTTGGTTTTGCTTAGCGCTTTAGTATTATTCTTTTCTCACTTGCACATTGCATATGCTTTTCCAAATCTACAATATTACTCCAGGAAGCAGATGAAGGAAATGGTAGTGTGGCCACCACAGACGATAAAATCACCGAAGACGCTCATCAAGCCAAAAAAGCGTGATCAAAGAGAGATTCAGCCATGATGGCATCGTCTCAAATTGCCGAGATTGATAGGCATGTTTCTTTACCTGTTATGATGAACACAGAGAACAGCTCGATACTGTTTCGCCGGGAAAAACACACACATCAACCAATAGCCTTCAAGCTCACATGCATGCTGGGGACACAATCTATTCCGTACTCGGGAAGGTTTCCTTAAGCACATTGGTTGCAGAGTGTTGGTATTGCGGTTGAAAAACAGCAACATTAGCAAAAGATTCTATGGCGGGATGAGTAGCTGTTTCAGGTATAAGTTAAGAGAGCCAAGTGTCAATGATTTATCTTTTCAGAATTTGAAAGCTCATACTCCTTATGTAGGCACCAAAATAGAATTTTTATGAGAAAGAAAAGAAACAACGAATTACAAAGCGTGGGTTCCTTTTGCATCCTTTTCTGTAGACTGACCGTGCAGATACTATGAATTAGCAGACTTTTTTTTCCGCCTTTCACGTTTCCCACTTGTTATATATGATTACTTGCCATGGAAATGAACCAAAAGAGAAACGATTGCCCTAAAAGAACTTTCAAATCATTGCCCATGCATTGTTCTTGGTAAAACTAAGAAGACTACGTGGGCCTTGGTTGACCTGGGCTCAAGATTTCAGAAGGTTGGGTTCGGCCTAAATAGTATTCAACAGCCCATCATCATTCATGAATGGGCATTTAATCATCGGCCCAAATAGTGTTCAACAGTACATCATCATTCATGAATGGGCATTTAATCAACGGCCCAAATAGTGTTCAACAGCACATCATCATTCATGAATGGGCATTTAATCAACGGCCCAAATAGTGTTTAACAGCCCATCATCATTCATGAATGGGCATTTAATCAACGGCCCAAATAGTGTTTAACAGCCCATCATCATTCATGAATGGGCATTTAATCAACGGCCCAAGTAGTGTTTAACAGCCCATCATCATTCATGAATCATCTCTCAGTAGATTTTTTTAAATTCTAAACCCACGTAAAAATTCTAAACTCACAATATATTAAATTCTAGACTCAATAAGTTGAATTCTCAACCAATATAATACGGATTAGCTAAAGTAAATTTCACAAAAAAACAAATAAAAACCGAGAGAATTAAAGTTTTTTTTAAAATCAATGAAAAATCTTAGAGAAAGCAAATAGATAAAAATAAAAGATTTTATCTCGAATAAAATAAATAGCAATAAGAACGAAATTCAAAATAATAATAATAATAATAATAATAATAATAATAATAAAAGAAGCTCTACTCATATGAGTTGTTTATAAAAAATCATTCCTTGACTTTTATGGCAACCTTAACTATTCCCATAACGCAAATGATAGTTGCTATCTAGTAGGCATCTACAAGTGTGAGAGATCTATTGCTTGATTTATATGGTACTTGAGATCACCATTTTTGTACCTTGACGTAGCCTCTTGATTATATTATTAAATTTGGTTCTGCATCTCTCTCTCTCTCTCTCTCTCTCTCTCTCTCGAGCATGAAAGAATTCAATCGACCTCAAGAAACCCTCATGGATGAAATTAAATATACCAGAAAAACACCCGCACACCGAACATTCGAAGACGTTTAATTGATTCAGACATTAAAAAAATTGAAATAATTTGTAGGGTTGGATGCGACTAAGGAATTGGAAGGCCAAGTGGGGGAGTAGGAGAATAAAACGGAGCAAAGGTCACATGAGAGAACATGCAATGGAGATAGGGTTGGATATAACAAGGACTTGGTATGGGACGGACAGTACGGACTTGCCATGTGAAGCCTTCATGATTTTCAGAGGTCTCCATTTCTCTTCTCTTCCCTTCCCTTTTCTCTGTGAATAATTGAGAGCAGACTTTTACGAATTAATTAAAACATATATTTTCTGTAATATAATAATGTTGGAGTGGAAGGGAAGCAAAGAAGAATTCTGGCTTCTTTTTTTAATCATTATTTCCATGTTAGCTGATCATGTGATTGAATGTTGGACTAATATGCACTAAATTTGGTTTCCCACCCTTTCTCTTTTTATTTTATTTTAATTATTAACAATCTGGCATTTTTTATTGACTTGTTTTGTTTATTATTAATTAATTTTTTAAATTGCATGGTCGTTGCATCAAAATCCTCTTCTTGCTGTCATTTTGACGTGATATTGCTTCTCACATGCATGAGATACAACAACACTCTAATAATTGGAAGTACGGGATAGAAAATATCATAGTTTTATTTCAAAAAATAAAAATAATAATAGTGATCTGAAATATCATATTTCATTGTTTTTATTGGTTGTTTGGTTTAATCTATTTTCTTTTATTCAATTTTAATTATTATAATCAATACAAAATAACAGTATATTTTTATTTATATATTTCTTTTTTTAGGCGAGGAAATCTCGCACCCATACCCTGGAAAACACAATTGTGGTTCCAGATGAACGAGTAAAACCCTGACTGTCTCAGATTTTTAGAAAGAATACACACCCTGACTCGAACTCGAGACCTGCTATATATGCAGATTGCAAGCTTTTTGTCATCGCGTCACACCCCTTGGAGACAATTTATATATTTCATTCAATGAAATTTTATATTCATCATAAAAAAACAAAATGTTTACTATATAACCACATTTAATTTCCTCGATAAAAAAGTTCATAACATGGAAAACTTATCGTATTTTCTTCAATAAAAAAAACAAAAGTTTACACACAAAATGCAGGATTGAAAACAAAACAAAGGATTAAAACATGATACTTAAGTTATTTTCTATAATGCAAAATTGTAAGATCGGAATCCTCTCCCTCAAACTATATATATATATATATATATAAAATGTTTTATATATTCTTCTAATTTAATGTGTCGTTGACTATTATATGGTGTGTGTGTGTTTATGCGTAGAGCAAGTATTAAACCTTTAAACTACTAGACTAGAAAGACTTTATTTTTATGGATGGAAACAATTCACATGAGATATGATTGTTTTGGCCGAAGCCAAGAGATATAATTTTTTTTATTACCAAGGATATCTGATGTAGTTTGTTTACACCTCAATTAATCCTATAAATTTTGAAGTTTAACGACTATGTAAACCTCTAGTGATCATAAGATTTACAAAACTCGAATTCTCTAGAGAACAAACCTATAACTTGACCAATTGAGCTACCTCCTCTCGGGATTAATCCAAGAGCTATAATTATTACATAGCTGTATGCATTCATCAGAACGTTATAGGCATCAAAGATTTATAAGCCTTTTAATTTGGTACTAATCAAAGTAAAACTCAAACACTTAAGCCTTTTTAATTTGGTACTAATCAAAGTAAAACTCAAACACTTGGGTCGAAGATTTATAAAATATATTTATATTTGATATATACAATATGGAATTTATTTATTTATTTAAATTATTTTACTCCAACATGTTAATTTAGTCTAAAACCATTTAAAAAAAAAATGGTTATATCATGGGAACAAACGGTGGTTAGACATTCCTTAAAAATGTTTTAATAATAAAGGGTTAAGTGAGATTTTTAGTTTAATTTATGGTCTTCGGTGTAATCCATTGGTAATAAATAATATTCGCATAATAAAATTGTAGGAGAGAAAGATTCTTTAACCGCTTAAACTAACATAACTAAACGTCTTGGGATCACTCTAACCTTAAGAAAATAAAATAAGACTAAGTCCACTATCATTTTTCTAACCAATGGACTCTTTTACCCTTCTTCATTCCCTTCATATAGCCATCACATTCCTTTTAGTTTCTCACGAAATTTATCTGCCCACATCCTGCTATCTTAACACCATGGCAATTCCACTCTCTCTTTCATTACTCCTCCTTGTTCTAGCTCCAACATTTATTTCCTGCTCGCAAGTTCAAGATCCTGAATTGGTAGTGGAAGAAGTACTCGGGTAAAATATGCTTCAGCCCTCTGAGAATTTAGTTCCAGCTAGAATATGTAATGCTGCTGTATATGTAGGACATTAATCTGACGCGTTTTTGTTTTCTATCTGTTTCAGTAGCATCAATGCCTCCCGGAGAAACCTGGCCGTGCTTTCTTGTGGAACCGGCAACCCCATAGACGACTGCTGGCGGTGCGACCCCGACTGGGCGACGAATCGGCAAAGATTAGCCAATTGTGCAATCGGGTTCGGCAAGAATGCTGTCGGTGGCAGGGATGGTAAGATATATGTGGTGACAGAATCCGGTAACGACGACCCTGTGAATCCCAAGCAAGGAACTCTCAGGCATGCTGTTATACAGGATGAGCCTCTGTGGATTATTTTCGCTAGTGACATGGTGATCAAGCTCAAGGAAGAGCTGATCATGAACTCTTTCAAGACAATCGACGGACGAGGAGCTAATGTGCACATTGCCGGAGGTCCATGCATAACTATACAGTATGTGACCAATATTATCATTCATGGTATAAATATTCATGATTGTAAGCAAGGAGGGAACGCTTACGTGAGGGACTCTCCAAGCCATTACGGGTGGAGGACTTTATCGGACGGCGACGGGGTGTCGATATTCGGAGGTAGCCAGGTGTGGGTGGATCATTGTTCTTTATCGAGTTGCAATGATGGTTTGATCGATGCGATTCATGGTTCCACAGCCATAACAATCTCCAACAATTTCTTCACTCACCATGACAAGGTCATGCTCTTGGGCCACAGTGATAGCTATAAACAAGACAAGAATATGCAGGTCACCATTGCCTTCAACCACTTCGGAGAAGGGCTTGTGCAGAGAATGCCAAGGTATATATACCAATGAAATCTAAATTTACAAGATTAAAGAGATCAGTAGCAACGGCTAGATCGATTTCTTGACGAGGTTTCTGAATTCTGATCTCTCTCTCTCTTTTTATATATATTTATATATGTATATATATATAATTTGCAGGTGTAGACATGGATATTTTCACGTGGTAAACAATGACTACACACATTGGTTAATGTATGCAATTGGTGGCAGTGCTGCTCCTACAATTAATAGCCAAGGCAATAGATTTCTTGCTCCGAATAATAGACTTAAAAAAGAGGTGATTTTTATACGATACCCTCTTCACGGCACGTTGATAGGTGCAAGTACAGTACTAATAACATAAAAAAGTGTCAAATTAATCGTATTTTTTTCAGGTAACGAAGCATGAGGTTGCCCCACAAAGTCAATGGAAGAGTTGGAATTGGAGGTCCCAGGGGGATTTGCTGTTAAATGGAGCGTTCTTCACAGCATCTGGTACCGGAGCTGCTTCAAGTTACTCCAGGGCAACCAGCTTATCGGCGAGACCATCTTCCCTGGTGAGCTCCATCACAGCCGGAGCAGGCTCGCTCGTATGCACGAAGGGTTCACGTTGCTGATTGGCTAGCGGCTTTGCACAGAAGCCCATAGAGTGTGTAATTAAGGACAAATAAAAGTCAAAGGTGGGAATGGAAAACTAATAAGGTCAATGGCAATTATTACAAGGAATCGGCTAGCTGGCTAGGGTTCATATCCATCTCCTTGTAAAGTACACCAATTTGTCTGTCTGTTTTTTTGTGGAAAAAGACACAGAGCTGCCTGTTTCCACTAGACCCACCATCATGTGAATCTAAAAATGAGAAACTTGATGGTGCAGAAAGATAACCAGAGCTTCTGCTATGCTCCCATGGAGAGCAATATGGCATTGTAGCTGTAAATCTATCACTTCTTCTCTTTCTCTGCCTCTCCTGCTCCACTTCACATGGGTGGCCGGCATAGAATGTGGAAGAAAATGTATGAACTTGTTGGAGCTAGATCCATTAATGGTACCATGATTTTTTGTGGATGTGAAACTGATCCCAACAACATGTTTGACGTAGTTGCAAAAGCATCTAAAGCTTAGATATTGTCTATGAAGATGTAGTAATTCTCTTTATCCGACCATCCACCCAGTAAAACAGCAAATGATTCTAAAGTTAAAGCTCCAATCCTGCATTATCCTATCCATAAATGGAAACTACAGGGTCGGAAGAGATGAAGATTTATACAGCACTCCGTTGTCTGTGTATCATCAAGTCTTCATTTGATTATTTCGCCGCCTGATTGCTCATCAGGGCGTACGTAGCTTGTCTTTCCATGACTGATCGGATTTTGTATCCGACAGCCAGCATAAAAATAAGTTTTTTTATTATTATATCCATCGAGGTAGACGAGGAATCCAATCTTATATCAGCTCCAACCTCGAGAAGACAAATGGGACTAGCGCCAACTAGCTTAAAACAAGGTACAGAAGCATATATTAAAAAAATATTAGGGGAGAAATGTTGAATTTCAAAATAATTTTAAAAAAAACATATGGGTCGTTGAATTATTATTTTAAAATAAATTATAATTATAGACTCCACCAATTCAATATTTTGATTATTTTGTTATGTTATGTTATGTTTGCATTACCAATATTAAAAATAATTTATTAACTTATGTGTTACATTTTCTCATGGAATCTTCATTTCATAATTAAACTACACACTCTACGAGAAGTGTATTATTAATATTTTCTTGATAAGAAAAAAATTATTTAAACTAAAAATTATGAGGTCCTTATATTTCTCGGTTAGAAAAAAAAAATATTTCCTTTCGTTGCTTAAGTGATTTATATCTCTAATTTTCAAGGAGTATGACGTGATGGCAAAAGACTTGTAATTTACGTAACTAGTCTTGAATTCGAGTCAGGACATGCACCATTTGTAAGAGTCTGGGACAGTCAGGGTTTCGCTCACTTATTTGGGTTCATAAAGTATGTTTTCTAGGGTGTAAGGTTTCCTTAAAAAAAAAAGATTTATATCCCCGACAATGTGAAATATATTTTTACAATTCCTATTATATACATGTGAACATTGAATTTTATTGAATAAACTCTTATGTTTGAATATTTATATTTAAGATCACCTCTGACTATTAGTATGTTACTAGATAGTTGTCTCTTGTTATATCATAAATTGTTTTTTCACTGTAATAAAAAATATCAAAATGATGCGAATAATTTTAAAAAGGAAAAAATAATATAAGATTATGGTCATTGACTTAAATGAGTTTAATAAACTTGGTTAATTTAATAATACAATTAAAAAATAAGATATCAATAGTAAATAAAGAGAAAAAAACAATTTAATGCAAAAGATAAACGGTTGCTAATATTATGAAAATATATATTTATGATATTCCTAAATTGTCTCAATGATCTTACTTGTTAGCAAAGTAAAAAAATAATTAGAATGTGATAAAACTCAATTCTTAACTAATAAAATGATGAATGAAAAAATTAAAAAGAAGAATTTAAGAAAAACAAATTAACTTGAGTGTTAGCTATCACATATGTGAATTCTAAAAAATTTCATTCAAAAATAACAATATTTTTTATCATTTGAATTTAGCAAAAAACAACCTAAATTTATAACTTAATTGTGGGACCGGGATAACTTCGTGGATCATAGCTTAAAAAAAAAACTCTAAAAAATAACAATGTAAGACTCTCAACAAACCAAAATAGTAATTACACTTGACAAAAAAATTAAAACCCCCAAAAAGACTTGAACCAAGAAAAAAAATTCCCTTGAGGATGATTAAATAATTACTTTGTGGATAAAAAACATAAACATACCAATTGACCCTCTGACTAATAGGTTTAAGGAAAAGACTTTTCTACCCCTAAACCAAAGTTTTGTGAGCTCGTCAATTAAAGATAAAATAGTAATATAAAATAGTAATTTTATTATGCGAATCAAGAAATACGAGCGTATGCGAAGCTATAAGACATCAATTGAAACTCAAGTTCATGTGGAAAGGCAGGGAGAAAAATGAAATTCAGGCAGAATCATTTGAAACAAAAAATACCAACGAGCTGGATCAAATGATCCTGCAACGAAAATATGCAGTGTACAAGTAAAGACAGCTAACAAGGGGGTGTATAGTAATGTCACTAATCGAAGAAACAAAATCAACCAGTTCAAACACAAGAAAAGCCCGACTAAAAAAATCCAATGATAGATACAAACTATCGTGCACTGAGAGTGTCTCCGAGCGGGCTCAATGCGCCAGACCAGGCCGACAAAACAATATGGCCTCGGTTGATGGCAAAGCACTGTGATCTACCAGAGTTCCGGAGATCAGAAATCAGAGGGGGAGATGACATCATCGATTTTAAGTATCATTTTGACAACTTGTGTTGCAAGCAAAATCTGCTGCTGCTTTCCGATAAGAGTCTCGAATACATTTTGCTCTCGCATGTCATTTGTACCAGCATCATTGCAATCTATTCCACAGTAAGGATTGTTCTCCTGCATATTCATTTTTTAAATGAAAATCACAACTATGATGGTGGTGGACTGCAATTACGCAAATTGGAGCTAGATATGTGTGGGGCCCATATCAAGTTTACCTTAATTTGTTGAGATTTCACAGCAGATAGTGTCTCAATGGGTTGGAGGCCACTATTTTCTGCAAGCGCCATAGGGACAGAATCTAAAGCATCTGCAAATGCCCTGATAGCATACTGCAGGTAAGGAAAGTAAAAGTCATCGGTATCAATCAAACAAAAAATAAAAGAAATGAAAAAAACCCATCACTAAATGCCCTGATACCTGCTCAACTCCCGGATATCTATCAGCAGCAGCCTCCACAGAAATTGAACAGGAAATCTCAGATGAGCCACCACCATATACAATAGAATTGTTGCGAATGAGATTCCTTGCCACACACAACGCATCATGGATGCTACGCTTTGTCTCCTCTACCATCATTTTGTTACCTAGCAATCACAAAGCATCAGAACCTTGCATGAGAACAACTACATAACCTCGAGATCCCCTATCTTTTTCAAAACAGGTCCCTATTAAACAACAATAGGTTTCTATATGAAACAGAGTAAACTGATGCCTTGCTTTCTTGAGTTGAATGTAAAAATAGCAAAGCGACTCCAATATGATGGCGCTAGGATGCATCAACACAGCATGACAAGCTAGGAAAACCAGAAAATACATGTTCAACAAAAAGCATTGAAGCGCTTTGACACAATTGACATGAAAGCTTTATTTATGAACAACTCTTTCAACTTGTTCTTTTCTCTGCTAGAAGAGGTTGGGGCTTGGGTGTTAGTGAGCTAGCACAAGAAGCACTTTGAGAGAAGTATTAAATAAACTATACATCTAAGAAAAGCAGGACAATCTCTTTAAACAAGTCTGTTGTAGATTGAGATCATCTCCAGAGTGCTTTTAATACATGCAAACATGATCCCATATGAAAGCAGGCACACAATGCAGGAGTGGACCCTGCCAGCATCAAAAACATAAATGACATAAGGGAGTTCAAACTTCATAGTGGCAAACAAGTTGATTTCAACACAGATATTCATTATACCTCATGTATGTCATGCTTATGTGCTTATTCTACAATGCAATAGACACTCCTTTTCAAACAAACAAGAGAGGATAAACTAAGGCACCGGAGTTGCCACCCATTTACTGGGAATGAAAACATGAATGCAAAAGACTTGGTATAATAGCAATTATATTTTGGAAGTCTTAAAAACACGTTGTTAATTGCCACCATATTAAAAGATAAACCAATCAATTGCAATAAAGATTTTGGTTAATCTAAATCTTACCTCCACGAATAAATATGGTTACTGCCCTTGAATTTGCACAGTGTTCAACATACAGCATTCTATCTTTGGTTGTGCCAAAAGCCTTTTCCCGAACCAAACCAGCCTTCACAAATAAAACAGTAAGAGAAAAGGAAGAAAGAATAACACATCAGTGTCACTTGTACTACAAGAGAGAGTAAAAACATGTGAATGCATGAATCAATAGAGTTCGGTCACTGAAATGCAAGAATCTTTAAAAATGATGCAAGCCTTTAAAGAGAGTCGTTCTAAAACCTGACTCCACTAAAATTATTATAGTTTAGTCTTCTTCTTAAGGATAGAACCTGGTTTGAGAACACAAAAAGACATGATGCTATTATACCCAGCCTCTTTTTCCATAATGGAAAAGGGTATATAAATAGGAAACATTTACCTTTCCTAGCTTTTCTGGTGTCAACTCCTCGAACCTTGGCACTATTCTTCCACCTAAAATAACAATACCCCTCATTTCATTAATAATCACTTAAATAATGACAGCAGATTTTATAAATGCTCAAGTGCTTGACCCAAATATATGAACATGTATATATGACATCTAGAGAAAGAAGCTTAATTGACACAAACCTGTGGCTATTGCTATCAGCTCTAATTCTACACCACCAACCCACCGGACTGCAGGTAAGTCCCTGTGCATTAATAAATGATTTGCCTCATCATCAAACCCCCATTGACAGATAACCAAGGTTGCACCAACACCCTGAGAATCAAATTTATACAAAAAAAATGTAAGCGGCACAAATAGACAGTAATATAACTCTCCTAGCAATTTAAAGCAACCCACCAAAACGCATAAAAACTATCAAAATCCTCAAACAACCTGAATACCATCCAGATAGAAATAGAAGAACGGACAGAATTTGGCGAAACCAGAGAAATAAAGGGAATGTTTTAACACAACAAATATAGGGGAGATGGGTAAGGGCAGAAGTTTAATGTCTCATAAGAGAGATGAGCTTGTACAATTGTTCAGTGACACATTTTTAAAGGTGAAACAAAGTGCAACCCACCTTGCATTTCTGAACCATGTTATCGAAGTACTGCTGCTCTTGCTTACGCAAAGTTTGAAACTTTTCAACTGTATCAATGTCCATCTTATGTTTAGTCTTTGGCTTAGGTGGTTCAAAGGGGCAGGTCAAGATAGCAATTTTTGCATCTTCAATTTGCTTTGGCATCTGTGGATGACTCATTTCCTTGTCAACAACTATCCCATAAATTAGTTCAGTATCTTCCAACTTGCCTCCTACTTTTCCCTCAACCTTTATCAAATCTAGATTAACATCTTTCCTCTCTAAATCTGCAACAGCAAGGACTGCTTTAACAGAAATCTCTGCTAAACTGCGCTTGCACCGATTCACGCTGCAAAACAAAGAGAGATGTAGCAATTAGAGTATATAGCATGTGACAAACAGTCGAGGAGTCCAACTATTACATATCTTCCTGGCATGCCCAAGTTTTGAGGTCAAACACCTTCAATTGAGAATGGGAGTTTCCAAGATGTAAAATCAGGCTGCATCTCACCCAATTCAACTACTTCAAACTCCAGCCAATGCATATAGCTGTACACTTATATTTCCAATCCCTATTCAATACCTTGAATATTCAAAGTTGAACCACCCTAAACTCAGCTATGACAGCGCCCCATACATGTGCATGAGAGCGAAAACATAAAAACAGCTTAGAAGATTTAAGGAGATGGGAAACATATATAGGTATGAGCAACTATCAAGATTTATGTAAGACAATTATCGTTTATACAAAATAAGGAATATAAATGAATCATATGGCACTGCATTATGCGTGATAAAAAAAACAGCTACTCTTGGCTTATGTTGACACATGCTAAAACCTCTCGTCCTATGACTTTGGTTTACCATATTCTCAGTTTCCATAAAGTCCATAACAGATGCTCTAGGCATTCAGAGCTGTGCCTATATATATATATATAAAGCCAAATGTTCGAAAGAGCAGAAGCAAACTTACATCTTGGAAGACAAAGTAGTCATGCAAGTTTGAACCAAGGGCTCAATATTATTAACTCCAAAGTCAAACCTCTGAGCAATCTTCTCCAAATTTTCAACAGCAATTCTAGAAGCTGTCTCGTAACCCTCAGCAACCCGAATGGGGTGAACCCCACGCTCCAAAAGCTTCTGAGCCTGCTCTAAAAGAGCACCAGCTAAAACAACAACACCAGTAGTCCCATCCCCTATTTCATAATCCTGACTCCGCGAAAGCTCAACCAACAGTTTTGCAATCTGATTGTCCACATCCATTTGCTCCAATATCGTAGCACCATCATTTGCTATTCAAAACATTTTACAGAACCATTTCCATAAGTAGCAAATCACAAACCCTAAAGCCCTAATCAAACTAGATTTGAACTTTAAAAACCCTATATCAGTCAAATACATTAAAGAGAGTGAAGGGTACTGACAGATGGTGACGTCGCCGTCGGGGCTCTGGAGCATTTTGTCCATGCCTTTGGGACCGAGAGAGGTTCGAAGGATGCGAGAGACGGCCATGCCAGAAGCAATGTTGGCCTTTTGAGCATCGAGCCCTCTCAATCGAACTTTCTGGTCTTGTTCTTTGATTATTACGAAGGGTCTCCCAAATTCATCGAACGCTAACGCCATCACTCAATTCCAGAATAATTTTAGAAGGAAGGATTCTGTGAAATGAGAAACTACTTCAACTAGTAACAGCGTTGTAGTATATTAACTAACATATAATTCCCGTGCCTATTTTACTGTTGCGTTCACTGTGCACTCAGAGTAGAATTACTGTGGATTGTGGCAGTGTAGGGACTATTGTGCCCTTAATAAAACCGGTTGTTTTCTTTTATTCCCGGGGCTCTTTTTGCCTTTTGCTTTGTTTTTTTTCCCTCTCTTATCTATTCATTTCGGCTTTGCTTTGTTTTTTTTTGTCTCTCTTATCTATTCATTTCGGCCAGAGAGGACGAGTTGCTATTTTCTTATGCCTGCAGGTCGGGCGGTCGTTTGTGGGGGTTAATGGCCTCATTTCGGGTTGGTCTGAGCCGGCGATCGGTTGTTTCGTTGTCTGGGTTCGCTGGTTCGACTTGCGGCTCCATGAGGTATGCTTTTGGCCACTGTTTTGCTTTAGCTTTGGGTTTGCTGTGTCTGCTTTGATTGGGTTAATGGGTTCGGTTTCTTTGCTTTTTTTGCATCTTCTCTCTCGATTTATGCTGTATTATGGGTGGGTGTTGGGTCGTTGGTTTTATTGGGTTGCAATTGGTTCGTTTTTTCTGATTTTGTCTGGTTGGTGCTGGGCATTTCATTGGGTTGGGTTCGGGTTGCTTTTGTTTTGTGGTTTGTGTGTGTTGGGGAGTGGGTAATTGGTTTAATTGGCTTAGGGTTGAGTTGGGTCTTCAATTTTCTGCTCCTTTGATTCTCGGGTGAGCTTGGGGTTTGGTTGACTCTGTCTCGGTTTGCTCTTGGTTTGGTTTCGGGTTGGTTACTTCTTCTTTTATTGATCTCGGTTTACAGGTTCAGTTAATTAATTATTGTTGTCTTTTGCATTCCATTTCATTCCTTCATTACTGTTTTCCTTTGCTTTGATTAGTTCGGTTTACAGGTTCAGTTAATTTGATTAGTTCCTTTGCTTTGATTAGTTCGGTTTACAGGTTCAGTTAATTAATTATTGTTGTCTTTTGCATTCCATTTCATTCCTTCATTACTGTTTTCCTTTGCTTTGATTAGTTCGTTTAGTTATTACTGTTGCATTCTGGTTTGATTGCTTTTGTTAATCGTTTTGCGTAATGTCATTTCACATTAATGCATTTCTCTGTGTTTGGCAGGATCACATGCTCTTATTTTGGCCTCTTCTGTGTTGACGGATCGTGGATTGGATTACGCCGTCATTCTTTGTGTCTTAAGTTATGTTCTATGTATTTGCCTTTTTTGGTTTTTGTTCCCTTTTGTCTGCAAACTTTTGATCCCTCTTGCTTCGTTTGGTTCTTTCTCTTTCTGCCTTCTTTTCTTTTCATGCTTGCTTGCAATGTGTTAAATGATTTGTTCTAATTCCTTGGCTGTTGTTTTATGAAGCTCTTGCCTACTCATTATAAGTTGTTGCTCCTGTTGCTGTCAAGGCTGTGTTGCACTCTTTGTGTTATTCATGCTACTTTTCAGGTTAGTTGTTCATGGTTTTCAGTTGTTGTTTGCTGGTTTGTCGTTTGTCTTTGTGTTTTAACCTCTCATAATCATCGGTCACAATTGCCATTTTCTGTCTAGCCTTCGGTTCAAGGCAGTTGATAGTGGCAAAAAAAATATTCGATGTGCACAAAACTTTGATATCCTGAAAAAAAACTAACATTAAAGACTCCATGCATATTATCATCAAAGTTCACCAAAGTCTCAAGCTTATGTTAGCCATAAATGGCGGGGATTGTTTCCACACTTCAAAGAGTCGGCCATAGTAAAAAGTATGCAAAAAAGTTTAAGGAATATTGCTGGTTTAGATTAGAGGGTTTGGAACTGGGATGGAAAATTTTTAGGATACAAGTGTTTGGGAGAGGATGAAAATTTGGGTTAGAGAGGAAATAGATGTTTTTGTAACTTAGGATATTTTTATGGTGGCCATGTTGGGTGTTCAGTTGAGAAAGTTGTTGTGAGCGAAAATTTTTTCACCCGAGATAAATGTAGGGGTAGAAGAGAAAAGAAAACAAGAGAGTTATTTTTCAAACTAGGCCACATACTTTGTCTATTTATTTCCTGAATTATCACTTTTACCTTTGTGTTTGTTTCATTGTGGTTTTCTTCTACTCCTTGAATGGTTTTGATTCTGTAATTTTTTTTTTCGTATCTAACCTTTTATGTTGGGCAAACTTTGATCATTTAGTTCTTAAAGCCCTTTGCTTTCTCCTATGACGTTTATAGATGTTTGATTTGTCTTGGTTTTGTTTTGTTGTTTTGGAATTGAGCAATAACCATAGTTCATTAGAGCTATTGTTGTAGGTGTTATTTTACTGTTTTAGTTTACATATAGGGTCCTATTTTTTTGGTCTTCAATACAACTGACTCTTGGTCCTCTGTTGCCTTTGTTGTCATTCTCTATGAAGAATATTCATATAAAGATTTCATTAAGAAATTTAAAAAACATTGGGGTTCTAGATGACAAGAATCAATAGGCAATTTGGTTGATGGATATTGCCAAAATTGAACTTTTACTTTCTCTTATTATCTTTATCAACATCATCTCAGAAAATGTTTTAAGTGATTAGCCTATATAATCAATTGCAAGCAATTGAACATCTTTTTATATGATTTCAAAATTGAATTGATGCCATATTAAATTTCAGCCGGATATCAAGGCTAAATATGAAAGCTCTGAACATGCTCTAGGTTATTAGCCTATTGACTCAATCGCAAGATATTGAAAATCTTTGTATATTGTTACAAAATTCTATTGCTTGCATATTACAATTTTGATGGCCATCAAGAATGAAATCTAAATTTGTAGCCCAAATTATGACCATGGTTATAATTATAATAGACTAGCTGGACTTCGAAAAATATTTATTCCTTTTTGCTTATCTTTGTTTAGGATTGAGATTTTTCCTCTAACTTCAGGCTTTTAAGATTTCTAAAACTGCTTATTAAGAGTACAACATTAGAATAAGGAGATGCATCATGCTGAGGGTGTAAATGCTAATGTAGAAATGGTGCATATATATTTTTAAATGAAGATGTTTGCCTCCATCAAAGAAAACCAGTTTCTATGAGAATTTAGCAAAACGAATTGAGCCTAACTTCAAAACTTTATTAATCAACGTTCTCAAATTTACAAGCAACATATCTTATCCAATTGCATGACTTCCAGAATCAATTTCTTAACAAAGTCAATGCTTTTTATGCCTTTTCAGTCCACTTTCTCCTATGATGTTTATATATGTTTACTTTGTCTTGAATTAAAAAAAATTATAGCATAGTTATGGTTTAATATGTATTCTAATGATGGAAAAGTTGATTGCATGTAATGATGTGTTAATGGGGTTGGTTGAATGGTATAGAAGCTCATTAACAAATCCTATGAAAAAAGGTGGCAATTTAATAATTCACAGCATAATTATATAATCAATGGATCAAAATGTAATGTATCAATCACCTTCCAGATAGGATATCAACCTAGCCCTCACAACGCCTAGGCGAACCATAGTTGCTCACTGATTTTACTGCATAACTCAACAATGATTAAATCAAAACAACTACATAGTTTCAACAGACTAAGAGAAAATTTATAAAAAGAAAGCAGCAGTAAACTAGCCATAGGGGAGACTGGGATTTTATTTAATTTCAAGAGTAATTTAAGAACCTTGGAACAACATGTAAATCACATCAACCATATTAAGGGAAAATTAGAAAGTGCAATCTGATCTGAAGGGACCATGAAATATAGTCATGGCATGGCTTTGGAAAAATCTTTCCTAAAGATCAATCCAAAAAAATATGAAGATTCATATTCAAATTTGATAAACTGGAGTCGAGCATTTAACACTAAATTAGACGCCAGTGAACTCAACTAAGCATATAAAATATGTAAGCTAATGACAAAAAAAATATGAAGATTCATATTCAAAATGATAAAGTTTTCATGCTTTATCAGGTGAAAAGCATTTTGAAAAGCATTTTTTATCACCAAAACAAACACTAACTTACTACAGGGACCACAATCATTAACATATGTTTTTTTCCTTTAAAGAAGCTTCGTGAGCTAAAGTATATCCAATCATTCATAAGATTTTAGACGAGAGCTAAAGTATATCCAATCATTGATAAGACTTTAAACCAAACCAGTACATGCAATTTACAGCATGCATGTAAAGGATTTGGACATGGCCAACAAATTCCAGCACAGTCTAGGAATTGAAAGTTATAAAATTGCCAAAGAAAGAGGTGGGAATGTAGATAGTTACAACAAGCTATCATTGCATGTAATGATGTGTTAATGGGATTGGTTAATAATTCAAAAATCTTCCAATCAATTAGTCAATTTCAAGGTCACATGCTTGAGAAAATGCCAACCATCAATTTGAAGAAATTCCAAGAAAGCTTATTGTTTGGCAAGAGACAGTAATTGCCCATGAGCATCTTGATCATTTACTTCACAATTTAGGACTTTCTTAACAAGGCGCTTATATTCATTCACGTTTGCGGTGAGGATAGCTATGGAAAAGCTCATCCTGGACAGTAATTATTTTATCAGGACAAAATGGCAGAAGTACTCAACTGAATGTAAATAATTCAAAATCACCTTATTTATGCAATTGAACTTGGTTGTTTATTGTGTTTCTCAATACAGAATAGTTTCTCATTATTGCACAAGCTCTTTTTATGTTGAAAAGAGTTAAGATCATCCTTATAACTTCATTATTTTAAAACTTTGACAACTCCTAATTCAAACAACAACATTAGAACAAGAACGTACATCATGCTTAGAGTGTCAATGCGGATAGAAGTTAGGTTAGATTCATATGATCCTTCAAGAGGTGTTGCCATGTTCGATGTTAAATCAAATATGAAGTCCTCATTTTATTATCTTCGTTGCAAATTAATGTTGATTTAGCTTTTCTTAATCCATCTTTTCATATGTTTCAGGCAAATTTGTTTTCACACGGCTACTTTAAGTGTTCATTTATTGCCTTTGACGATTTTCTATTCGGCACTCATCTTTTCCTCTGCAAAATTTGCTGGACTATTAGTCAGGTTTGTTTCTTTCATGCTTCTAATATAGAAACATTGGAAATAAAGTTTCCAGACCATTATCTTTAGGCTGAAAATCTTTATTACAACATTCTTTGTTAATCCATGTTTCTTTAAGTCTGTAGCAATTGTAGTTTAGGTGACGCTTTTTACTCAAATTGCCTGCTTTATTTTCATCAGAATTTTTTCCTTAGATGTTAACGCAACTTCTCATAAATACCTCGGCGCAACTTTATTCTTTCTATATTGTTTTTCCTTTCTAACATTTGCATTCAAAATCAGTTTTCACTTAAAGGCTTTACATGACAAGTCGCTGCCAACGTCGACAAATTTTAGTAAACTGTGTATTATTTCCAACGTCAACCATTTATTTCCCAATATATATCAATACAATCAATTTGATTTGCTTCATTTTCTTTGAATATTAAACTGTGTATTATTCGATGTATATGTATATATGTATCTATATGTGAAATCTTTGTGTGTAAATTGGCTCTTTTAATTTTTATCTTATGTGTGTGATGTAAGATGGAGTTTGAGAATGAATATAGTCTTGAGCATATTCTGAAATGAATTATGCAGTTGATTGTATTAAAAGTAGAGGTGATTGTGGATGAAATGTGATTCAAATTGTGTGCAGGTTGTGTTATGGATAACTTTGGATCTCCCGATATAGGGGAGACTCTGCCGAAATTTGGTTAGAAATTTCGGCGAGAGAATTTTTTTGTTTTCCTCATGCTTCATCTACCTTTTTTATAGTGGGAAAAATTAAAAAAATTAAACAAATAGGAGAAAATAATTTAAGATTGTTACTAATAATGCTTCATTTTTTGCTATTCATTGTTTTCGTCTAAATGTTTATGTTAGATCTACTTGAGTATGTTTGATTAGTGTCTATAATGATTTTTACAGCATATGATGTTAATTTTTAACTATTGCTTTGCTAATTTGCTACATTTGTTCTTCCATAATATTTCCTTGAATTTTCTATTACATGACTTCATTTCTTCATCATTTAATTTATGACCTTGCGATTTTTATTTTTTCCAGGAAGATTAACAACAAAATGAGAAGTCTCATTTCGAAGAGGGATTTTCACTTCGTTATGCACCTCAACATCCCTCTGTTTTGCACTGATGTACAAATTGTATAGTTAACGCTCTTTTGTTATCTTTTGTGACACTGTATACATTCCAAAAGATGTAACCTATGATTCCGAAACAAACTCTTTTATGTTATGGCTCTTAACTTTTTATACAGGCTATATTATAAGTTTATTGTTATTAATTTAATTATATGATATTATATACACAACAATGCCCGCGGCAGCGCGCGGGCAATATAGCTAGTACTATATAAGCGAGGTGGAAGAAAGAACCGCTCCCCCTGTCTCTCTCTCTGGTTTCAAAGCAAAGCCCTAACACGATGATACGCTATTTTTCTTTTCACTCCACTTTTCAGGCCTGGGCTCCATTTGTTTCCTCTGATATGTTGGGCCCATTATTCAATGGGCCCAATGAGTTTCTTATACAGCCTAGATTATTATATCGTTTAAAATTTGGATAAACTTTATTTATAAACTAATTAATCCCTAGCGAATAGACCCGTATCTGGCTCGGCCGGTTTTTTTAAAATGTTCTTGTTCTTGCTCTGACCTTTGTTGCCATAGTCGGGTTGGCCTCAGCAGCAGAACCGCTTCTTCCACAACCTCCCTGCCAGCAGAAGCACCTCTAAGCGATGACTTTATTGGCACCGATGGTGGTGGTGCGGCTGGTGCACCCTCTGGAGGTGGTGCTGTTGTTGCAGGGCCAATGGGATGTGTTTCAGCAGCTGGGGGGCCTTCTGAATCAGCCAAAAGTTATTCCGCCGCCCTCAAGTCCTCCGCCATTGCTGGAGTTGCCGCTGCTGCTGGTTACCTCCTCTTCTAAGCAAGTTCGATGCTATAGTACGTTCGAGAAAGATTCATGTGTTTCGAATTTCAGTGCAAGAGTTGAGGGGTTTTTTTCAAGAACATACGGTGCTCGATCAAGATGAAGTTGATTTTGATAGCTTGGTCTTGTAATTGATGTTTCTCTGTTTTTAATATCGAAGCCATTTTTGCAGCAGAGCTTCGTACCACCACAGAAAAACTATGATTAGGACAATGGTGTCCCCTTTCCCTTCGTATCAACATGAAAATAATATTTGTTATCATGGTACATCTACACTTCTAAAAGTTTTTTATTTTTTTTATTTTCAAATTAGTTTTTTTATATTTTTGTTTTGATATACTAATATTAACATAAATTTTGAAAAAAAATAAATTATTTTCAAGTAAAAAATATTTTAAAAAACAACTTTAACACATTTCGTTAAGTTGTCAAAAATACTTTTTTGATATCATATAGAAAATAAAATAATATAAACATGTATTGTAAAATCATAAGTAGTTTTTTTAAAACTAATTATATATTGAATTTCAACCAAGAAATTAATATTATGTTAAATTTTGATAAAATGATTCAACAATATTATAATCAATGATTGATCTAAAAGAGAAATAAGATATAAATAGTATAAGTTAAAAAAAATGATGATTTAAAGAAATAAAATATCTCAAAACAAAAATGAAATAATAAAAACAAAGTTTTTATGCTAAAATCTCTACTTATAGCTCGTATCTCCAATTTTCACATATTTTTTATACATTCAATTTTGATTTCTAACACAGCATTTTCTCTTGTGTAGATGAATTACAGAGCTTGCCATGTATGGATGGAAAGCTTGAAATATCTAGTTTCCAGCCCAACTTGAATCACAGTAAAACCCCACATATAGCAACTGAAGTGTCTCAATCAATACACAGAGATCTAATTTAATAGATTTGACAAAATTCATCTAGTAACTTTGATCCTCTAAAACAATATATTCTTGAACTCATGTAACGTAAAACTTTACTATAATATAGTTCCATGTGTCTAGTATTTCCTAATAAAATTTCAACTAGAGCTTCAAATATTTTAAGATCTAATTCGAACTTAACTTGGTTCATATCATTAATTTAGCAAACTTTTAAAATCAAACCAAGTTTACCAATTTTGTTATTTTTGCACGAGTTAAATCTAATTTTACTAGTTTTCAGGTTTTTAAACTAATTTTACGTGTTAAATACATATTATCTTGTAAAATCATATAATCTTACGAATCAACTCGTGATTTTACCAACAATAATATTTCATTCCCTATATACCATATAGAGTTTTATATGAATCGTTATTACAAAGCCCATTGTTAAAAGTTCAGACGCTGGCTACAAGTTTTCATAACAAAGTACAGTGTTGTCTTTTAAGCATACGATAGAAGGATAGGATCCGAAGCTGGGAACTCTATAGAAAATGGAATGATATTTTATGAGAACACAATTTCTAATATTTGTGATGACAGAGGGTTACGAACAAAGCCAAAAACGAGAAAGAAAAGAGCCGTATATCGAGGCTCGAGACTTGAAAATAGATTACAAACACCTAAGCACACAGCAATGGGGCAATGCTCCTTCCAGTTTTTGCACAGAACAAAGCTCTCAACTCTCCAGGTAACACCTTCTCCACCCACACCAAAACAAAAAAAGCAAAAAGGGACAAAAAAAAAATCAATGGTTCAAACAAATGCATGATATTTGGTGGCATTGCTGAGGCTCTCATCCTCAAGAAACATAACATAATGACGAAATAGTAGCATTCAAACCAATAGCCCCAACAATTTGAGCAACAGGGAAACTTCAAAATTGGCAAGGTAAGAGCCCACAAGAACGAATGGCAGTTGAGCTATGGTTCTACAGAGAATCTGCGACAGACCAAGCACTAAAATCTGATGAACTTATCCTCGATCTCCCATAAATCGCTCAATGGATGTCAATCTGACTAATTAAATATCCCTTTCTCCCCTCTCCCTAAGAAACCACCCGGCATCAGATGCAAGATTCCTAAATGTAACAGCTGAACTAATCAGATCAAACAATCAATTATATTGCCCAATCCAAAATGATATCAAGTTCACTACCACTGCTGGAGACAAAATAACATGCTATCATGAACAATAAGCACAAACGGGACCAGAAAAAATAAACGATAAATGCAGGTACAAGATAAAACCAACAGCAGCATACTTGATACACCTTTAGCAATTTTCCAAGTCATGGATCAGAACACTTAGCGTGCAACTTCAAGATCTGTGCCTGTCCTTATATACAAATACAAGAAGATTGAAGACCGAAAATCTAGTAAACATCTTAAACTCTATATCCTAATGAACAAGCCAGAAAACTATGGTTTTATACAACAGATCCATCAGAACTACAAAACACAAGAAGCTGATGGCATAAAACCAATTCCAAAAAATGAGAAGAAAAAAAAAACTGGATTTTTACATTGTTACAATGGAAACAGCTACCCATCATTATGCAGCGTTAGCTCATCTCTGACCCTTCTTACACTGAGATAGGATGGCGAATTGCAGGGAATCAAATATGTACAAAGAAGAGCCTCATTGTCAGTACAAGGCTTTTTACAAGCTCACATAAGAGCTATATTCAATTAAACAAGTGAGGAGACTAAGCTATGGACCTAATACATATATTCATTTACAGAAGGGAGTCTGGTGATTTACAAAATATAAACATGATGCTCGGATCTCGAAACTTATCACAGACATCCCATACATTTTACAGCTCGACAAAATACATCTCTTTCTGTACATATTATCGCCAGAGCATTATTTGCAGATTCCTAAATGATGCTCAAGGAAAGAAAGAAAAGGCAAAAATATCAAGGCTTCTTTTGCAAACTTTGCGGTCGAAAACCATTATGGGAGGAACCAATGAAGCTGCTCAATCTAACACATCTTCCCCCAGACATCAAAAACTGATCAATCATGAAAACAAAGAGTTGCCCAGTCCACTCCCTGGATGGATAATAAAGGGAGAACCCCTATGTCAAAAGGCATATTAAAAGAAAATAATTTGTCAAAGACACCACTGTAGATTCTACCTCTATCACCCAATATATTAGAATGAGCATTGCATACTCAGGACAAATCAATCAAATTCAACTGCTACCTAGTCCAATTTTTCACCAAGCAGTCCTATGTCAGACATCCATGACAGACAAAGATAATTATTTATGTGTTATTGTAGTTCATAGATTAAACCATCCAAAAACTGCCAATTTGCTACAGTTGTAAGTTGAATTGTTCAGAACTACAAACAAAGGTAAGATTTGAAAAAGAAATCAAGTATATAAAAAAAGGGATAAATGAACCTCTCAAAACTACCAGAACAGGCATGTGGGGATCAGGATTACAATTGCTGTATTGATATACATGTTTCATGTGCAGGACTACTATCCTAGGGAGTGGTTTTAATGTTGCAGCATGTGGTCACAGTTTGAAACAATGAGCATAAGGATCAGAAATGATGATAGGTTTGGTGAAGTGCAAGATAACAATGCGATGGAATAAAGAAAGCGTGATAGAAGAAAATAGCTATTATTTCTTTGCCCCGTTACATTACATTTCTACCCAAAATGTCATTGTGTAAACTTCAGATAGAAATAAGAAAAGATAGAAATGCATAAAGAATGAAGAAGAGATGGAAGAATGAAACAATGCAATCTAGCCTTGCATAAAAGGCTTGAAAACATACAAATTTTATGTCAAAACTCAAGAGCAACAAAACAAGAAGTTTACAGCCCCACGTATACACCAAAAACTGTTAAGCTCAAAATTTAGGTCTTGAAAATGAACTTCGCCGTAGCAATGCATTACAATCTATATTTGAACATTAAATGCCAAGAAGAAGTTAGTAATTCACTTCACCAATATGTATTGGGCAAAAAAAAAAAAGCAATAGGTGGGAAACACCATCACCGTTGCTATGGATTAAATTGAACCTAAAATGAGCGCACCAACATCCACTAACAGGCTTACAACTATTGATGATCTATCTTCCACAGCTAGAACAACACTTGTAGACGTTCACTCCCATTACTTGTATTAAATCTGAGGTTGTTGAACTTAAAAAGACAAGATATAATATAGCCTGAAATGTACAGACTCAACATTGACTTCTTTTCTTCTTCAAAGACTATAAAAGGTTTCCAGACAAAGAATTAAGTGGAAATGGGAGGACCATGCAGATGGGCTATTTCTTAATGCAGGTAAAGTAGCAGCATGCTGGGATTGACATCAAAGGCAAGATTTCTTCCCAAGACCATGCTAGTAGCCATCAATGATGACACTAAACCAAATAATACTAGAAAACGAATTGAAGCAATGGCATGGAATGGAAACAGCAAGCAACAGTGAAATACACAACATATCAACTAGCTACTTGAAAAACAGAAAGAGAAAACAGCATGCCAAACTCAAGGCCAGAGGCATAAAAATTAAGCAGTGTAGAAAAATGGTGCTGGATTATAGCACTCCAAACTCTGCACTATTATATGCATCTGGCAAAGCCTGAAGCTTTCACATAAGCACTAAAAAAATTATAAAATGATAGACAGTACGCTAGTCATCATCTAAAACAAACCCACAGAGAACAAAGTTTCATGCATATCAGGACCACAAGCACTCGAACTGAAAATTCAGGAAAAATATAAATCCAATGGGATGCTCAGCTGTGGGATATTTTAGTCCAACCCCACAAGGAATATCCACATCGGCCATCCTACAAACAGTTACTGCTAATGTTTTAAAGCACATAAATATTAAGTTTCAGGTTTTTAGCCAATAAAGTTCAGATAATGAGGTAAGGAAGCGAGAGAGTAGCTATTCTCCCCCAATCCAAACGAGTAGAACTTACTTCCTCTCCCGAGAAGACACCTTCTCCACTGTTCTAGAAGGATGAACAGCATGGTGTTGTCACTCAGACGGTAGGCGCCTCCTCTTGCCATAGTCTACATCCCTTGATCGAGACCTGTAATCTTCTTCAGGAGCCGCACGGGACCTGCTCCGAACTCTTGAAGAAGAGTGTCCTCTATCCCGATCATCCTCATAACCCGAGTCACGCTCTCTTTGACGATGGCCACGGTAACTATCTTTCTCTTCCTTGTACTTGTGCTCCCTTTCAGGTCTGTCCCAGTCCTGTTCTCTCTCATCACGGTGCCGCCTATCAGAATTACCTGACCAGTCACGCTCAGTAACCCGTTCTTTTTCTCTAGAGGCTCCACTTGACCGAGCTCCTCCCTTTTCATGATTCCCCTCTCCATATCCATATTCAGAAGCACCCTCGTCGCCATCATAGCTTGACTCCCTTGTCCTTCGACCAGGCTCTTCTCCCCATCCTCCCATGCTCATGTCAGCCCACTTTCCTGGATTCGGCCCTTCCATTCCAGAGGAAGCCATCATTCCCATCCCATTAGGTGCCATTCCTCGGGCAAAGAAAGCCGGGTTGACATGAGGAGCCACCCCAGCAAGTCCCATTGAATTAACACCAGGAAATGAAGGCATCATGCCAGGAAAACCAGGGCCGGCAAAACCCCCATAACCACCCCCTCGCCCCATATATAATGGATCAAATCCAGCACCCATCATAGCCTGGTGAGGCATCATTCCGCCAGCAGGTCCGCCAAATGCAGGACCTGCAATTCCTTGTCCATACCCTCCACCATTGGCACCACTTCCAACTCCAGCAACATTCCCAGCCATGTTCTTGGGACCCATGCCACCTCTTCCCCTCATTGGTCCACCCCCAGGTCCTCGGTTGAGAATTCCCTGCCCACCCCTTCCCCACCCGCCTCTTCCATAGTTCCTTCCTCCATCTCCACTTTGATAATTCGCATTACCGCCTCTTCCCATGCCATCATTCATAGACCCCCTTCCCTGAGACTGGGGCTGGGGCTGACCCTGGGTTTTGCTCATGTAAGAAGCCCCCATCTGCTTGAGTGTTTGTGCAGAAGCAAAGGCCACAACACAAGGTCGTCCATTGAAAACATGTCCATTCATTCCCTCTTTGCATGTAGCTGCAGCAGCTGCTTCATAGAAGTCAACTTGGCAATAGCCTTTAGACTTACCACTAGCCCTCTCATCAAAGAATTTAATCTCTTTGACCCTTCCATATTGAGATGCAGAGCTCTCAAGCTCTGCGTCAGTGGTCCACCAATGTAATTCTCCCACATAAAGAGTGGTAGGACCATTCTCTATAGGTGGCCGTACCTGATTTTCATTAACCATGGGACGATTAACATCTGCATTTATATTCATTGGATTAACTTGCATTTGCGGAACACCTCGAGAACCAGCACTGCCAGTATTTGGCAAAGTTTCAGGCTCGTTAACAATTTTTCTACTCATATCAGAAGGATCAACCCCTGTACTGGGAGGCTCTGGTGTTGGTTTTTGAAATCCCATGTTCCTGACATGAACATCATGACTCATCTCCATGACCCTCCCTTTCTGAGCAACAGAAGATCCATCACCATAACCAATAGGCTCTACATCGTTTGCTTCGACACCAATTGCCACCTGCTTCTGCTCTGGAAAATGAGCCCCAGCATTAGAGTATTTCCCTTCAACTGCAACCCCGGCCCCAGGGATAGTAAGCACTTGTGAACCCCCGGTTTCAACTCTTGATTCGTGAGCATTTCGAGTCTGAAATCCTCCATTCCCTGCTGTAGAAGGTGGGGCTGGCGCTTCAGAGCCATGCATCTGCAAGAAATTCTCCCCAACATTGACATCATTATATAGATCGTCATACTCATCATCTTCTCCCAACTCTTCCTCTGCAAGTGCAGGTATGGCACCGCTTCCCTGATATTGCATCTTCTCTTCTTCGTAATCCATTTGCTCACCCGCCTTTGGATTCAACAAACATATACTTATTTTTTAAACAAACCGTATATCTTCACCTTTATAAATAAACAAAATAACATCACCTGTATTAGATCTTCATGGAAAAGGTAAAAAAGAGGAGCAAAGTACTACATAGCACAGAAGTAGCGGAGTACTTAGTACCCATGTTGCTATATAACCAATAACACATAAATCCTTGTATTTAAGCCTTCGTATCTTGAAGAATGACAAAATCAGATACCCATTATCACAAAACCTAAAAATCCAAAAAAAAAGTACCCATTTCCAAAATTCAAGAAATAATGAGAAAATCAAACACAAAGATGATGAAAAAAGGATAAATTGTCAGTTAGCAAACCTAATTTCAGCAAGAAAAAAGGTACTGGAAAAACAACGCAGATAGTAACAAATTATTGGGTTGCAAGAAGGCAAAATAATACCCAAAGGAAATATTAAGATTTGTTTCTCTTACTCAAGTTTTTGTGCTTTATCTTGGAGCAAACAAATTCGCAGGCTTTCTATTTTTCTCAGCTCCCGCACGAGCTCTCTCTCGCAGCCACGATTCTAAGTTTTTCTTTCTTTTTCTTTTCTCTTGCAAGCTGTGCGTCAGTTTTAACAAACAAAAAAAAAAGTGATGATGATAATAATAATTTAGTAGCTTCTTATATACATATATATATATATATATATATATATATATATATATATATATATATATATATATGTATCACTATACCCAGCCCGATACGTAGATTATGGATTGATATATATATATATGTATCACTATATATACCCAGCCCGATACGTAGATTATGGATTGAAAGATTAAAAAATAAAATGTTCTTTTAAAAGAGAAAAATACTTAAACATAAGTTCAAAATTAAGTTTTAATTCATGTCTCTTATTATTCTATTAATTACTAAATTTGATCGAGTTTAATAATACTATTTACTGTAAAAACAAATTATTTTATTGTCACTTAAATACTTTACTTTTATGAACATCTGTTTGACATTACATTTTAAAATATTTTAGAAAAAAAATTGAATTTATTTCTATTTCTATTTTTTATTTTGAATTAAATGTTTTCGGTATTTATAAATCATTTTTATGTGCTGATATCAAAAATAATTTTTTAAAAAATAATATTTAAATATATTTTTAATCGAAAAACATTTTAAAAAATATCATCAATTACATTATCAAACAAGCATAAAATATGGATGCTCTTAAGGTGATATGTTCATCATTGAATCAATGGATTAAAAAAAAAGAATAATTATAAAAAGAATACATAACATATAGCACCAAATTATTTGTTGGTTTGGGTTGAATAAATTTAAAAATTCCCAACTTGTAATATCTATTTTTTAAATTTATTTACCAACTATTATTTATAATATGGATCAAATAATTCAAGCCAATTTCTTACAACCCTAAGTCAACGAATTCAAAGTCCGGGGCGCATAGCATCATGGGCGAGTAGATGAGCAATTGAGTAAAAAAAAAAGGTTATAATAATTGTCTAAGACATTGGGTATTTGAAATTAAACCTATTTTTTTTATTAAAATGTAATATACCAGTATCAAAAATATTTTTTAAGAAATTAAATTCAATATATTTAAACACTTTGAACCATCATGTATAAAAATATAGTAGAGTTTGTTTTTGAAAATCATTTTTATTCAAAAATAAATGATATTTTTTAAAATTATTTTTAATATCAGTACATGAATATAATCTAAAAACACCAAAAATATTTAATTTAAATTAAAAAATAAAAATAAAATCATTTTTTTTCAAAATTACTTTTAAAACACAATACCAAATAGAATCTTTATTAATATATTCATTTTTAAAAATATTTAAAAAAATTATTTTTATTTTAGCTTTAAACTATTAATTTTATATTTTAAAATTAGATTATTTTGATGTGCTAATATAAAAAATAACTTTTAAAAAATTAAAACTACTATTTTTATATATTTCTAAATAAATAGCACATCAGAAAATAACTAGCCAGATACAAATCAGGTCCCGAGTTTACAAGAGCATAAAGAAGTCATAGATTGTACAAAGAATATTATTGATTATACAACAGATATTGTCGGTACAGAAATTCGGCAACACAAAAAAGGATAAGTGGGAATTCAGGTCAGCATATCTAATTAGTTCTTCCATTTATGCAGTTCAGGCAAACGAATGAATACATTTTTGTCACGGGCAGATGGAAAGGTAATCTTTATCGTATTCTAAAGAGCCGGAGACTACAAATTCGGCTCAAAATGATTTTCTTTTACTACAGGATATTTCCTATCTGGTCATCAAGCACCTACGATGAACACAATTCATTGCATTCTATTGACAGCTAAAGAGGAGGAGGCTGCAGCTAACCAATGAAAGAATCGATACTAGGAACCATCGTCTTTTCTAACAATTAAGACCAGGCGTCCATGTTTTACACCACCTCCGGCTATGGATGAAGAAAACCAGGTAAATTTGGGCCGGGGGAAGTGAAACATGGCAAGTGATAGAGATGGAAGGGATGAGGCACTCCATGGAAGTGGTGCTTGGTAAACAATCTGCCCAGTTGGGTTTTTTGCATCAATACATTCCCTTGAAAACAGGATTTGTGCGGCATATGCTGGCTCCGTATTCCTCATATTCTGCTTTTGTATGGCAGGCCTGTGCACAGAGCAGACACGGTTATAGTCTGCGATCCAAATTTAATCTGACATGAAATATTTTAACTCAGGAAATGATGCCACTAAACAGACACCACAGCTATATATATATATATATATATATAAACACCTATTTCAACCCCCCATCATATAAAAGAAAAGAGTCAACCAAAAAGCCCGAATTCCTCAAGCTAAGCACAACTAATTACACCACACAGATTTCATTCTGTGGTAAAAGTGGTAAAATAATTAGGTTGTGGCTATGCATCCGGTTTCAGAAAACAACCTTTAATTAAACCTTCTGATTTCCCTTAAAAAAGTGATGATGGTAATGACTGATCAAATTGATGTTTTGATATTGACAATAATAAGAAAAACAAAAAAAGGTCCATCTAAAGCAGCACTGTCTTGAGAAGGAACGAGTCCATAAGCCAGTGGGCAAAATGCATGGCTGATCAACATTCAACAAAAAAAAGGGCAGCAATCACCATGAAAAAAATCGACGTTAGATTTGTTTTACTTCAACTCACACTAATTCCAATAATTCATCTTGCATTCGTTGATCAATTTATACATGATTATGGTGTTATTCACTCAATTTCTTAATGTGAGCAGTGTGTTAGGATTTTTTTATTTTATTTTCATTTTTTTACAATTAAATTTAATGTTTGTTCTTTAGAAAAATGAAAGCAGGATCAAACATGCCATGAATTTTCAAATGTGGAAAATCATAGCTCAAGATTTGTCAAGTTTCTAGGCCCGCAGGCTACCTCAAGCAAACATAGTTTGAATCCAAAGGAGAAGGCAGTTAAAGTACATCATATAGTAAGGGAATGGAGAATATTGTAAGCTTTCATATATATTAGAAAATGGAGTGGCCGAATAATTCTTACAGCAAAAAACTCAGGCGTTGATGCTAACACTGAACCGCCGAACCAAACAGCAAATCTCTGGATAGGATGGCTGACTACATTCACTTCCACTGGTTGTGACTGGAGACCCAAAACAACAAACGTGTTCAAGGTTTTTGTGCTAGTCACAACAGGAATAAAAATAGAAGAAATATTATATGTTTGAAAAAATCTTTTTATTGTGCATGTAAATACTAAAATGCTTACTTTTATTTCCCCACCAAGTCTAGCTTCAGATGCAAGAACACGTGTATCCACAATCTTCTTCAAATCCCGTTGCAATCTTCTACCAAAGTCTTTGAACATGGTTGATCCTCCAGATAAAACTATATTCTAAATTCAAAATAAAAACCAATGTGTGATAATAAGCACAAAAGAAAGATATCGAGCAAATACAAGAATGTGCTTAAGTGTAACTTTGTATTCATTTGAGCAATTGCAATTATCAATTAACATCTCTGTGAGAAGAAATAGTTCATGCCAAAGTTAGATAATTACCAATTCACAATCTCTTTTCAATTATTTTTTTATTGTTCCTAACTATTGGGGGGAAGATATATTGTATTGTTTCATCAGAATGAATTTTGTACAAGGTAAAAAATTAGAGCTATTTTTTCCCTGGACAATGGATACTTCACCTTATACAAAGCCCTCCTTGTGTCAATTGGGGCAGACTGAATACACTTATCTATCACAGCTGGTAAAGGAGTGGAAAAGTCACTGCTATAAATCTCAGGATTGAAGAATACCTGGTTAACAAGTTAAAAAAATCAGGATACAAAATACAGTGGAAAACAGTATATAAGATAGCATGCACAAGGAACATATTATAATGAAGTAATGATGCTTACCAAATGCTCAGCATTTACTAAAAAATAACTCTTACATTCCTATATTTTTATTCGTGAAAATAACAAACCATCTCCAGTTACCCAAGAAGATATTGAGTTCAATCCTCAAAAAAAATGTAATTAAGTTTCAATTTGAACACTGACATGTATTCAGGAAGATGTGGCTAAAGCAAATTTCAATGTTTCAGCTTGTAACGATTTTCAGAATCATAGTAATTAGGATATCTAGAAACTACAGGGAAATGATTTCAATAAAGTAGGAATAGACAAAAATAGTGATAGCAAGAGTAACCAACAGTATTACTGCATAACATGTATGGAAGAATGGATAAGACATCTAATTGATGATTAATGATTATAAACAAAGAGCAAGATTACTCGCATGTGCTGCGCAAGCAGAAAATACATATTTCTTTTAGAGTAAATATTTCCCAAAGATTTTTGGCTTCCTAAGAAAATCAAGTGGAATTTCTCTGAGGAACAAGATGGTACTTACATCAGTGTGTTATATAAATCAAGCCTGTTTCTCATCTACATTTGGTGAAAACCATGGTTTGTCATCCAATAAAATAAGTTAAGTTGCTTGCACAGAAAATAACATGCTTGAAAAGCTAGAACTAACCTCTGGACCAAGAAATCGTTCATATCCAATGTCACAGGAATAAGGTGCTCCTGTTTTTGGTTTAATACCTCTCCATTGCTTGATATATTTTGCTGGTTCCTTGTCATGCTTGTTGAACTCCTGAATCATTTTGAGAGCCGGAATATTACTATATTATTCTAGATCCAAATGTATGTGATATGGCAGTACAGCATAATTCCAATGAAACCTTTATGCTCTTTCTGAAAGTATGAAGGCAATGCAGGTCAATATATCCAATTCAAAATTCAAATAGAAGCAAAAAAAGACCTTGACAATATCAGAACAAGTATAGCAATGCATTTCCTTCGCTTTCCGAGCTACTTCAAATGAATCTTCTGGGGGTACATTCTCTCCTCTTTCCTACACCACAGAATACAAAAGGGAAACCTCGGTCAATAGCATTGCTATACAGTCCCCGAATCCATAGACTCAAATGGCAAGTACAAATATATGGCATCTACAAGGATTAGAAAACAAGAGAGGAGCTTGAATTCACATTGCCTGTCTCTCTCACTCACAGCAAAACCTAAAATGGTTTTCTATTTTACACAAAGTAAACAGGATATAAAAAACTCCAGCGTTGCAATGGTAAACAGAAGCATAAATAACCAAAAGGTCCCAAAAGTTATAAATAGGGAAACTCATGGTTGCCTCTAAAGATCAATTTCGTGCTGAGTTGATAGAACTTTTGCAAACAATAAGGACTGAGTAGACAAGCAAAATTAATACAATGCACAGCAACAGGTTAAAAGCTAAATCACAATAGATTGATGGTGGATTCTCAATGTATGGTGACAAATTCAAGTTAGAGGTTGAATAAGAGTGCAGATGAAGCAATTGAATTCAACAATCAAGTCATAGGAAAACATGTCTTAAGAATGGACCATAATCTTGCCTCGGATGCTAGCACAAGACAGTCATTAGGTGTCACATCATGAAACTGCAGAATTACAGTCTTTACCTCTCCATTAAATGTTTCAAATGATCATGCTCATAGAACTAGAAAGAATGTTCTAAGTCAGGGAGACAATTTCTAATTTCCATTTGTTAGTTCAAAACTAAGAGGAAGTTCTTTAAATCTATTTCATGACCATAAGAATTTTTCATCTAAAACAGATCATATTTTGAGGGGGGGGATATCTAGGCATGTCAAGAACATTTTAGCAAAAGGTGTAAGCTCTCAATTAAAATCCAGACACAACTTTAAAAAAAAAAGGTTCCTTAAAAAGGAAAAAAATAAAAAAGAACAAATAAATAACTTTTCCCATCCCTGCCCACCCATTGTCATGTATTTTCCTTACTTTTCTTCTTCTTTAACATCTAAAAATAAACCAAACATGACAGGAAAAAAAAGATGCCATCAGTGAGGCAAGTATATCTAGAGTGCCCAATACCAAATCCCATTGCTAGAAGTCAAAACCAGCTTACCCGCATGAGCTGCTGGATAAATAGAGTAACATCTTTGCCAGCAATAGGGATTGACTTAATGCTGCTCCCAATAACATAACCATCTGCGACAGGTACAACATAAGTAGCTCCATCTCCAGCATCCACAACAACCCCTGTCATCTCACACTAACAAGAACTGTAGGTCAATCTCAGAGGGGGAAAAATCATAATCATAACTTAAGAACAAGATTAAAATGAAAACTTAAATACTAAAAAGGAGAGCATAAGAAACATATGAGTACTAAATTCTTCTTTTTTTCCTCAAAAAAATCAGAATGTCTCTCTCAAAGAACACATGTGCCACCAATTCAAAGCACTTAACCTTAAGCAACATAAATTAGAACATCAGCTAGTTTATGTTTTCAAATTTAGCTGCAAGAAATCATTAATTTCAAGACAGGTATTTATGTCAAAGGCTTTTCTTGACTTGCATATTTTTATTCAATGATTAATTCAAGAACACGCACACATGTACCATAGATTGCTGCACGTGACAAATAAGTCATCCCCCAAAATTCAATGACGAGGAAATTACAAACAAGTAAATTTATTCACATTCAATTAGGTAGCTTGAACATTACACTAAAACAACTAGAATACATATCAAAATGAACTAACGGGTAACCTATGACATGTTTCACCCGTTTATCATTTCAAGCCCTACTTTAAAGTGCTAAATCATAAAGCAAAAGCAAACCCTAAATTTAATAAAATAAAAATAACTAGCAAAACTCAAAACCCAGTATTTTCATTCTAAATTCGGCCTCTAATGAAATTTGCATGATTAAAAATGATAAGAAAAATCTAAAAAAACCAACCTTGGATGTTGTGTAACCAGCTGCAAGAGCAAGCACAGAATTGACCGCAATATAAAGCCCAGGAACATTAAAGGTCTCGAACATAATCTCACCGGTATATTCACGACTCTCCGGTGCAGTAAGCGGGCTTTCAGTCAATAAAAAGTAATGATCCTCAGGATCGCAACGCAAATAATTAAAAATACACTGCTGCCAGTACCTTTCCATGGCATCCCAATTATCGACTTGACCATGTTTGATTGGATAGCTAAGATTATAAGTGTTACTGGATCTCGATTTGGCAATCGCCTCGTCTCCTATAAAGAAATCTAGATCGGCCATAACCCCTGCACTATGCTGCGCAAGCCAATTTGCTTTCGAAGAAGGAGCTCGCGATTGATTTAAAAATGATTCGTTTACTGCTACTACTGATGGTAGAATAAAACACGGCTCAACATTTCCCGCAAATCCCATCTTAGTATACCTGCAAAACAACAGCATAACAAACAATTAATAAAAAAAATGAGACATTTTATCAAACACCTTGCGGGAATCAAAGAAAGGGACAGTACCCAGAGCCGTTGTCAATGACGACGGCAGGACGAGAGGTAGCGTCCATAACAGATGCAGAATGAATAGTGGTGAAGGTAGAGAGGGATCAGCAAGGAGGATTCAAAAGAGAATTTAAGCGAGAAGGTCATGGTCGAGAGAGAAGCGCGAAAAAAAGGAAGAAGACGGTGATAATGATGATGAGCTGGTAGACTTGAATCCCAAGTGAAGGCGGGCACTCGATGGCAATTTGGTGAGTAAAAAGGTTGTCTCCATTTCAACAACAAGAAGGTAATGAACTCAACAACGCAAGGTGATTTCTCCTCATCAATTTCTTCATCCTTTTATTAATTATTATTGTCGAGAGAAGGTCTTGTCTCCCTCGTCTCTTTTCTTGCTGTCTTGGATACTTTTCTTGGCGATCCGGTCCAAGCTTTTCACGCAACAACACGGCAGCAAGGACTTTTATTCTGTCTCTTATGGTGCTGTGGATTTTTTTTTTGTTTTTAAGGAAAGTTAGATTTTGAGTATTGACGTCCCTGTGGTTTCACATTATGACAAACACAGCCCTGTAGTTTTAAACTAATCAATTTACTCCTTGGAGTTTCAGTTTGTAGCCGTGTTAGTCCCTGTGTCCAAAAGCATCATCATTTGTTTTTAAGTTGACTTGTGACAGTTTTCTTTTGAATTTTTCTAATGGTAAATTTTAGATTCAATAAAAAATAAAATTAAAATCGATTTTATATGGAAATTTGTATTCATAGGTTTAAATTACTAAGATTATTATTTAATGGACAATGTTAAGGTACTTGAGTTCCCAAGAGAAGTTGCGTAATGGCACAGCAGGTTTTGAATTCGAGTCAGACTGTATATTTTTTGTAAGAATTTGAGACAATTGAAATTTTATTCGTTCATCTAGACCCATAAAATACGTTCTCCTCGTACCAAAAAAAAAGGTTAAGATACTTAATTCTTTTTATTTAATCTTTTTCACTAAATGATATGGTATTTGTTAATGGGGAATGTTTTCAAATCATGAAATGCGGATTTTATTGTATTAAATGATGCAAAGAATGTTTTAATTAATGAATCATCAATTATCTATTGTCACATTATTTAATAAAATAATATTGGTGAAAAAATTAAACATCTCTGTCATTATCCTTGTTTAATTAATGTTGCTACAATTGAGATTTTATGTATTTAATTGCTTATTTTGGAACTACAAGGTTGTTTTTATTAAAAAAAAAATATTAACAAAGAGCTGAAGTTCCACAATCTCCCTATATTTTTTATTTAAATTATATTAAAATAATATTTTTTTATTAGTTTTAAATTTATTTTTAATATTAATCCATTATATATATATATAATACAAATATTAGTATTGTGATTGTAATATTAATTGTTTTTTAAATAAAATATATTAAAATAATATTTGTTATTAAAAATACATATTTAAAAAAAACAGGTTGACTGAAACACCCCTGATCTTCGATCACCTGTCGATTATTTCATTTGAGGGACCTTGGGAATGTTAAAGCTTAAAACAAGAGTGGCGGCATCGTCTTGTGGTGTGAATGTGACGTGACGTCTATGGTGGAAAGTTTCAACATGTACGGTAAAGAGACTGGTTCAAAAAAGATATGGTGAGTACAGATCTGCACCTAAACTGTTAGATAAATTGCAATTGAGTCCCCGATCTATGAAAAGGAGGAATCTACGTCAAATCGCGCACGATGAGAATCCAAAATAAAGAATAATCATTTTTGAATTAGTATTTATATATATATATATATATATATATTCTTGCAAGTATTTCATTTTCCATGTGTTGAAAAATATATAAGAACATAGATAAGAGGTCCGGTCTTCGGGTTTGGCCAAACCTTATAAAATGTGAAAAAATGATACTTAAACGTTGTTAATGTATTTTAAAGAATAAGAAAAAATCCACAACTTGACATTAGAAAAATAAAAATAAATACAATTGTCAATCCTCGTGGATCCAAACTTACAAGGATGAATCTAAAAAATATAGTTCATAAAAAAAATAGTATAAAAAACCAGCAAATCTAAATGAGGTCATTAAAACCCACGAGTCAGGTCATGTAAACATGATAACCCAGTAAAAAAAAAATAGTTGGTTAACCGGTAACGCGAGTGACCCAGAATTTAGAATGATGCGGGTTTCAAAAGAATTTTAGGGAGAATTGACCTAGTTTGAAAATATTAAAATGTTTTTTAAAATAAAAAAAATCATTTAACTTGAGTTTATTCAAGTCAACTTGCCTGACACGTGCCCCTATACTTGCCCTGGACTGACTTCTGGAAAATAAGAGCACCACCTAAAATTTTGAATTAAATGGCAAAATTGAAAAGAAAAATCAGATGAACATGAGAATTCAAATCAATAACAATAAAAAAAAACGAGGATCAAATTAAAAATTAAAAACAAAGATCATAGATCCAAGGATGATATTGAAAATAAATTAAAAATATTAAGAATCAAAATCTAAAATCAAAATATTTAGAGACTAACCTTAAATATAATCAAACTTTGAATTGAAAGGTGACATTGAAAAAAAATCAAATCAGCAAAAAAATCAAAACAAAAAATAAAATTAAGAGATTTAAGACCAAACTGGAAATAATAAAAACCGAGAATATGGATTTAGGGATTAAATAAAAAAACAAATTAGAATTTGATAAAATGACTAAAAATAAAAAATTTAAATCAAAACACTGAGGGTGTAACCTTAAATATCATTAAACTTTGAATTAAAGGGTAAAATTAAAAAAAAACTCAAATTTACAAAAGAACCCAGATCAAAAATAAAAATCAAGAGAACGAAGACCAAACTTGAAGAAATTAAAAATATAGATTATGGATCAAATTATGAAATTAAAAACAAATTAGAATTTGATAAGAAAAGGTCAAAAATCAAACTTAGAAATTAGAACATCGAGGGTCAAATATGGAATGTCATAAAATAAGAGGACAACATTATTTTTTCATTACCAACATGAAAATCAACAAGGAGAATAGAGAGAAGAGGAAGAAAAAAAAAGATCGATGAAAAACCATCGTTGAAAACACTACCCCCACCCCATTTGGAATAGGGCTACATGTAACTTCAAATTCTGTAGCAGAAATTGATGTTATTTCATTAAATAATGGCTCAAATGTTGTTGAAATAACACGAAGCTATCTTAAAAACTTTCACGTGTTACCCTTGTGCCAACAATATTTATTTTTAATAATTTTCTCAAACATAGAAAGATTATATGTCTCTTAAACCAACTTAATAATAACATAAAAACTTATAGAAAATTACAAAAATACCCATGTACCTAAAGCTTAAGAAATTTGATTTAGGAGGCAATCTAGTTATTTTATTTTATTTATAAAAATATAAAACCCAAAAATGCACCTCAAATAATTAAATGGAAATACTTTCAAGACTAATTTTGTAATTTTATTATACTAGGGTGTTTTAGAATGTGATTACAGTTGTTTTTCAAAGTGAATCTCACTTAGAAATGCATTAGAATATTTTACTTTTATTTTTTAAAATATTTTTGATACCAGCACATTAAAATAATATAAAAACACTAAAAAAATTTATTTTTGAAAAAAAACACTTTTAAAAATGTTTTCCAATACCTCGAAAAAAACATGATAGAATTACAATGACCCTTATAAATCTGTTAAAGAAATATGAATTTGTATTAAAAGAACATATCAATGCGAGTGTGTATAGTGAAAGTATGTTTTTTTTTTAAATTTTAGATATAATATAATTTATGGGTTAAGAGCAAACATTAAGTACTTGTTTGAGAGTGTGGTTGAAGTTGTTTTTGAAATGTTTTTTTATTTATAAATGCTTTTTATTTAGAAATGTATTAAAATTCTGTTTTTTTTAAATTATTTTTGACATTAGCACATGAAAATGATATAAAAACATCATTTTTTAATTTAAAATAAAAATAATTATTTTTAATATCTTTTAAAAATATTTTTGAAACACAATGCAAAAAAAAAATAATTGCTTTTAAAAAGCCTGGTTATTATTGCAATGTGGTTGTTTTTTTGTTTTAAATTTATTTTGCTGTTTTATTTATTTTTTAAATAATTTCAACATGTTACTATTAAGAATAATTTTTAAAATTAAAATATTTAAAAATAACCATTGTAGTGATTCAGTTGAGCTGTCATATTTTTGTAGCATTACGACGTCGCAGCCGTGTTAAAAATTGACTGGTCGAGCACCCTTGTCCTTGGAATCAAACGGATCAATCAAAACTAATAAAAACAAGAATTAGGGTTAACCAAGTCATTTTCACAGAGTTTCGAGAAGAATGGGCCCGGGCCCATACATGGAAGTGTGGCACTCACTCAGCCGTAGGACACACTCTTCAGTCTTCCCTACCACTTCAACGATCACACCCCGATGCCCAAACTGCTCACGCTAGCTGTCTCTCCACAGCCATTATGACCCCACCCACCCGACCCCACCCCTCCCCTCTCTCTCTCATCTGTACAACAAACAACAACACAACAAAAGTTTAAAAGAAAAGAAATAATCAACACAAATCAGGTCATCAAATCATGCGCCTCCCTTTTTTTTTTAATTATTATTATTAAAACGCGCAATTTAGCTTAATCTACGCTTCGAGTCCACACTACACTGTTACTACAACACTGCTCTCTCTTCTCCCCCTCTTCATCACTACTGACCACTGCATCATCACCGCCTTAAATGGGATTCAGTGTGCGCACTGCACCTCCCCTCTCTCCTCTTTTACTATCATGATTCATGATTAGCATTATATAGCCTACAGGCTAGCTTAGCTACCTCCTCCTCATAAATTTATAGCACCCGCCTCTCTCCCCTCCCCTCTCCTCTTCAATTTATACTGTCTCCTGGATCTTATGTCATTTACGAGACGTTTCGTTTCGCTAACGCCTGGGAGCTCCGATCGGGTCCGTGCATTTGCTATCCGATCCGAACCGAACCAATTCGGAGCTCGGCCTAAGAAATGAATCCTCTCTGCTGCATTGCTCCGGTATCCATCGATCGGGATCGGGCGAACCCGGTTGTGGCCAAATCAGTGAGTCAGTCGCAACTAGGACTTGATTCTTCACTTAGAACCCTAAATCAAAGTTCAAAACAGAGTTTTTCAGCTCAGGCATCTCGCGACTTCGACAAGTTTTCATCGATTGGAAATCAAGAAATCGAAGACTCGAAGGTTTATAGTGTGAATGGGGACGTGAGTGTAGCGGGTATTCTGTACAAATGGGTGAATTATGGGAAGGGATGGAGGTCTCGGTGGTTTATGCTTGCAGATGGAGTGCTGTCTTATTATAAGATTCATGGACCTGATAAGATTTTGACGAGTCCAGCAGGTAGAGACAAGGGAGTTAGGGTTATCGGAGAAGGTTCTTTGAGGTACATGAGAAAAGTCAATTGGAGTTGTAGTAGTAGTAATGGCGGCGGTGTTACTAATCGGCTCAGGCAGTGCAAGCCATTCGGCGAAATTCACTTGAAGGTTGTTTCTTTATTATATATAGCAGAAAAGAAGAAGAAAATCCCTTTTCTTTTTGTTGACTTTTCCTTGCTTTTTTGTGTTGTTAATGCGAGTATGGATCATTACGAAATATGTTTATTATTTGTTTGTTTGTTTCTGCTGATTTGTTTGATATTATTGTGTCTTGCCAAACACTACTAATAGTCCCTTATGTCAGCTTGGATCATTAGGAAATTCATTTAAAGGAATTTCTGATAAACTATGTGCTGGTGGTTATATATGCTGATAATGATTTTCAAGTCAAGTGCTCCCGAATCCAATGATTTGTGTCTGTTATGTACTGTTATTTTCTTTTAATATTCCTCGAGCTTCTATCTGTTTGAAGTGTTGAGTGCATGATGTGAAAAGCTGATTTTCTTTTAATGTTCTAACGATACATGATGCACTTATCTATCTTCTCACTGATGTTATTCAATGCAGAGGCAGCAGTCATGTAATAACGTGTTATGACCCCTATTTCTAATAAGTTCCTATGCTTTTGTGGTAGTTCGTATGGGCTTTAACCTTGATTTGTAAGCAGGTTTCTTCAGTTCGAGCTAGCAAATCAGATGATAAGAGGCTCAGCATATTCACCGGAACAAAAACTCTTCACTTGTGTTGTGTAACGAGAGAAGATAGAACTGCATGGGTTGAGGCCCTGCAGGCCGCTAAAGATCTTTTCCCTAGAGCGTTGACAAGCGGTGATTTTTCAACTTCTGAAGATGTTGTCATTTCAACTGAGAAGTTAAGATCACGGCTAGTGCAGGAAAGTGTTGGTGAGACAGTCATCGAAGATTGTGAATCCATTATGTTATCAGAACTCTCTGAGATGCAAAACAAGCTGAAGGCTCTGCAACATAAACACATCATGTTGCTGGACAGATTGAGGCAATTAGAGGTGCTTTTTGTTCTTTTATTACCATCTTTGATCTGTGCAATAATAAATTTGAATATATACAAGCATGATTATAACATACTTTTACATTCCAGAATTTTATGAGAATGAAGCTGAACATCTCATTTTCATTTTTAAAACGTTATTATATTATTCACCTTGAATTTGACTCAAGAATTGCAGTAAATAGGTTTCGTTGTTTCAATTGAATTTGAGATGTTCACACCAGTAGAAGAGATGTATTCACCAATATATCAGTGGTAGTGGCAGTGACGTGGTGGTGCCGGTAGTGCTGAAGGTGGTGGTGAGAGGATGGTGGTGGTTGAAATAATTGAAAGCTATTATGAGTGGATTACTATCCTATAAAAAAAATTACTCAAAATAAAGGCTCCCAAAAAGACTGCAAATTTCAACATAAAGTTAGACCTCCTGACTATTAAGTAAAGTACCAAACTATCCTTGTTTTACTGGAATTTGCAAAAGTTATAACCCCCCTCGCTTTCAAAATCATACATAATACATTAAGCTAATCAATTAACAAATCTTCCAAAATACCTGATTCCTTGGTCAAAACGTTTTCATGGTTGATGAAGAACCAATTGATCCACTCTAGGTTTCAAAGAGGAGAATTCCTCTCTCAACTATGATATAGCCACACCATCAATTGGAATCTCAAATAAACGAGAATGACAGTGTTCCTAAATGCTTTGTATTTCCAATATGTGCACAAGGAAACAAAAAAATCATGGTACTTCAGAGACATGGAATAGAGAGAAGTTTTTCATTTTATGTGAATGAATATGTATTTCACAATTGCTGCGAACTGTGATGTTTCTTTGATGGTGATCATTTTATGAAATTTTATTCCTATCATATTTAAGCATGCAGAATCTATCATGCATATGATCCTGGATCAGTGATGAATAACTTTATCGAGGATTAATTTTCACATGTAAAATTGTTTTGCAGACAGATAAAATAGAGCTGGAAACTACTGTGGTAGATGAAACAAAGGAACGCGATTCATATTGTGGGCAAGCAAATAGACGATTTAGTGGTTAGTTTTGCTTTTAGATCTCTATTATTACCATATTTTGATAGATGTGTTGATGCTAGCGCCTATCAGGCCTTACGGGCTAAAGAGTTTACATAACCTTTTGTGTGAAAATACTTAAATCATACCACTGTTGGGGAAATAAGGAAAAAAGTCATTGGTTGATATTATGATGGAGCAAGTCAACCTTGTAGATCATTTTTGAATTCTACACGCAGTACAGTTTTAATCAATTTCCTGGTTCTTCTGTAACATGCTTTTTTGTCCCAGTTTGGCATATTGAAACAAAATAGACAAGCACACCTGTAAGTTCTCCACCAGTATCGGTTATAGTTGGTGGAGTTTTGTACTTAATGGTACATGTCTCCTTCCTCACTATAGTCTTTGACATCTCTATTTCAACTTTAGCATAAACTTTGTGAGATTTTTGAAAGGCATTCCTGCTTTGCTATAAGCTTTCCGATGACACTTGTTGTTGGTATGAGTGTTGAAAATTTACTCATATTCATGTTCTTTCCATGTCACAGATTTCTATTCTGTCATGTCAGAGGCTAGTGCAAGTGATTTTGATGCTGATAATGAAAGTCAAGATGGAGGGGATGTTGAATCAGATGACGATGACGGTACATTCTTTGATACAAATGACTTTTTGTCTGCAGATGCTTTAAGAAGTGCTTCCTATCGGAGTAGGGAAGCTATTGGAAATGCTGGTATATATGATAAAGACCACCCTTTTCCTGATCGTTTGCTTGAAGTTGAGAAGGAGATCATGAAAGTTCAATATCCATATGTTGAAAGAAGAGATAACTTGCCAGAACCGAAGGAGAAAGAGAAGCCTGTTGGACTATGGTCAATTATCAAGGACAATATCGGGAAGGACTTGTCTGGAGTTTGTCTTCCTGTTTATTTTAATGAACCACTCTCTTCACTGCAGAAGTGCTTTGAGGATCTGGAGTACTCTTACTTGGTTGACCGAGCATTGGAATGGGGAAAGCAGGTCAGGTCCTCAGCTGTGCTTTCTTTTGTGACAAAGCAGTTTTAAAGCATGATCTGCTTGCTACATTTTAGTCCAGGTAGTTAGTTGATCGAGCATTGGTGGACTGTAACAGACTTTTGTCTTTTTTAATCAACAAATTCTTTCCTTTGTTTTGTTTGCTACCACTGATTCAATTTGGTTACTAGCTGTTTCTTGGGTTCCTGGAGATTGTGATCCCCATTTAAGGAACTCGGAATGGACTAAGGTCATTCTGCCTGCCTGTCTACCAGTTTGTTTGATTTTGGAGGGCTGCCTGGTTTGCAATAAGCCTGTTTAAAGCCTTTATTTCATGTTATGGATAATGAGGTGTTCAGACCTTGAAAATATTTGTAGAAAACTAATATTGTGTCAACGAAAGTTTATTGAAAACTCTATTTTGTTGTTTTTAATTAATTCCATTCTTTGGTTTGTGTGGGAACAGTTTATGGCCGTTCTTATATTGGATTAGGATGTTGTTGTGTTAGCATTTTTATCTATACATAATGAGATTTTGCATGTTTTGCAGGGGAATGATTTGATGAGAATTATGAACATTGCAGCTTTTGCTGTATCTGGGTATGCCTCAACAGAAGGTCGACAGTGCAAACCCTTCAACCCTCTCCTCGGGGAGACCTACGAGGCTGACTATCCAGATAAAGGACTTCGTTTTTTCTCAGAAAAAGTAATGCACCTTCTTATTACTTATGTTTTAAATTGATTGTGACTAATTCTTGAACCAGATGTACAATTACTATTGATATTGAATGGTATCTAAATAGAAGTGAATCCTATTTTTCTCCTTATCCTTGATATGATGTTTGACTAGCCTTTTATTCAGGTAAGTCACCACCCTATGGTAGTTGCATGCCACTGTGAGGGAAGAGGCTGGAAGTTCTGGGCTGACTCCAATCTCAAAGGGAAGTTTTGGGGGCGGTCTATTCAGCTTGATCCTGTTGGTGTCCTCACCCTGCAGTTTGAGGACAGTGAGTCCTTTCAGTGGAGCAAGGTCACCACCTCCATATACAACATTATACTTGGTAAAATTTATTGCGACCACTATGGAACAATGCGCATCAAGGGCAGTGGCAAATACTCTTGCAAGCTCAAGTTCAAGGAGCAGTCCATCATAGACCGAAATCCCCATCAGGTAATTATTATATTTTTCATACAAATGTGGCAAAGCCATGTTTACAATCAGGGGGGTAGTTGCCCTCTTTAGTTTTTGTTCCAAAAAATAAATTATGAATATATTGAAATTAAAAGTTCACCTTGTACTTAAAGATGTTTGACCTCCTTGCCCTTTCTCCTAATTTGTAGAAAACCATAAAGAGAAAAAAAATATTCAAGTGGAGGAAGGGCAAAAAGTCAAGTGATTTCATCATTTTCCGTTCTTGTTTGTTAAAGAGATTAAGAACCTTTCCATCAATGTATATCCTAGGGCCTTTTGGAAGATTATTAATCTATAGATTGTTAGCTGCTGTTTAACCAGGCAGAATGCTTTATGAAATGTATGGAGCAACAGAAAATTTACCCAGAAAAGATAAGATAAAAAAATTTAGACGAATAATAATGACAAAAGTTTTTAAGAACTCAAATAATTAGTACTTTGAGGCACCTTAATAACATACCTTAGCTCTCTAATGGTGTGTTTAAGGTTCTCTAATCCACACATGAGACGTGGAAGACTTGTATCATTTATCCCCTCACTTTTCTCGCCATAAAGGTTGGATATGGTTTGCTTTGCCTTACTCATGGTAGATAACGACTTAGCTTTCCATGAGGCTCTGTTGGTTTTTTTCCTCCTCATGCCTGCATTATACATACATACATACATAGAAGTACTCGTAGTGCATCGCTTCCTCGTTCACATAAAATTGGGATCCACCATGATGGCTATCCGTGGTTCCCAGTTTATGAGAGTTAGGGGGTGCTACATTGGGAGCATCTAATGATCTGTTTATATTATAAGCAACATGAGAGAATATGATAACAACCTGCTCCTTTTGGGCTAGCCCAGAGCTAGAGTTGTTACAGCTATTATCATACTCTCCTCTCTCTCTCTCTCTCTCTCTCTCTCTCTCTCTTATATATATATATATATAAGAGAGAGAGAGAGAGAGAGAGAGAGGAGAGTATGATAATAGCTGTAACAACTCTATTATAATTATTGGTCCAAGGATTCTCTTATATTCTCTCTTAATGTAGGTTTATATTAATCTTGTAAGATATAGAGATAGAGTATACTATCAATATTATTTTTGTTATTCCACTTCACTTTTGCTGTAACGATCAGTGTAGTCATATCTATGCAACATGTTGAATAAGATTACAACACAAAAGTGGAGTGGGAGTAACACCACCCTTAATTAACGACTTTAATGTTGTTAAAGCTGCTAGGCTCTCTTGAGCTCCGAGGGGTTTTAGCCTGGGCCCAAGGTCCAAAGTGCAAGTGTGCTATTGGGTGAAATAAGGCCCACCCATTTAGTAACATAAAAATGGTTTAAATGATGCAATATGAGAAGTTTTTAAAAGGTGACACAACATCTTTTCTCTACTGTAGGTCCATGGATTTGTACAAGATAATAGAACAGGAGAGAAGGTAGCAATGCTGGTTGGGAAGTGGGATGAAGCAATGTATTATGTGCTTGGGGATCCAACTACAAAGCCAAAGGGTTACGATCCAATGACGGAGGCTGTCTTGCTCTGGGAAAGGGACAAATCTGATACCAAGACGAGATACAATCTCACCCCTTTTGCAATATCTTTGAATGAACTCACTCCTGGTTTGCTGGATAAATTGCCTCCTACTGACTCAAGATTGAGACCAGATCAGAGACACTTAGAAAACGGGGAGTATGAGTCGGCTAATTCAGAGAAGTTGAGACTGGAGCAGCTACAAAGACAGGTACTACCTGCTTGTCCATCTTTAATAGGCGATGCCATAAGCTGAACAAAACACAATGTCATGACTGTGCAGTTTGAGAATTTGTTTTTCCTTTTAGTTCACATTCATTTGTGCAGACTTTTGGCTGTCCAATCATCTATAAGATCTTGTGATGGAACCCCCTTTTGAAGCTTATGCTCACTTTAGTCATATTAATTCCTCTTCTGTGCTTGATTGGTTAGATGATATCAAGGTGCATTAGGATTCACTGGGTTTCAGGTTTTGTTTGTGGTTCTTTAGTGTGTTGGCGTCATTCATTCACTCATACTCATCAGGAAAAAACAAGCAGACTATATTCTCCATTTATGTTATTTTTCTCAAGTAAAATATATGTTTTCTCCCTGAAACAGGCGAGGAAATTGCAGGAAAGGGGGTGGCAACCAAGATGGTTTCGGAAGGACGAGGATGGATGTTATTGCTATATGGGTGGGTACTGGGACGCAAGAGAAAGAAAGGACTGGGATGGAATTCCAGATATATTTGGCCAGAATACTGATTCGTCTTCATGTCCAGTAGAAGAAGAGTAAGCAAGCGGTATCGCATTTCTCAGCTAATGTATTTTGGTTCCCTTTCTCCCTGTGTTTTATTTTGTTCAGCTGGGAACTCAAAACGTGAGTTGTGATATTTAAATGTTGCTTTTGTTCTGCTATTCGTAGAATCCGAGAGTTATGGGTGCACCTCGCGTATATGTTTACCCTAGGAAATCACTTCATTTACAAGGACCTGCACTCGAGGAAATTAATTATTTAGCTTCTTTTTTTTCATTTTTAATTTTATGTCTCAAATCGTTCCCATCCAAGTTAAAATGTTGTTTTGATTCTACGGAGGTTAACACTTGGAGAGAGGCGAACAAAATTTGCAGTCATAAATGTTCTCTTGGGAGGGGTAAAATATATTAAAATAATTTTTAATTTTAAAATTTACTTTTGAAGTTAGAAAATTAAAATAGTTTGAAAACATAATTTTTTTTAATTGAAAATAAGAAAAAGCTTTTTTAAGTTTCTTAAAAGTGTTTTTAAAATGGAAAAATAATTGTAAAATTAATGGCGTGTTTAATATTGAGGTTATTATATGGTTGTGTTTTTTTTAAAATATTTTTATTGATTTTTGTTTAATAAAGTTAAGTATTTAATTAAAATTGTAATTGGGATTGAGATTAAATAAAAAATAATACGATGTGTTTGGTTATTTTTGACTTTGAGATTTGGTTGTTAAATGATATTGGAGAACATATATATATATATATATATATATATATGTTTGTGTATGTGTTACGAATTATTTTTAAAATATGATAGAAATTTAATTATAATCATGACATACTAATATTAATATTCCTTATACATTAAAAAATTGTTTGTTACGGTTCCATTAGACTGTTTGCAATCCTATCACATATAAAATTCATACGTGAAATTTTATTCGATCCTTGATTATCTGTGTCAGCTATAATATTTGATAAAAAATCATCCGGGATAAAATTGAGATTACGATTATATTCAATAAAAACAACACTTTTATTCTAATATAATTATATAGTGTCATAGATATAATAATAATAATAATCTCAACTTGTGATTTATATGAATAAGCTGATATCTTTTATAAAAATCTTTACCTTTGCTTTCATACTCTAAAATAATGTTTTATAATGTGTTGTAGTATTGAATATGCACATTGAACACTTCTTCTTAACTATTTGATTGCCCACAGTACTGAAATTTTTGTAAATAATACATTTTTATTACCTTATAGCTAAAACAAAATGGCTCGGTTACTGTAGCTATGGCACTGTTCACGCACACACAAATCACTGTGGACTGGCCATTTGCTCCTGTGCTTTGCGCGTGTTTGTGCTCTTTTTTTTTATTCACAGGACTTATTTTTCTATTTTGTATGGTGGAAATAGACATAAAACTAATTGTGGCCGAGTGGTTCTCCTGCGCGCTGAAAACTCAGCACGTAGGAGTTCGAACCTCCGCCCGCAAAACTTAATTTGTTTTTTTTTTTTTTTCAAAAATCCTAATTTTGACAAAACTGAATTTGTTTTTTTTTTTCTAAATTCGTTTTTTTTATTTCAAAAATCCTAATTTTGGAAAATTATTCTGGGAAATTTGCTTTCTGTTTTTTTTTCTAAAATCAAGTTTTTTTCCTTCTAAAATCCTAATTTTGGAAAATTACTGTATGAAAAATTTGCTTTCTGTTTTTTTATAACCATGCTTCCTTTTTAAAAAAAAAACAAATAGTACTTTTCACTATTCAATACTGCTTGAAAATGTTTTCTCTATTTTTTTATTTTAACCAGGTTTTTTATTTGTTTTTTTAAACCAGAGTATCCGTTGCAGCTTATGAGCATCGACTAATCTCTAAATCTATTTTTTTAATTTTTTTCCCTATTTTTTATTACCACTTATAAATTTTTTTCATGACCGGGGTGTCCGGGTTAATTTACGCGCACCATTATTTTTTTCTCATCACTGTTTAAAAATATGCTTACCCCTTACATTTTTTTTATAACCGGACATTTTATTTTAATAAACGGGGATTTTTAAAAAAAATAATAATTATAGGACCAAGGTGTCCAGGTTAATTTTTTTCCTTTTAACCGGGTTTTTTTTTGTAACCAGGGTATCCGTGACAGCTTACGTGCACCATGACTAATCTCCGGATCAATTTTTTTTTTTTTACATTTTTTCTCTGTTTTTTTTTCCACTTATACATTTTTCTGTTTTTTTCCATGACCAGGATGTATGTATCAATTTACAAGCACCACAATTTTTTTCTCATTACTGTTTGAAAAAGTTATTTCTTTTTTTAAAAACCGGGCTTCTGTTTTTTTTAACGGGGTGTCGGGGCTAGCTTACACGCAACATGATTAATTTCTTGCCCACTTTTTTAATACATTTTTTTCATGTTTTTTTCCACTTATATAGTTTTTTTGGTTTTTTTTTTATAATCTTAGTGTCCAAACCAGCTTACGAGCACAACAATTTTTTTTTCCACGTATATTTTTTTTTATCTCTGGATCCATTTTTTGTCTATATTTTTTCCCTGTTTTTTTTTCTTATTTATACATTTTTTTTATGACAGTGGTGTTCAAGCCAACTTACGTGCACATTGATTTTTTTTCAACGTATACAGTTTTTTTTATAACCAGGATGTCTAGGACAACTTACGTACACCATTAATAATCCCCGGAACCACTTTTTCTTTAATATTTTTTTTCTCACTTATAATTTTTTTTTAACTGGGGTATACGAGTCAACTTACGGGTACCACGACTATTATTTTATAGAATGGCTATAGGATATCACAATTTCAAACAGTAATAAACAGTTATTTCAACTATGGTTTTCACTTTTCATTACTATTTGAAAAAAAATTTCTTTTTTTATATATTATTTACATAATTCTTATTTCTATCCATGTTTATATGTACATGCTCTTAGTTTTTGTTTCTATTTTTTTCCACTATTATTAATATTTTTTTAATATTTAAATTTTATTTTGTGTTGGTTATCATTGAAAAAATAATATTTGTTATTATTTCTCTTTTTTAAGTTTTTGAAGTTAAATAATTTTTTTAAATTTAATAATATTTATTTTTATTAATATTGTTAGGTATTGAATTTTCATGATTTTTAAGTTTTATTTTCTTTTAAATATATCATAATAATTATATCTTTTGACATTTATTTAATAATAGAGCTTCAATATATATTATCACTTTTTGGTAGAAAAAAAAATTTCTAGCTGATTTTATCAATTATAATGTTATTAATTAAATATTAAAATAACAAAATACAACACGCATAAAATCAATCAGTTTTCAACATAGATAAAAAAATCCAGCGCATCGCGCGGGCAAATTCGCTCGTATATACCTAAATACCCATTCTCATTGGTATAGTCGTAATAACAACATGAAAGGCTCTACCCTTGGGTCTGCGTAATTTTATCGTTATGCACAGCTACGCTTTCGAGCCGATGCATCTTACGACATCGTATCTTGGCGGAATTTTTTCCCTCTCTTTTTTACTTAAGCTGAGTTAATTATAACTTAGTCCCTATTGTTTATTGCAATCAATCAATTAGTCCATTTAATATCAGAATTAATAGAATAATTGGAGTGAGTAATTAGTAGGGAGTTGTATATTATTTATTCGACTGAAGCCCACAGATAGGCAAGTCCCCTGGCATAACATTAGCCAGAAAATTTTGGTTCCTGTCTTCTCTTCCTGAGGGAGGACTACGAGAGTAGATTGTTAAGAGATTGTGAGTTGGAGGCAGGCGATCAGCCACTGCAATGAAACAACAAGGTATAAACAGTGTAAGAACAATCAACGCCATGAAAACCGGACTTTGCTCGGTTCAGTTTTCGAGTCGTTCTCAGGTTCCTTTTCTCTTTCCCTCATTTAAGATTTCTTTCTTTTTCCATGAATTGTAAATTTTATAGCCAGCCCAAGTGATTAACCAGTAAAGACTTTACATTGTTGCTTAGATTTTCTCTTACAGTATATTTTGTAATGGGTTGGGGAGAAGAAGAAGGGAAGAGGGAATGATTGGTGACTGTATGTTGTACTTCCATGCTTCTTCTTCTTCTTTTTTCTTCTAGAAAGAATGCAAAACAAAATCCAGTAAATTTAGTGGTTAAAGCCTGAAGTTTCTTTCTGGGTAAGGGCTGGTGTTGCTTTTTTTTTTTTCCATGCTAAAGTAAACCGTTGAGAGGCGTGTTAATAAGATTATGTTTTCTCCATTCATTTTCAGGGTCTTCCTAAAGTTAAACTGAATGGTGAAGAGTTAATGTCAAAGGTGCTTAATAGAAGATGGATGTTACATGTCCCAGATACTGAAATTCACCAAATAAAGCTTTCTCCATCGCAGGGACGACATAGGGATGGACCATATGGTAACTTGTCCTTTTTGAACGATACCAAACCATATTTTGGTGATGAATTGAAGGAGAAGGGTAGTGAAGATCCTTTCTTCTATGTTGTAAGGGATGATTTGTTGCATCCGTTGGTAAATGGTAATAAAGCGAGAAAACTAGATGCATTGCTCCCCCTCCTTGTAGATTATTCCGTGACTGATGTGGTAAGCTTGCATTCCTTAAGGATATAGGATGGCGATTATATGTTATAATGCAGGGCTTCTCTTTTTTGGCTTTAGAAATTGGATTTCTCCCATTTATTGTGAATTATGTACAGAGTTTTGCATTTTTCCGGAGCAGCTGGTTTCAGGTTTTGCATTTTAGTCATGTTAATGATTGGCTTGTCCTTGTTAGATTCAACTTTAAGGGCTCTCAGCTCATGCACGTAAACATCCACTGTAATTTTTAGGCAATCATGCCATGCAGTAGATTCACCAAGCCATTCTCTCTTCAATTTTAGGGACTTTGAAGACCAATTAACTTTCTACTGGGACAATTTTCTAGGTTACATGTGGAGGCTGTCAAAGTGCGCACGCAGCAGCTGTTGGTAGGTAATTCTGTAGTGATCTAGGGCGCTTGCCTGAGTTTTATGGGATTTTCTCTTTCTAACAAGTAAATATGAGATTTTGCTTTGCTTAGTGAGATATGCATTTTACAGCTGTTTCATGCGCTGAGAGAGGGCTAAAATCACATTTGCTTCTGAGAGGTGAACAGCCTGAAATCCTAACTGGATATAACCTAATTTCAACAATTTATGGAGATATCACTTATGTTCCTAGATCTATATATTCCCGTCGGATGAATATGTTGAAGACCCATGCTGATTTGGTGGCAAGCAACACTGGCCATATTTTATGTTGTAATGACATCCTTGAGTCTTCTTTATCAGCCCAGTCTAGTGCTTCAAGCTCTGGGCACATAGATGCTCATGGAAACATCGAGAACCATTCAAGAAAAATCATAATCATCAATGAAGGGGCAGGGGATGTTGTAGCGTTACTAGGTAAGGTGGAAATCCTATTTCTGTATATGTATGTGAAGGCATGCTTGCTAAGAAATACTTTTCTCTCGGTGGGTAATTGTTAGCTTTTAGGGAGTAAGCACAAAGACAGGTTGGAAATCTAGATCCCTGGTAATCATGCCAATGAGGCACTACTACCCAGGCTCGTGGAATCTTCATATCTGGGTATCATGTTGAGGATTCTGAGTTACTCTCTGCTAATGCTCTTATATTGTAATAGATGAAGCACAATGTTAAATTGATATGCTTGTGTCAAAGAATCTCAAAGTGTTTTACCTGAGGCCTAGTTTATGCACTTTTGGATTAACCGGCAGTTGATGAACACCAGAAAAATGTCCGTGGTTCTTATGGATTGGCGTGACTTTGAAATGTTTAGTTGTGCATTAAACATTGCTAATTTCCTCATGCTCTCTGGATTGTTCTATGCTACTCTAGGCTGGATACAAAGGATAGACATTGTGCACCATATCCATTTGCTTAATGATTTAAGAGAGCATAGGCTTACTCTGATTAAGAATGCACTCTTTTTTATTATTTCTATATTATTAGTTGGAACTTGTCATTGATGCAGTTGCTAGTGCTTCTAACAATGGCTTATTTAATGTAATTCTTTCTTATAGGTGTCATTCGCCTAGTGCAGTATCTTTGCCAGAGTCATTTACTTGGAAAAGAGAGACAGATAAAGTTGGTTGTAGATGCTGGCACTGGAACAACAGCCGTTGGTTTGGGAATTGGAGCCCAATGTTTATGGTACGTTCCAGTTTATATTAGAGCCTTCAATTGACCAGACTAAAAATTTGAATGATTGTGTTACCGACCACTCCCAGGGATTGAGTTTTATTTGACCATGCAATGGCAACACTCTTAACTATTTTTGGTGAACTCTCAGGCTCCCATGGGAGGTAACTGCAGTCATGTTGGCTGATACAATTGATGCATACAGACAACAAGAGCAAAAATTAATTTCTGATTTCAGGACAAGATTTGGTTTTCATCTTACTGACCATTGTTTAAATGAAGTAGATGGAGTTGTTCACTGGGTTGGGCGCTGCCATCAGAGAAAGTGCGTAATGTGCTGATCTTTTTTCGCTCTTTCGAACTTAATATTTCCATTTTTTTGCTGTCCTTAAAATCTATGTAACCAAGTGTTTAACCTTTGTGAAGCACGGAACGTTGTTCTTTAAGATATGATTTTTCAGGGTAGGAGATTTTCATTTGAATAGCAATTATATATGCGCAGAATTGTAATAATAAGGTTTGACATGCTAAAATAAAATAATCTAGTTATAATGCCCGTACAAAATTCAGGAGCAGCGAAATAAAGAGAGAACTGACATATATTTTTTTGAATCTAGAAGTAGAAGAATTAGTCTATGAAGTTTCTTATGCAATGTGGGGGAGAACCTATGAGATAAAGAGAACGTATTAAAAACAAATTGACTTGGGTTGTATGATATTTACTGTGTAATTATCATTGAACCATTTAGTCAGAAAAGATCAAGCCCTTTTTTTTATTCGTTTCAGTGTATTCATCACAGCCTCCTTGATGGTATACTGCTAGTTTCACTAAATCTGTAATTTGACAGCATTGTTTAGGAGCTGCACGCAACAATTGCACAGCTATTCACTGTAACCTTCTTATGAATCGTGAGATCATTGCATGCAGTGTAGTCTTCTTCACAATTCTTAGTTTAAGAACATTTCAAAAGGGTTATAATGTCTCCGAGGGGAAGTATTATTCAAGGAGACTGAGAATTGCGTCTTTATTTGTGATGCCATGGTCATATACATACAGTTTAAGATCTATTCAGGATATATTTTAATTGTTATTATCTGTTTTGGCTAATAACAACTTGAGACGTGTCTTTCTCTCACCCTCTCTTTCTGTCAGATTTGGCAATATTTTGGAAGGAGAAATAGAGACATGCCAGCATATTGCACAGCAGACTGGTATTCTAGTGGATCCAGTGTATACTCTGGCTGCCTGGGAAATGGCAACACAACTTAGCAGGGAAGAAATGGAAGGGGATGCACAGGTGGTGATGCTTCACACAGGGGGCCCTCTAGGCATGTTTGGTTTAGCACAGAGGTATAAATCTTACTTCAGTAAGCTCAAAGAAGGATTGTCCTCTGTAAAAGTTGCACTTCATTAACTTTGTGTGTGAAAATACCATTCAAAGAGTTCTTCTGTACCAACTATTTGTGAATCTTCAATGCAAAATTGCGCAGATGAGTTTTTTCGTTGCTATACTGCATGTTACTGCATTTTCCCTCTCTTGTAATCTATGGACCTTGATTCCAATCTTTTCTTCACATTGGGTTCGATACACCGTTTGGAAGATTAAATTTGTTTTTTAAAGTGTTTTTCGTTAAAAAATACATCAAAATGATTTTATTTTATTTTTAAAAAAATTATATAGAAGGGAAAAGAGCCCTGCTGTGTTCTTTACTCAATCGGAACTTATCGTGTGCCAATCTCAGCTCCAAATCCAGAACAGGTTGCTACAAGGGGAATTGATTTTTTCATAATCACTGCCACATTTTATTATTTTATAGTATAGAGGATAAATGGGTCCAGAAAAAGCCCTCTGCTATCGCAAGGCTTGCTCTTAAACTTCCAGTCAGTCCCAGCATGGGCACCTGACAGGAAGTTCAAAACAAAAGACAGTAGTAGGCTGTCTGGTCATGAACCAATCGAGTCTCTTCACCTCGCAAACAGACATGTATTTGATATTGTAATAGTTTTTGCATTTGTGGTCTGAAAAACTTATAAATTAGAATCTGTTTTTATTCAAGATCTTATAATAGTTTTTTAGTTGAATTTATGCAAAACTATAATGCAGTTATTGCAAAACATAGAGCCAAACACATAAACAAACAAAACCCTAAATGAAACCATGGGAACCAGGGAAATAAAATAACAGCAGTAGCAGAAGGAGATCTGGGAAGTCGAGAAGCTATTTCTACCTAAACATTGGCTGCCTCACCGAAGAATATTTATATGTTTGAACATTCTTGATGGCGGTGTTAGTGTCAATATATATAAAGCTTTCTAGAATCTAAGACCATAATAAATACTACATTTATAAGAACACTAGGCACTCTCCTCGGACATGTCGCCACAGCAACACGATTCGCCACAGTAGCAGAGGACACGACAGGGTCCGCATTACGCACCCATGTCCCAAGACCAGGATTGAACTGGGTTCTCCCTGTTGAAAGCTCAGTAGGATTAAATAAACAAATGAGAGCAATTATTGCAGCGGCAGCCACCGTGGGATGATAGGGCACGCACACTTTCTAGACCAAAAGCAGTGGAGGCGGCGATGGAGGTGGCGGCAGCATTCCTGGTAACCGGGGGAGCAAATGAGATGGTCCCCTGTTGCCTTTGTCTTTCCTGACATGCTCTTTCTAAATAACATTCAATTCCTACGCATTCACAAAACTTTAGCCAATCATTTAAGGATCATGTTGGTCCCGAGCAGTATATTTTTGAGCGAGAAAAGAAAAACAGGTATCAGTGTTGAATCAATTTTAATGATTTGTAAAGAGTTTTCGAGCTCGAAAACAGTTTCCATGGATTATGAAGAAACAGGGGACAGGATGGCAAACCTTGCACTGTTGCATAGTACCTTCTTTTGGCATATGTAACTTGATGGGCGAGCTTCGTTTTCCTATAACAATGGAAAAAAAGCTTTCTCTTCACTTGACTGGAAACAAGTTACTGTTCATTCTCTCCTCCCCATAAACTTTTACATGGGCCTTGTTGGGGCATGCAATTCATTTTCCTAAACAAAATAAAAGAGAGAGAAAATATTGATTTAGATATAAATATTTTTTTAAAGAAACCTTCATTGAAAAAACGGAGGAAAAACAAAGAGAGAGAAGAGAATGTTGATGGGCATGGATTATTATGCTTGGAAAATCAGTGGTTAGATTCGTTTTACCCTAAACATGTTTCCAATATATTTTTAATCTATAGTTTCTATAAGCCACCTTAAAAACCATAATAAACTTATACATGACCTAAAAAAACAAAATGGTCATTCCAAAAAACCAAAAATCAACCCGAAACAAAAAATTAACTTAAGTTAAAATTTAGTTTTTCACTAACTTTAATTGATATCATGATAACTCATTGATACATATATTTTCCCATGTATAATTTATATATAAAAAAAATTGCAATCTCAGATCAATGTATTTTGATATGAATAATAAATTTTCTCTTTGTATGATTTTAAGTTACACTTCTCACAACAACTTGAAATTTTTTTAAAAAATATATTTTTTGGGTACATAATGCGTGTTTTTCAAAAACAACCTTGAGGAACTTTTCATGTTTGTGACCTTTAGATAAAGACGTGTTTGGCAAAGACACCTAACTATCCTTTCTTCATCCTTATTTTGTCCCATATTTGTGTGTTTATCCAAACAAACCCTGAATAATTTCTAAAGAGTTATTATAAATTTTAAAAATCATTTTAAATTTGGTCTTTTGTGTATCTTTTTACCAATCTCTTTTAATATCATAATATAGGCTTACATTGTAAAATATTGAGCCAATATTAAAAATACATGTTTTTATATGAAAAAAATCAAAAGATTATCTTATTTCAAAAATATTAAAAAATATTTTTTTTTGTGTATACATCCAAATTCTAAAAGTTTCTCAAACATATTTATTTAAAAAAAAATCAAATTGCATTTTTATCATGTTTTTTTAGTACAAAATAGATATCATGGCTAGTTTATAATTATCCATTGAGATTTGACTAAAATTTTAAAAATACCAAAAACATTGAGATGTTTAGCTAATATCCGGGGTATGAATTTTACAATGTAATGTTTAGTAGTGATATTAAATTAAATGAATTAATAAAAACACATGTTAGAAAATAGCTATAAACTATATTATTTTAAGGGTATAAAATTATATTGTGAAGTGTATTTACATTTATCAAGGATACAAAATAGAAATGTTAAAATCTGAGTTTTAGAATGGCTATTACGTAACCCAATTAGACAATGACTTCCTCGCAAAGCAAAATCTACATTAAACCTTAAATAGACCACCGAATAGAAACATTACTTAGAAAAATAATCAATCAATAATGCAACATATCATAGGCGAGCTATATTGGAAGGTGATATGTTTTTTCCATACACGACTAGTTTTATTATACATACTCTTGCAGAATATAAGGTTTCATAATGACCATAATATTAGGTGTTGACTCTTTCAAAATCATAACTTTATGGTTTATCCAGAACCTTCTCGATCTTGGAGGAAAATCCCTCATTCAAAGCTCTACGCGCCATGACACCCAAGTTCACTTAGGTATCTTTTTTTTTGTCATTTTTTAATTTAATAGTTTTTTAATTTCATCATTTAACATGGTTGATTAAAAATTTAATTTCATGATTATTTTCAAATATTAATAATATAAAATATAATTTTAATAAATTATCACCAAGCATGGTGAATGTTATTGTAAAATCCAATCCCTCAAAAACTTTCTTAATTAATTTTCAACTAAATTGAAATTTTTTAATGATGTTGAGATGTCTTGTGGTATGATGGGAATTCTTTAATCATTTATACATGGCTTGAAGAAATTCTTCAAGGGACATGAAAAAGAAAAGAAAATGAAATAAAAACAAATAGAGTGAGAGTGTTAAATTTGTTTATACCAGCAAAGTTTTGAAGCTCGAAACTAGCCATGTGAATCTTATTTTAAGTTATTGTGCATCGATATGATAATAATTATTTTTTAAAATATTTTTTTTATTTTAAAATATATTAAAATAATATTTTTTAAAAATATTTTGAATATTCACATATTAAAAAAATAAAAAAATTCAGTCAACTTTGTTTTAAAAAAACACTTGAGTTAGTGCTAGATAAAGAAAGTACAAGTTAAAAAGTCGATATGTAACTTTGTTCTAGGATTCCACCGCATCCATTAAAAACATCATAAAAAATTGAAAAAAAATTATTTTTATTTTTAAATTTAAATTAATAAAATTTGGTGTTTTTAGATTATTTTGATGTGCTAATGTCAAAAATAATTTTTAAAAAATAAAAAAACATAATTTTAATGTATTTTTGAACGAAAAACATTTTCAAAAACAACCGTAATCACACTCCCAAACAGGCACTAACATTCTCATATGCATTGCCTATGCAAAAATACATCATCAAAGTGTTTTAACAAACAATTTCTATGTCTAGAGACTATACCATATTAGATGTAATGAGGATATATTTTTGAAGTACATATTTGATTTTATTATTCAGGCTCTTACAAACATATCATATTTTATAATAACCATAATAATAAACACTGTCATTCAAGGTCGTTCATGGTACGATACCCAGGTTCATCGAGTAGTTTTTTTAATATAATAATTAATTTTATCATCTAGTTTAATGTTGATTAAAAATTGTTATTTATAATTTATTTTGATTTAATTTTTATATAATTATCAAGGTCCTATTACTCAATTTGTATATGATAAGTTAACTCGGGTCGATCCGATATACAACTTCACAAAAATCTTTTAAAAAATATCAACTAATATGTTTACTTATCAATATTTTAAAAAATGTTGTTCAACATGCATTATATTCTAAATTAACAATTATTTTTTATTTATTATAAATCTATTATTCTAAATTTCACTGGTGCACTATACAATAATCCAGTTCTATTTATAAATGAAAACAGCAGAATTGGCAAGAACAAAAAAAAACATAATATTCTTTAACAGAAAAGAAAAATTCTGGATTATTGAGAATTTTACTTTTACAAATAGGATATATATGGAATATTTTCAAATATAAATAATAATATTTTTTAAATTAATTATCACGAGTTTTATTGGCAAATGCAATCTCTCAAAAGCTTTCTTAATTAATTTTAAACTAAATTGAAGATTTTTAGACTCTATTTAGCATTGTGTTTTAAAGTATTTTTGAAAAAAAATATATTTTTAATTTTTACTTTAAATTAAATTTTTTTGGTGTTTTTAGATCATTTTTATGTGCTCATGTCAAAAAGATTTTAAAAAAATATCATTTTAATGCATTTCTAAACAGAAAATATTTTTAAAAGTAATCTCAACCACACTCCCAAACAGGGACAATAATATTAAGATCTCATCTTGCACTTTGAGAGTTTAAGGGTATATTTGTGAGTGTGGTTAATGCTGTTTTTTAAAATATTTTTTATTTATAAAAATATAAGAATGATGTTTTTTTTTATTTTAAAAAACTTATTTTTGACATCAGCTCATCCAAATAATCTATACACATAATAAAATTAATTTAAAATAAAAAATAAAAATATATATATATATTTTTTTAAAAGTAATGATAATGATTAATAGTATCTTAGTTGTCTGTATATGGTTAGAACGTAGAAGAACTTCAAAGAATTTGATATTTGAAAAGGCAAGGCCTTGTGTTATTTATTAATTAGCAGGAAAAAAAAATCGAGGAGACAAGACAGAAAAATTAAATGGGCTGTACACAGAGAGCATCCCTTTCCGAGTAGTAAGAAAACAACATGAAGTACCGCCATCTCCATGCATCAGACCTCGCTATCATTATCCCTTCCGGTTTCTTTTTTTCCTAAACCTTTTGGCTGCCACCATTATTTTTTTTATTCCATAATATTATATATATATATATACACATATAAATTAAAATTAATTTTTTTCAACAGACTTTTGCACCGATTTATTTAGAATATTCGATGATTTATTCTTAAAATAATACCTTCAGAACCTGAAAATAAAAAAAAATTAAAGAAAATAAGATGCTTCTCTGAAACTTTCTTAAAAATATATTCTTTAGAATTTATCTGTAACAATTCGAAAGTTTTTACTAATTAAAAGATGATTTACATTGTGTTTTAAAAATATTTTTAAAATTTAATATTTTTAGATATTTTTATATAATAATATTAAAATTAAATTTTAAAAAATAAAAAATATTTTGATGTATTTGAAAATAAAAATCACTTATAGCGAACTGTCAATAAATAGAATTTGTGCTGGCAGGCCAAACGCTCAGACACTGCATTCTCATCGTCATAGATAGTTTGATTGTCCCTGCTGATCATACACAAATTCCTCTCGTCTGCCACGTGGACGGCCCGAGCTCATTCTCATGCAAATATTATACTGGATACCCCATAAAAATCATATCAGTTCCGAGATCCCATTAATGACCCCAAATCATTACGAACAGGGGAGCCCCTAAGACGGGAGGGTACGAGGGCTTTACCGTCATTACGTAAAAAGCTGTCAAAGGACATTTTTAACACCTCCATAGAGGAGAGAGAAGGGGAACTTTGCTGGCCTTCTTTATTTCAAAGACTTTTGAGAGACAAAACAGACTAGAGAGATAATAAACGTACTGTTACCAGTGAACCACCCCGTGTCTTTATAGCTCTTGCGACGCCGGAAACCATTCTTTCCCGTTCTTTTCCTTGATCCAACCAGTTTTAAAACATCGGAAAACCACCATGGAAGAAACCGGTTTTGTCCGGTTTCCGGGAAACCTAGACCCTAGAGCTGAAGAGTTCCGACCAAGGCATAATAATCTTCAAGATTTAACTCCATTTGTACCACCATCGCTGCCACCATCACAGCTGCTGCACCAAGTCTACTACCCCTACACCCCTCAAGCGGTGCCGTTCTGTGACTTTGTAGGTTTCACCCAGTACCGTCATCATGTGCCTCCGGTGTACGATAGCGTGGGTCCTTCTCTCCCTCTTCCTCCTACTGGCGCGCCAACTCGTACTCTGGTGCTGAGTTTAGTGCCGACCGAAGTGAGTGAGACATTGGTGAGGAGAGAATTGGAGGTTTTTGGAGAAGTTAGAGGGGTCCAGATGGAAAGACTAGGTGACGGGATGGTGACCGTTCATTTCTACGATCTAAGACATGCGGAGAGGGCCTTGAGGGAGATACGAGAGCAGCACATGCAGCATCAAGCCAGGCTAAGGAATCTCTTTATTCAAAACTGTGAGAGCTTGAGCATGAATATTGCACCACCACCACCGGCGCGCGGTTTGATTGCGGGTCGTGTGGTTTGGGCTCAGTTTATTCTTCCGTCGTGTAAAGCGGTGCCTGACGGGCAAAATCAAGGGACTCTTGTGGTCTTCAATTTGGACCCCAATGTTTCTACTAGATGTCTCAAAGAAATTTTCCAAGCATTCGGTAAATTATTTGTCTTCTTCTGGGGTTTTTTCTGGAGGTTTTGGTCTTGTTAGTTCAAGGCGGTTTGCTCGTAACTTTCGTGGGCTATTATACTGTTTTTATTTTTTATTTTTTATTTTTTATTTTCATTACAATTTCTCATTGGGCAGGTGCTGTGAAGGAATTGAGAGAGACACCATTGAAGAGGCACCAAAAGTTTGTGGAGTTCTATGATGTAAGAGATGCAGCCATGGCACTTAGACAGATGAACGGAAAGGAAATTTACGGAAAGCAAGTTGATATTGAATTCAGTCGTCCTGGTGGGTATGGAAAGAAGTTTTTCAATGCTAGCACCACCACTTCCAAAAACTCCTCCATCTCCACTCCTTCCATTACCTCCACAACAAGCCTTAACCGTTCCAAAACTTCAACTTACGTCTCTCCACCATCACCGCCATTGCTCCGTAGATTCTCCTCCGGCTGCTCGTCTCCGAATATCTCCCCCCCTTCATTTCTGCCTGAAACTCTTTCCTCGGCTGGAAAGAAACCGTCTGGCAATCCTGGCATAGGAAACCCTAACGAGGCTTCAAATGAAGCTGCTTCATCGGGGTGCTTGTCATTGGGTGGCAGTGCGGTTGGAGATGGAATCGTCGATAAGGTTAATGATCATGGGCCTCCAAAGAAAAGCTCAAAAAAGAGCCAGAACAGCCAGTCCGTCACGGCAACAAAGCAGCAACAGAAGAGTGCAAAGTCATGGAAGGGAACAAGGCAAGCGAGGAAGTTTGATAATCGTTTTCTTATAAGTGATGATTCCATGGTGGAAACCAGTGGAAGTGATTCCAGAACCACTGTCATGATCAAGAACATACCCAACAAGTACAGGTGGTTTTTCTTTTCGGCTACCACCATTATTATTCCCTTAATAGAACTAATCAATAAACTAATAACGCCGCACAACCTTTTTTAATATGAGACCCGAGAGATGTTTTTACTAAGATCTGCTGTTAATTTAGAAGAGTATATGTGTTTGAGGTGATCCATTAATGCTTATTAATGAATAATTGCAGTCAGAAGCTGTTGTTGAATATGTTGGACAATCACTGCATTCACTGCAACGAGCAGATTGCTGATGGGGACGACCAGCCCTTGTCTTCTTATGATTTTTTATATCTCCCCATTGATTTCAAGTGATTCCCCTTTTTCTTCTTCTTCGTCCTTCATTTATTTCCTTTCTTTGAATTCTGCGAGGTTAGGTTTCTTTGGCATATAAGTTGAAACAAATATTCAGAGAATTGAATTTCCATGTACGTAGTTAAGAATCGAGTGCTGTACATTGCTGAATATTTTCTGGTCTGAAAATTAAACAGTAACAAATGCAATGTGGGATATGGGTTCGTGAACATGACGTCCCCACCGGCAGCATGGAGGCTCTACAAGGCCTTCCATGATCAACACTGGGAGGTCTTCAACTCTCGAAAAATCTGCGCCGTCACTTACGCTAGAGTTCAGGTATATATTTCCCGTCTTCTCTCTCAACACCCCGGCGTGAGCAATACTGAAGTTTGTATCATTTCTTTCTGATTTTGAAGAAAATATACTTGCTCGTGCAACAAATGATGCAGGGATTGGAAGCGTTGAAGGAGCACTTCAAGAACTCAAAGTTCCCATGCGAGATGGACCACTATCTCCCAGTTGTTTTTTCTCCGCCTCGAGACGGGAGGCAACAGACGGAGCCTCTCCCCATTATTGGCCTCAAGCAACTCCAACAGCCCATCAATGTTATCTCATGCGCCGCCCACCCCGAGATTGAAGGTAGCATAGACGATAGCCTCAAGATTTGCAACGAATTATGTGGCAACACTGACCAAGAAGGAGAAAACCAGCTCAAGTGCTGTGGCAGTAACAGCCGAAACGGCGGCGATGGTGGTGATGATGACAAAGACAGTAAGTAGCAGCAGCAGCTAGACGATATGAGTATCACATAGATAATCATATATTTACTGCAAAACTAACGCTGTGTCCATCACTGGACTACTGCCAAAAACAGCATAAGCTGCTGCACCGCCCAATGAGGTGCATGTTGAGCACCGAGCCTCCCGCTCACTTACATATAAAAACCCACTGTCACTTACCGAGCCTATAAAGCCTCTATCTGTCCTCCTCCCCCAGTCTAGCTAGCTGACCTGACCGCCATCGCCTCCATTTACTCTCTCTCCCTCTACTGTACTGTAGAAGTCTCAAAAAAAAAAAACTAAGGAAACTGTATTGTAGTAGAAGCTCGTTTTGTTCTTCAATCTCTTTTTTTTAGCAGGTTACGAAAATTGTAGCTCTAAATGATAGTGTTGTAGCATATGCATGATGTTTTTTAGATTTTCATGACTGGGTTATGATTTTTTTTATAGAAAACTTTATTTTTGCTCATAATTAAGAATAGAATAACAATATTATAATGAAAATAATAAATATTTACGTTGGAAAAGGCATTTTTATATTTCATTTTCTTCGATTCGTGGGATTAAAAATAACTTTCGTTGAACATTCCAAGGAAAGGGGGAAAAACCAGAGGATAAAGGGAAGCCGCCTTCATCAGTCGTTCAATTCTTTATCAGCAGATGGCTGCCATTCGCTTACATTGTGTACGTCACGCTCTTCTACCGTTGCTATTTCATGTGCTGCTGTCATTTTCGTTTCACCCTGGCGCGCTTTAGCACTGCCTTCCCCGTTTATGCTAAAGTGCGCTGTACGCCCTCACTCGAACTTGTTTTTATTTTATTTAAGGATGTTTGTTGTTTCAAGGTTGTAGCCTTGTTCGATGATGTTCCAAAAGACTTCAAAAGTATAGTTTTATTTTTTAAACAAATGGGATTTTTTTAAAATGCCTGAGGGTGGCAAAGCAATGACTATGGAGTAAAGTGGGAGATCACTTATCACCTATCAAAAATCTAATTTAAAGCAATGAACAGAGTTTGGAATGTGTTTTTGAAACTATTTTTGGAAAAAATTAAATTTTTTTATTTTAAATTAAAAAATTGATGTTTTTAGATATTTTTATATGATGATTTAAAACAAATTTAAAAAAATAAAAAAAAATATTTTAATGTATTTCTAAATAAAAAAAACTCTAAAAAAACAAATTTAATCATTCTGAATAGGCAATAATTATATTTCAAAAGTTGACCCTTGTCCAAAAATTGTTATTTGTATTTTAATTCTTGTATTGATTTGATATACCATTTATACTTTATTTTTCAACTTAGGGTTTATACAATAATTGACTTATTTATATATTTTACATGTCAATTCAGTAAGATAGTATAATTTGTTAGAGAATAATATAAATCATATTCTGGGGCCTCACTTAAAAGCTTAAGCTTTTAGGTGAGATGGTTCCTTAACATGGTATCAGAGCCTTATTGACCCAGCGGTCACGAGTTCGAATCTCACCACCCCCACTCTATTTGATAAAAAACAAGCACAAAATGATGTGAGCCTGTGCAAGTTTCAAGCCCAAAAGACTTTCACTTGAGGGGGGGTGTTAGAGAATAATATAAATCATATTCTGGAGCCTCACTTAAAAGCTTAAGTTTTTAGGTGAGATGGTTCATTAACATAATTATCTATAAAAGAAATAGTAAAAGAAAACGGGATAAGTGTTCAACAAATGGAAAACAATTTCTAATCATCGAGTTAAGAAGTAATCTATTTACTTTATTTACACATATAATCATTTATCCATAGATTTGGCTAAAAACAAATTAAATAGTTTTTTTAGTGAACCTACAACACTACGGGCCTGTTTGGTATTGCGGTTGCTGTTGCGGTTGAGGTTGAAAAAATGGAGTTTCAAAAAAAGTGCTTTTTCTGTGGTTCAAAAAAAACAGTTAAATGTTTGGTTAAAACTGTGGTTGAGTTGGAGGTTGAAGAAAAAGCAGTTTTTGGTGTTTGGTTTCCAAACTTTACAAACTGCTTTTAACTTGTAAAATTGCTTAAAAGGGCATGGAAATATACACACACATTTATACATACATCCATACATCCATCCATATATATATATATATATGTAACTTCTACAAATAAATTTAAAAATAAATAATAATTTATATTAATGTGAATACTTCAAATAAAATAGAAACATAATTTCATTCTCCCATCAAACTATTTGCAATGCTCTCTCGCACAATATCCATACGGGAATTTTTATTTTAAATTAAATATTTTTGGTTTTTTATATTATTTTCATGTGTTGATGTTAAAAATAATTCTTAAAAAATAAAATAAAAATTATTTTAATACATTTCTGAATGAAAAATATTTTCAAAACAACCTCAATCCTGAGTTGTAATTTTTTTAAGACTTTTCATTTCAAAAGTGTTTTAAAAAAATGATTGTTTTTTTTTTATTTTTTTATATATTAAATTAAATATTTTTAGTGTTTTTATATCATTTTCATGTACTAATATCAAAAATATTTTTTTAAAAATAAAAAAATATTATTTTAATATATTTATTAATAAAAAAACATTTTAAAAAATAATAAAAACCCGAAACGGAGTTTGGAACGGCGTTTGAAAAGCACCTTGGAGGTGCTTTTTTTAAAACGCCGTTTGGGTGTAAAAATAGGGTGGGACCCACTAAAACAAAATGATGTTTGGTCAAAACCAAACACCAAAACTCCATCCCGTTGGCAAACGTGGAACGCACCACGTTGCCAAACGGGTGCTACACATACACAAATCAATCCCTCGTACTAGTTAACATTTAAAATATGCGTTGGACAGTAATTTTAATCGTAATTATTAAACTATAAATAATTTAACCCAATTTTTATGAAAGGCAGGTTTTTTAGAAACCTGGCCCAATTCATATTCTAGTTTTAATCGTAATTATTAAACTACTATTTGCTTTAAATTAAAAAAAATCTTGGTATTTTTATATTATCTTAATATACTAATGTTAAAAAAAAATTAAAAATGAAAAAAAATTGTTTCAATATATTTTCAAACAAAAAACACTTCAAAAACAATCACTATCACAATATTAAATGACTCTTAGGGGTGTTTGACACCGTATTTAAAAAGTATTTTTGAATAAAATAGAATTTTTTTTTAATTAATTTTTTGGTGGTTTTAGATCATTTTGATGTGCTGATATCAAAAATAATTTTTTTAAAAATATATTATTTTAATACATTTCTGGATAAAAAAAAACATTAAAAAAAAACATCAATCACATTTTCAAACTATCAATTAGTCATATGTTTTTTTGTTTTCATAGTATTGATGGAAACAAGATTGGATGTACAAGAGTTTAAAATATATATTTTTAAAATAATTATAAATTTATTTATTATTAGAATTATATTACCGAATCCTCGACACTCATTTAATTAATAATTTATGAGAAGAGAAGATAAAAGAGAAAAAAATGTTTTGAAAAAAAATAAAAATAAAATAAAAATATTTTTTATTTTATTTTTTTTGGTGTTTTGTTATTGTTTTTAAGTATTAATATATCTTTTTATAACGTGAATAAAAACCTGGACGATAAAAAGATAAAAAAAGTGCAGCAATAAATAAATAATTGACAAAATCTTTAAATATTTACGGACGTAAACCTTCTTCTGCTCTATCCTCGTCTGCGCTGGATGCGTGGCCATGCTTTAGCAGTGCTCTGTTTTTCATTTCTTTCTTGTCGCGAGCAAAAGCTCCATCAACGTCCCACCTTTTCTCTGTACCCATTTTGAAAGCTACCTGTCATACTGCCACCGATCCATCTGCGTGAATCGTCATGCTCTGTAATTTTCTCTCCTTTCTTGGGGTTTCGACACGTGGGACCCCTGATATCTTCCACGTCCGTTCAGCTCTCCAGGCTTCCCGTTCTGCCGTTTGGATTTCTCTGTACAGTGTGTGTATATATATATATATAGAGAGAGAGAGAGAGAGAGAGAGAGAGATAAATCTTTCAACCTCGTATTGTTGGTGTCCAATTCGCTGGGCGCGGCGCCGCTGACAGTCACTGTTTCTTATCAAGCACTGCAAGACGAATCTCCAGATTTCCTTATGAACACCACCACCAAATTGATAAAGAATCGTCATACTGGGAGAGGAGGAAACGGGCCGGTGTAGTTTTTCAACTTTTGAGTAGTTCTTCATAATATCTTCAAGAAATTAGGTTTCAGTCTGCTCTAAGCATCATCAGCTTTGAGCTTTTCCTTAATTCGTTACCCGTTTTGTTTTTCCGGCGAAGTTTAATGGTTCACTGCAGCGTTCATATTTTAAATTTCTTCATGATGTCAAACAGGTAATTATTTATATGTTTTTTCTATATAAAAAAATTAGTTTCAGATGAATTGTTTTTTTTCACTCCTGGTGCTTCGTCATCGATCCCAGTGCTGTTTTATTTTCTTTTTCATTTTGGTTTCATTGCCTAGTTATTTCAACTTGCTAGCATAGTATGCTTGTTTTGTTTTTTGTTTTTTTATTAAGAGGTGTTCGAGATTATGTTTCAAACTGTTTTTGAAAAAAAAAAATTATTTTTTATTTTAAATTATTTTTTGATATTTTTAGATTATTTTAATATGCTGATATCTAAAATAATTTTAAAAAAATATTTTTTTTATTTAGATACATTTCTAAATAACAAATACTTTTAAAAACAATCCTAACCATATATCTCGTGATAACAGAGCATTTATAATTTATATAATAGATTTTGAATTAGAGTCATAACGTATTTTATTTGTAAAAACCTAGAATAACTGATATTTTACCCGTTCACCTCAATTTATGAAAAACAATTTCTAGACAGTGAAGTTTAATCACATCTAAAAAAATACTTGTTTTTACCAACCAAATTATTTTTTTGTGTTTGATGTGCCATGTTAAAAATAAAATTAAAAAAAATAAATATAACATTTTAATATATTTTTAAACAAAAAATGTTTTGAAAAATAATAATAAATATAGGCTTTTAATCATTACCTAGATTTATGACAAATAATTAATGGTTGTTTTATAAAATATTTACCTGTTATTTAAAAAAAAGATAATATAAATTTTAATTATTAAATATTTGTTTGAGATTTTAATTAAGGCTCGTTTAAAAATATATTAAAATAATATATATTTTTATTTTTTAAAAATTATTTTTAATATTAACACAATAAAATGATTTAAAAAATAAAAATAAATATTTTTAATTTTTTTAAAAATATTTTTAAAACATTTTAATAAACCGTGACTAAATTTGTTTGTGTAATGTTGTTGTTAGGATTTATAACAGATGGTGGAGCTGTTCATCTGACCGGGTAAGGAGAGTGACCGGTAAATGGTCAAAGATCTTGGTTTGGGGGAACTGACTGGACAGTGGCCAGTGGGCACCATGGAAATAATGGCATGCGTGCGTGGCAGTATGTTCTTTTGTGCTAATCAAGACGACACGGTTGGCCACTTGGATCCTTCTTATTAATTTATTACAATCGAGAAATAAAAAAAAAACAATTTACTCCATGCATGGTAGACGTAAAATAAAATAAAATAAAAACTTTTGAAAAAACCCCCTTGCACGGGTGCGTGTCTTCTTTTCGTAATTAATAAAGAACGGATGCATGCACTCGGGTGGAATTTTTGTATTTTTTATATTAATCTTTTTGTAATGTTATTATTTAACATCAAATTAATTTAAAATCAGGCTTCGTGATTTTTTTTAATATAAATCATATATGTATTTAATTATAATATTAAAATAGAAATTATGAGTTAAATACACAATAATTTCTAATCTTTAAAAATCTAAATCAGAAAAAAATACTCGACATTAATACAAGTACTTTTTTTCATCTTAACTTTTAAATTTGATATATAAAATTATAAATAGAGGGATCCCCAAATATTTGGTCTTAGCAAGCATCAGAAAAGCTTTTATTTTCATCCAAACTATAGCATTGAACAGTGTCAAACACTGCGAGATGATGGTTTCTTGTTGTCTGAGCGCAGCTTGACTGGGTAGGAGGCCTCCAAGAGATACTCCCATGATTCAGCTCTGTGCCACAATCTCCAGTGAATACTCCCTGCAATTAGTGCATACAGAATCCGTATTCATTAATAGGATATTGGATTCTTGGCTTACTGTGAGATTGTGAATTATCATTTTAAGAATTTAGTCACAAACTTGCCTCCGAATAGAATTTGAGATCCTTGCCACCAGCATCCATTGCGATTGATATATTCATCTGCAACACCAAGAGGAGTTATGGCTCCATATGCATCAGAAAGATACAATTAATGTAGAATTAATCTTGACGCAGAAGCCATCTTGGTCATTCTTCTTTAGCTCTGTAAGGACACGTGTTCTCTGATGTTAATCCACCAATTTGCTTGATAAACTTAAATGCGTCTTCCATTAATCCTCCATCGCAGCCATGGTTATCAGAATCGCAATCAGCTAGCTCTTGCTCAGAAAAAGAGACCAGTTCTCCCGTTTTGATTTTGTTTATGCCCGACAGCCAGAATTTTGAGTAATGTTGTTCAAACTAAGCAATATCGAAAGTCAAATATATTTGCCACGTATATATACAGTAAAAATTAATCTTAACGGATTAATCAACAATGATAGATGGAGGCAAAACGAGAAAAAACCCAGTGATGAGAGACTGACAACATTTGCCTTGGTCCTTGATACCGCTCCATTCTTGTCAACAGAGGAAGGAAGGTTACTTGAACCCTCATGAATGAACCCAGTTCCCTGTATTGGTCCATGGAGATCCTGTAGTGGCTAACCTTCTTGTCACCTGATACCGCTCCATTCTTGTCAACAGAGGAAGGAAGGAAACTGTGCGTTGACCCCTCCATCTCTCGTACAAGTCCCAGAGTCTCTCCTCTGATGCCAAGTCCTCTTCAGAGTAACCAAAACTGCGAGCCAGCCTGAAAACCAGAACCACTGAAAATACAACCAGGATGACCTTTCTCGTATACATAACAACGGTCTCAGATACTACAGATTAGCAAAATAGCTATGGTATTATCATAAATTATTTAATGCTAATATATATTGACTAAAAAATTAATCCGATATAAAGCTGTTTGATTTGATTTTGGAATGGTAAGCTGTATCTTTGTGTGTGCGTGTGTGTGTACACTCCCAGTGAAGAGATAAGCCTGTAGTTCTTTTGAACTTCAACCCGAAATTGAGAAGAAAAGGCTGCGAAGAAAATGACTATATATGTGTGAGAAGGGTCATCTTCTTGGCAACGAGTACCGAAACAGACAAAATGTTTCTTGAAGAACTAGCTTTCTGATTGATAATCACTTGGTTTTATAAAGTAAGCACACCAAGAATAACGTAATTTCTGGAGGTGAAGCCAACATGAAAACCATGTTCCTTACTCTGCTCGTTTCGTAGAAGGGGACGAAATTTAGCTGTGCTGACTGTGGCTGTATATGGAAATGGAATACTATTTAGTGCAAGCGTTGTAGAAGGGTGCTCAATGTCTCAAAGTAACGTGATGATAAAGTATTTATGATCTATATAATAGATTTCGAGTTTGAGTCAGATCGTATAGTTCTTGTAAAAACCTGAGACAGCCGGAGTTTTACTCACTTATTTTGTATTACTTTCTTGTTTAAATAAATAATCTCGTAGGGTTCTGCTATTCACCTCTTTTATGAGTAAATTAATTTGTACTTAAAATGATAACACACACACACAAAATCAGCGTGAGAAGTCACCCAGTGAATCCAGTTCCATGAAAACAAAAGAGTTACAAGGTGAAACAACGTAGATAAGCCTGTCATCTGATGGGTCTTGGAGCCACCATCAATGAACTTTAAAGGAAATAAATAAATTTATAACCTTGAGCCCTTATAGTTAAGATTGAATTGAATATATTTAAATCTGTTCTTTGAATGATGGGAATCGATGGCGTCTAACCAGTATTATAATTCTAGAGCATTGCCCGGCTGGTGTCATTCGGGTTAGCCCATTGTCTTCGGGCTGGCCTCTGTAATTGACAAGAGTTTTTCATGCAAACTCGAGAGAAATCCTGCATGCATGGAGGCTGGGGCGATGCCCAGATTCTTCATCTTGTGTTTTTAATTTTTTATCATCAAATTATAATTTTTTTATATTTTTATATTTTTTGGATATATTAATATTAATATAAATGATAATAATAATTTATAAAAATACTTTAAAACATAGTTTTTTCAAGAACAAAGAGGATAAAAATACGGTAAAAAGTTATCATCACAGTAAAAGAGGGAACAGAACTTTCTTTTCCTTTGCCAAACGAAGGGAAAAAAACTATTTTTTTCGTGTTTCAACGCACACTTTTAAGGAGCAACTCATTTATTTTAGTGCCTGGATTTACGTCTATTCTCTTCTCCATTTCATGGAAAAAGTTGTCATCGCAGTCGACGGCTAGAAACTGTTTGTAAGCGTAGATTACGTAGGTAGTTTTTTAAAGTATTTTTTGTTTAAAAATAAATTAAAATATTTTTAAAAAATATATATATTTTTGATATTTTTATATTAAAATAATTTAAAAATATCAAAGAAATAATTTAAAATAAAAATAATTCTTTTATCTTTTTTTCAAAAAACATTTACAAAACCCAATGACAAATAGATTAGGTGTCTATTAGGAGTCTGTTTGAGATTATTTTTAAAAATATTTTTTGTTTATAAATATATTAAATAATATATTTTTTAAAACAATTATTTTTAATATTAACACATGAAAATGATATAAAAATATTAAATTTTTTAATTTAAAATAAAAAATAAAAAAATATTTTTGAAACATCATGCTATAAAACGCTTTAGGTTAAAGTATTTTGCATGGTAATTAGTCAACTGGATCGCCACATTAAACCCAAGGACTACCCATGTCATGATGCGTAGTGAGAGAGACAAATTATTTTCCCTATAATAGTCAGTATATTTTATTTCAATTTAAAAAACAGAACCAATTAAAACAGATTTTATGTCATTTATAATCTATATTTGTTTTATAAATTCTAATTAAATTCCAGCTGAAACATTTTGATTTTGATCCTAATTTTTTTTTTCAAGTCAAATAATATTTTTTTAATTTAAAATTATTATCTAATTTTACATTATTAATCCTTTCTAATTTGAATTTTTAAGATCTTAGATACGCGCCATAAATTATAAGTAGCAAGTATTGTATATCCATTAATGATGATTCATAAACTCAAGAGAGTGTGGTGTTTTTTTTTAAATTTTTTTTTGTAAATTTCATTATTTAATAATAATTTTGTTGAGTATTTAACTTTATATTTAAAGTTTGTATAGATTTTATAACTTGAATTACAGATTTTACGGTCTAGAAAATAGTCATGAAAATTCCAACATCATTGCAAGTATGATAAGTGATGAAGTCTTCCATGGTGAAGTCCCTGTTTGGGAGTGCGATTGTGGTAGTTTTTTAAAGTGTTTTTCATGCCGAAATGCATTAAAATGATGTTTTTTTATTTTTAAAAAATTATTTTTGACATCAGCACATCAAAATGATCTAAAAACACCAAACCATATTAATTTAAAACACCAATTGAAACGCACAACCAAACAGGCATGTAGAGAAATGCATGTTGGACTTGGCTTACATCACAAGACATGTTTAATGTAAAAGACAAAGAAATACGAATAATGTAGCTTTAAACAAACAACTTTCTGCTCTTGTCTTTGCTATTGATGTATTATGCCAATGCCGTCAAAGCAACAAAACATCCGTTACCATAACTATAAAACTCTTCAGCTTTACGAAGGATTGACTTTTGGAGGTGGCAGAAAATAAAAATAAAAATAATAATAACTGTTACCATCAAACAATGAATCACATGGTGAGGTAGCTAATATATATACTCTACTTGCTTGTAAAATAACAGGAATAATATTTTTTATTGCGTAAAGAAATTGACCTTTTTTTATTTAAATATATTTTATGTTTTTTTTTTTCAAGTTTTAACACCATGACTTTGCCCAAGCCATGCAATGCCCTGACACCATGTCTTGTCAACGTGGTTCACCACTGCATGTTAACGTGGATTTGTCACTATCTTTGTGGTTTTTTATGCTTTACTTTTAATCTTCGATAATTTTTAATTGGAATCATAGAAAAAAGCATCAACCATGTTTCATTAGTGTCTTTGTGATGATGATGATGGTAATTATAATCCAAACTAAAGATTTGGTTGAGCACGTATTTCAATGGTATTTGGCATTGTATTTAAAAATATTTTTAAAAATAATTATTTTATTTTTTATTTTAAATTGAAAGGAATTGGTGTTTTCGATCATTTTCATGTGTTGATGTTAAAAATAATTTATAAAAATAAAACAATATCATTTTGATATATTTCTGAACAAAAAATATTTTAAAAATAATATTAAACACACTCTCAAACAGTCACTCTGTACGATTGACCCATACACAAAACATTGTTAAAACAATGTATTTTGATTTATTTCCTTCAAGTTCTCTTAATGCTTCTTACAATTTGGGCATGGAACTTAATTTCTTTGTAGTTTCGTCGTCCTGGATTATATTTTTATGTGTTGTAGTTTATTTTGCATTTGCATGCTTTCACGTATGCCAAGTGTTTTCGGACATGCTAATTGTCGCGGGTTAGGCGCAGCAACTCAGGGCGATTGATATGATTCATGATTATGTTTGGAAATAAAATTGTAACTATAATCATAAAATATTATAATTCACGATCCATAACTTATAATATAATTTTATGATCCAATATTGTACAAAATTATTAATAAAATATGCAAAAAAATCATAATTTTTATTGAAATACCCCTTTGATTTAAATGTTACCACCCTTATTATATTAAATAACAATTAAGCACAAAATAGTGTTGACATATGTTTAATTTTTTAATATAAAAAGTTTTTATTTGAAAGCACATGTTAAAAAATAATATAAATAAATAAATTCAATTAATAGTATAAATTTTTAAATAAAGTAGATTTTTTATTTTAATATGCAGTACTCCTTATGTTCACAGAGGAAGATGGTCAATCTAGAATCCCTACAAGGGCTATGTCTTGGCATCCCATGGACCGCATCCATTAGAATCATAATTTCATGGCTGCAAATACCATAACAGAATAACAATTTTTAAAAAATTATAATATCATCCCAAAACTTTTTAAAATTGTGTCTTCCCCCTCAAAACCTTTTTCGAGCTATGTTAATATAAAAAGAATCGTACGGGACGTCGTGGTGTCGATGAGGTCTAATCATTATTATTAACGCATGGCCTGGTTAGAAGCAACTTCTTGTCCGAAGAGACATCACCCGTACAATAATTCATTTTTATTGACGTAATCATTCGGTTAATTTATGTTTATCTTTACTAATTTTATGAGTATTAAAAATAATAATTTTCAATTATTATTAAATATTATATAATTCAAATTAGAAACCACAAGTAAAGCATTACTTCAGATATTTTTCTATTAAAGAGAATTCATTCGTCCACCTTTTAGCTGGGCTGGACGTGGACCTAGCTACATTTTCTTTTCACTTTTTTTTAATAAATAATAATAACATTAACCATTTTAATCAACGAAAGAAAAAAAATTAATTCCAGTTTTCTCAATGATTAATCATATGACAAAAATCTGTGTGTGCATATGGCGAGTGAAACTGAGATGTACGTGATCTAAGAAATAGATTATCATCATGCAAATGTAAATCACCACTCCTCTCATTAATGGAGATGAACAATCCATTAACCTAACTATAAAAAAAATTATTTTGATATATCTATAAATAAAAACACATTAAAAAAAACAATTATCAATCTCCTAATCACTCCCATATTCTACTGATAACCCCAGCTTCAACTAGTTTATAAATCAAGGCGAGTTCTATATCTATGATTTTGATTTGACAATGAATGATGAGTTGCTTATTATAATCATATCTCCATTGCTAGTGTGTGAGAATCTTTCCCTATAAGCACACTCACCAAAATAATTGGAATGCATACAAAATATGAGGAGCTAGTGTGTGTATATATATATTAATATATATATAACACTAGTCTATAAATGAGTCTAGACTCGATGAGTCGCAAGTGGGAATTCCAAGGCCGGGCTGCACGTTTTGTTTTGTTCGCTTGCGAAGCAACAAGCCAGCCATACACAGCAGGCTTGTCGTCTGTGGGGTGCTCCATTTTTTTTCGTGCTTTTTTTTTAATTAATCAATGGTGGTTAATAATTAAAAACTTAAACTCGTGTTAGTGCAACGTTTTTCCCTCGATCCAAAAAATATAATTTGTTTTATGAGAGAGAAGAAAAATGAAAATGAAAATTTATTTCTAAAATTATTGAAACTTATACCCTGCTTGAACCTCCTCTTCTTCTCCGCCATCCCTGTGGATATCACCATCGTCGCCACCAGTTTCTAAAGACAAATCAAAACCCAAAGGACCCGTTTACGACCCAGCAACAAAACCAATCCTGGTTTTGGTTTACGAGTGCAATGGAAACGCGTCGTTTGGGCCACCCTTACTCTTACTGTAAAGCGCAAAATGGGCCCACCCTCCTTATCTCTCCTCGATTACTATAATACCCCTACTCGCAATATCTTCTCTACATAAAGCACGAAGGAAGGAAGAGCCGCGACACCAATCCACGCTCTCACTCCAATCGTCCGTCCGTTCAACCTCGGATAGATCGTACTATCCCTTCTGACCGTCTACGTGGCATCTCTTTAGTTTATCACCTTCCCCTTGTTCAGCTATATAGGATAGGAGTTTCTCATCTATCATCTGCCTGATTTTGACTTTCTCGCTTCTTTCTATCAAGAATCTAAGCAGCCATGAGAGTCCGATCATGGCTAGCCTCCCGCTGCGCCACCAATTCCACCCAAGACCCCAATTTCTCCTTCTCAAACAACCAATCACAGCCTCCGAAACAATATCATGCTTCCGACGCAAGCAGCTCCTCCGACAGTACTCCGTCAACCACCAGTACCGAGGCAAGCAGTGTCAGCCTTCAAAGCAATCTCTCCCTCCAGAGTCTACCTTCGGTCCCTTCCCTCCAAAAAATCACACCCGAAACTCTCAACGTCTCTTCTCTTTGCTTAAATTCTCTTAAACCCCAGCAAAATCACCTCCCGGTCACCTGTCTAGTAGTTCAAGATAACCTTCTGTACGCTGCTTCCTCTCACGAAATCAACGTCTATGATCGAACCAGCTTATCCCTTATCGATTCCTTCAACGATAAGGACTCCTCCTTAGGCTCCGTCAAGTCAGTCACTTTCTGTGACGGAAAAATCTTCTCTGCTCACCAAGACTGTAAAATCCGTGTCTGGAAGGTATCGTCAACTACCAAACACCACAAGCTGGTAACCACTCTCCCCACACCCAACGACCGTTTGCGCCGTTTCGTCCTCCCTAAGAACTACGTGAATGTCCGGCGTCACAAGAAGCTGCTGTGGATAAAACACGCTGATGCCGTTACAGGTCTTGCAGTTAACGATAATAACGGTTTGATCTATTCGGTTTCTTGGGATAGGAGCTTGAAGGTATGGAGAGCCAGTGACTTGCAATGCCTAGAGTCTATCAAAGCTCATGAGGACGCGGTCAACGCTGTGGCTGTCTCCGTTGACGGCACGGTTTACACTGGGTCAGCGGATTGTAGGATTCGGGTTTGGGGCAAACCGTTAAACGAGAAGCGACACGTGCTGGTAGCTACTTTGGAGAAGCATAAATCGGCCGTTAATGCACTAGCCTTAAACGACGACGGATCGGTGTTGTTTTCCGGTGCCTGTGATCGCTCTATTTTGGTGTGGGAGAGAGAGGACAGTGCTAATCATATGGTGGTGACTGGAGCGTTGAGAGGACATAATAAGGCCATCTTGACTTTGATTAACGTCTCTGATTTGTTGTTGAGTGGGTCGGCTGATCAGACGGTTAGGATCTGGAAAGAGGGGCATGATGGGAAGTACTTTTGTTTATCTGTTCTTGTAGGGCATCGGAAACCGGTGAAAACTTTGGCTGCTGTCTGGGATAATGATAGCGATGTCGTTTCGGTGTTTAGTGGCACTTTAGACGGAGAAATTAAGAAGTGGCAAGTGTCGGTTTCACCTTGCAGCCAAGATATTGCAAAAAAAATGAATTTGTAAACCATTAAAAAAGTTTAACATAAATTATGTTGATACATGCAGTGCCTCTCATTCACTTTGGCTGCAATTTATTATTTGAACTTTTTTTTCTCCTGAATTAATGTGGAGTAAATTATTTATGTGGTTGGCTTTTTGCATGTGTGTTCATTAATTGTTTGTCCCTAGCTGGCAGAAGAAAGGTGACAGCATGCTTGACATATAGATGACAATATATATATATATATAAATTAATTAGTTGGTATGTCATGTCGTCTTAATTACTATAATGGCGTGACATAAATTTTATGGCCCTTTTGCCTGTTCTTAATTAAACAAGCATTTTACTCGGCTGTTACTAATGCAATAACATGAGAGTTCTGTCTCAAATATAAAGTCAAGGTCAACAAAACAAGCCATGGAAATTGCATGCCAAGTTGCTGGTAAAATGGTGTAAAACAATATCAAAGAAAGTACAGGAAATGTGCCGACACGTGCAGACTTTTCCTCTCACCTAATTTAATTAATTGAAAAATTCTTTCGGACCAATCACTCGATGTTTTGACTCTGAAGTCTGAATAATGGAAGTGTACCAAACTGCAGAAGCATCTCCTTGGAAAATTTTAGCAACGCTTTTCACTTCAAAAAATTTTAATTTTTTTTTATAATTTTTTAAAAATAAAAAAATATATCATTTCAATATATTTCTAAATAAAAAATATTTTTAAAAATAAATTTAACCACACCCGAAAAACCCGAAAAAAAGCCTGAAATTGCAGGTCGACCGAAGATAAGGATTTTTTCAAGACCATGTTAGGCCTGTCTGTATGTTCATAGATGGAGTGTACAAAGGTGTAGTGTGTGATGCCCACGAGTCAACCTTTAGGTTTAGGATGACAAAATTGTTAGTCTTGTATTTCTCCAAGTCAACATCTTGGGGGGAAAAAGAATTAATTTTTAGAAATATTATATCCCCTTTCGTCCTCTTTCCCCTTGCTATCCACGGCAATGATTGCAGTGTCGTTTGAAAATCATAATGAAAGCAATTCAAAGCGAACGGCCACGAAAAACAGCAGTGTCCATAGAAGTTTGCAGCTCCCTTATATTCCTTTCACATTGTAAGCGGGTGATGAAATAAATTATAATATAAATCATATTTTTTTAATAGTTAAAGTTTAAAATAATTTTTTAATATAATATTAGAATTTTATTGATTCAATGGTCATGAATTTGAATCTCATCATCTTTATTCTATTTAATAGAAATCAAACATAAGATAATACGATTCTTCGTAAGTTTCAAGTCTAAATGATTTTTACTTAAAAGTATGTGTTGAATAATAATATAAATTATATTTTATAGACTAATTTAATAGTTTAAAATTTTAGATTATATAATTATTTAATATAATACAGCAAGCATAAAACTTACGGGTTATGCCCGGGCGCATGAACATTGACCGTACAGTTATTCTGTAGTTTCTTCTTCGTTTAGAAAGCCGAAAAACGAAGAAAAACAATATAGGGAAATTTGTCAAAGACGTGACAAATACAAGTTCACACATAAAAGGAGATTTCAGGAGTCGATTCTTCGTGGCTGTTCTCCACCGAAATGAAGAGCAGGGCATGTAATTTTAATATATACACTCAATCATTTTGCTTTTTTTATTATTATTGTTGCGGGTGACTGTATCAACTTGCATATATCTTGACTATTTCTACAAAATTTAAAGTTAACGAACATGTAAATCTCTAGTGACTATTATATTAACAACTATAAAACTTGAATCAAAGATCACAAGAAAAACAATTTTTTTAGTCTCAAGTTATTACTACTGTACTATTAAGGAATCATCTCACCTAAAAGTTCAAATCGTTAGGTGAGACTATAGAATATGATTTATATTATTCTCTAACACACCCCTCAAGTGAAAATTTTTGGACTTGAAACTTGCATAAACTCTCACTATCTTATGCTTGATTTTTTTTTATCAAATAGAATGAGAGTGGTGAGATTCGAACTTGTGATCGCTTGGTCAACAAGACTCGATACCATATTAAAAAATTATTTTATCTAAAAACTTAAGCAGTTAAATAAAATTCAAAATATAATTTATATTATTTTATGACATGTACCACCTACTACATAGTTACCGATCATTTTGCTTTTTAAATCAATCATCAAGCCTCTATGCAACATGGTTTCGGTTGGGCGTGACAAAGTTGGCAAGTTGAGATATGAAGGTAAGGATCATCCAAGGCAGAAAGCCCGGTGCATGCTAGCACAACAATGCTGTCAACTTGGTAAAAGCATTGAAGAAGATAATGGGTGTGCGCATTTCTTCACACTCATGACCACGACTGCATCGTATTTTCTATGTGGACGTATTCATTTATTGATTCCTGGTCTCGTGAATCACAGCCACATCACGAAAATTATATAGTTTACTCAAAAAAAAAAAAAAACCCTACGTGACGTACGTTTGTTGCATAACTCTATATTACAAAGATAAAATTGGATCACATCCCTCAATTAGTCATAACTCGATGCTAATTTAGGTCGAATCTTAATAATTATTTCACCAAACATCACCGACTCCCAATATTCCTAATTTAGGGTTGTAATCTATAAATTTTTTTTGGATGTCAATAGATCTCATTTCCCAAAAAAAATCTTTTGTGATTATAGGTGAGCGAATAAAATTCTAGTTATTTTATATTCTTATAAAAAATGCATACTCTAACTCAAATTCGAGATATATTGTGCAGATCAAAAGCCCTTTACTATCATGTCATGCTCTTTAAATACCGTGATCTGTAGCACATATTAGTTGAGACTGCAAATACAAAAAATATATATGTTTATAAAAATAATCCACAACCTAAATGAACTTTAGTAAAATAATATTTCTTACACTGCTTTTTCAGGACAAGAGCACAACTCTAAACGTAATTTCTTGTCTTATACAACCGTTAAACATGCAATTAGCAGAGTAAGCACATGATTCTGTCTCCTAGCCAATTTCTTTATCGGTTTTTCTTATAAAGAGTGAATCTGTATGGACCGATGTCCATTACTTAAACCAGGGATTATGAGATTAAAAATGGGTAAAGTCAACACTTGAACGTTGATTGCATAACTTAATTAAATGGTTAAAATAAGCGTAGAATGTGGAAGGGACTTGGGAGATGCATTGGAATAACTTATAGCTACGTAGGGATAACATGGTTTTTAAGTGACCAATCTTATCTTATAAGTATTTTAATTTTAATTTTATTCAAATAAGTGTACAATATTTTTATTTTATACAAAAAAATATTTTATAATCATTTGATTATTAAATGATGACATATATAATGACACCTAAAACAATATTTAAGACCAGAGTTTGAAAAAAATGATATGATTAAAGCTCTCTTGGGTCAAGAATTTCTTTATACAAGAATGCAAGATGAAGATCGAGGATCATCATTTCTCCATATCCTAACTATGCAGAGATTCCTTAAAGATTTTTTATCAATGTCAATTATAAGAGATGATCCATTCGGTATTAATGGAACATTTTATTTGAATATGTATTTAAAAATTATTCATACGCTAAGAAATAAAAACAAATATTTAACTGTGAAACCCACGTAAGTTCATACATTTAAAATCGCTTAATCTGTAACTTAATTGAACATTTGACTTGGACAGGATGAGTGAAGTTTGTATTCTTGTTGATGGAATATTATGATGAGCTGGATGAAAGACTTACGAGATGTTTGACATTGAATTTTATTTTTATATATATATTTTTAGATTATTTTGATATGTTAATGTTAAAAATAATTTTTTTTAAAATAAAATAAAAATCATTTTAAAATATTTTTAAATGAAAAATATTCTTAAAAATAATATCAATTCCAAACTATAACTTTGCCATTAAATTGATTTGAAAAGACTATTCAAATCAATTCAAGTGTTGTCAAAAAATGAAGAAATATAGTTTGTTCATGGGACTAGAAGTGCTTGTTACCCGCTACTTTTATATATTTTTCATATATATTCCAAAATTAGAAAAATATTAATTATATCCAGAGTCTTATTGATCCATCGGTTATAAGTTCACATAAGATTTTACTTAAAAATTTAAATTTTTAGATGAGATAATATCTTAATATGATATCAGAGCCTTATTGACTCATTGATCATAAATTTAAATCTCACCACCCTCATTTTATTTGATAAAAATCAAGTAGTGTGAGTCTGTGTACAAATTTAAAACTTAAATAACTTTCACTTGAGAGATATATTAGAGAATATAATCGAGAAATATTAATTTTCAAAGGAATTAAAATTTATGAGACCTGTCATCCATGATCAGCAATAATATTTTCAGCTTGAATATTCCTTGAACAGCATGCAAATCCTGGAGACAAAATGTCTCGAAAAGAAAATTCTTTCATTGGTAGTGCCGACGGTAGCCACGATAGCTATTGCTTCGACAGGTATTGCGTTTTCCAACTCGTACACTCAACTTGCCAACTTGAGCGCTCACTGTTCTGTTGGGGACGATGATGACTGTAATATTTTATCCCCCGCATCTTGGACTTATGTACAATGTAAAGCTGGCCGAAAAGCTTTGCTCCAAACTCTATGGTGGTTTCTCTGCCTTCACCGATACAAATAAAATAAAAATAAAATAAAAATAAAAATGCTCCCCACAGACCCTTGTGACCCAGCTCTCTCTTGAACTGTTTTTTTTTTTTTTAATATTTCGTCCCATTCTCCGATTCACAAAGAGAGCGTCGTCGGAACTAGCCAGTATTGTATCTGAAATCCTGAGCTGTCTCCCACAAATTGTAAATCGCAGAGAAGATAAATTCAAGAGAGAGTTGGGAACAGGGCATGGTCGGAGAAAATGGATTGCTGTCTTCTCATGCTCTTAAGAACTCTGAGAATATCTCATTCGTTAAGTCAATGAATTTTGAGAATATTTCATCCAGTTGACCTAATCGTTGAGACGAAAAAAGACAACAGTATTTGCACATTCGGCCGAACGATACATGCATGTTTAGCTTTTCACGAGATTATACACCAAGTTGCATGGAAAGTAGCCGACATGGATCTACGAGAGGGTCGAAGTTTGAATTGTCCACAAATATTAATTATCAGTATAGGAAATATTACAAATCGAACTAAACATTGTAAGTAGACATGATGAGAGCAATCCTGCAGGATATATTGTGACATCAAAGTCACAATTACCATAGCCAATAATCAGGTCAACATGATTGAACTATACATGTTACAATAAATAAATATTTTATCAAGCAGAAACTCGGTGGGAAGTATGTTTTTTTATTTTGTCAAATTTAAGGATTAATTGACAGATATGCTTACTAAAACAAAATCAAGTAAAATATTTATTGCTCTCTCTATAAATTAGGAATACGAGATATCTTTATACCAATTCGAGGGGACTATTGACAAAGATTAATAATTCAGCTCGGAAAATATTACAAATGAGGAAAAGTAGAAATTAGGAGCAAATTAGGAAAGATTTTGATATATTCCTATTATTTTTTCTCCATCCTTAAATAAGATACATTTATATATACAAGTTATATGCAATAAAGAAATAGAGTTGTGAATTTGTACAAACAATTATCTCTACACCTCTACAATTGACATGAATATAGAATTATTAATGCTGAGTGCACTTTGAAATGAGAAGGATTTGCGGGCGAGAGAAGCATCCAAAACTAAAAATCTTCAATTGCAATTGTTGATAATAAATTACCCCCCCCCCCCCCATCAAAATCGACGCGAGCATTCGATAAGCAGTTGTATTTCTCGTCGTTCTTGTTCTTCTACAAAAACCTGCAAGTTTAGTTTTCTTATTGCAATTTTATATTTAATTTCATTAGATGACAAACCCATCTTCAACTTTAACCAACTATATTAAAGGATAGTGTGTAAAGAACCTTATAAATTGATTTGATTCAATTCGTGTATGCTAGATAATGTTTTATTATATATGATAGTGTGTAAAGAACCTTATAAACAGATTGTATTTTTTGCTTGAGGGGAGATAGGAGGTGGGAGGTAACTAGAATTTAATGATGACACACGATATAAATATAAATATTAGAGCTAATATTGATGGTGTTATGGTACCTATAGTTCATGCTGTGAATCAATTTATAAATATGGACTTATAAAAATTACCAATATAAACCTAACCCATGAATATATGTAATATTCACAAAACATTTAGCTTAGCTAAATGTATCCGCCTTGCTCGGGTGCAAATAAATAATAAATAGATTGGGTTTATAATTTTTAAAATATAAAACATTGAGTTAGATATAATCAAAAGCTTGAATCTAACCCAAGTATATCCATGAATGCCCCTAAAGCAGACCATTAAAAATGTTTAAAGGCCACACACTAAAAGAATATCATAATAAATAGAAAAATAGTTAAATAAAGATTTTACATATAATAATAATAATAATAATAATAATAATAATAATAATAATAATAATAATAATAATAATAATAATAATAATAAGCACCTTATCCCTTATACGAAAGGATTAGTTACAATTTAATTGCTACGACAAATCAATCCTGAAACCATAAAGATTCTAATGTGAAGTCCTTATATAGTACTAAGACCTAAATTGTGGCCATATCATTGTTTACTCCCAAATATTGTTCATCATCTCCTATATTACTATGAATTATAATAATGGTCTTTTTGAAAATTTTACTTTGATCCTTAAATTTTATATTTTGTATAATTAAACACCTTTTAGCCCAACTTAGAACTTAATTACATGTTTTCTTAGGGGTGAGGGTTAAATTGAAAGACAAGAGATCAAGATAACAAATGCAAGTAAAATAGATAGCATGTCTACAATTGATTTAAAAATCTAATTTATGCTCCTATTTTTTTAAGCTATTAGTTAATCAATCCCTATAATATTTTCTAAAAACAAAATTATGGCACCAAATTTTCTTTTCTTTTTATTTTAGTATGTTTTTTGGGTGCAGGAGAGAAAAAAGGTTGTTGCATTTCAACTTTAAAAAAAGAAAGTTGGCGTTAAGAAACATTCAAGCCACCAAAACGATTACTTTCTATTTCAAATGGCTCCATATAATGAGAGGGGTTACAACCAAGTGTTCCTTAAGTGTTTTGGTTAAAATGAGTTGAAAATAGGTTTTGAGATAATTTTTTTTTTTAAAAACCTTGTCTTTTCAACCACGCTAGAGGTTGACTTTTAGGATTTTTAGACGACACAATGTTTCTCTCTCTCAAAGAGACCGGGGTGAACGACAAATCGTTTTCTTCATTAAGCTCTAAAAAAATCAAAAGCCCACACTCCTGAGCTTTTTCTTGTTTAGGCCAGGTGTTGGGCCTGAGAACCAAGTCTAACCTATTTTTTTTTTATTAATGGAGTTTAATATTTAACTCATCAAATTTGTAGTCTTAGTCAGAAACTAAGATAAAAAAATGAAGTCTAATTCAAAATAAATATAATATTGAATGATAAAATTTAATATGAAAGAAAACATGTATTAAAAAAAATCAAAGAAAAACATTATTATAGTGAATAATAATTGCGAGGAGAGGTGCAATTAAACCTCCTAATCTTGTGTTTTTTCGTTAATGAGATAGAGAAAAAATCAATTATAAAAATAAAATGAATAAAATTAACTTATCAAACTTGTAGTTCAATGATGAGATTAGTTTAACCTTATAAAAGTATAATAAAAATAATTATGAAATCCAATTAAAAATAATGAACTCTTAAAAATAATTATGAAATCCAATTAGTTTAACGAATAAATCTAATTTTGAAGGATAAAATTGATTTTTTAATATACTTTTTAAATAAAAAAAATCCAAAGGAAGAAAAAATATTATTCAAATTAATAGTTTTTTATGAGTAGAGTTACAATAAACCCCCGTTTTTTTTAGTGATTTCAAAATACAAGGAGGTCTTAACCCAACCCAGCCCGAACCCACGTGCCAAGGGAATACCGGCTTGTGAAGCCCATCCGTTGCTCTTAAAAGAAATCTTATTTGGGCATGCTAGTGGAGGCTTCCATCAAGTATCATTCTGGGCCTTGGCTTGAGGGGCATTCTTGTCATGTTACGAAAAGAAAATCACATCCACGCTTTATAAATAAAACCCCTAGCACCAGCACAAGATGAACCATAGGAAACCCTAGCGCCGCTACCCCCATCTCCTCACCGTGTTGTTCATCCTGATTGAGGTTCAGTTTATTCTTGTTTCTTGATCTTGTTCCTTCTGTTTATCTACTTGTTTTCTGTCGATCGCTTTCGATAGGCGTTGCGTTCTTCAATGGCTTTTACAGATCCGCGAGGACGTGTCAACGGAAGCGTACATTTATTGCAATCCCAAACTCTTTCATATATATATATATATATATATATATATATATATATATATATGTATATAATTCATGCTACGTTTCTTTGGAAGATCGTGGTTTGGTTTCATGGCTGGGTTTGCAACATTTTTAATCAATTTCCATTTTTAATGAGAATGTGCTTATCTTGCCGTTGCTTCCTAATGGTGAACTCTCCCTTGTAATTAACAGTGGGAGAAATTCAAGTTTCCGAAGCATAAATTGATTGATTTTAATACCAGTATTAAACAGCACGGCGTTTAGTTTCCAGCGCCGTGTTACCTGTCTTCTGGTACATCCCTCTATTTGTTTTTCGATCTTGTCTTTTTTTTTTGTAGTTTTGGTTTGTTTTAGTTTTTTCCGAGTGATGACGGTTGTTAAAGCCCCCGCTCGGAAACAGTTTTCCATACACGAAATGAACAATCTATACGAGGAAGGATCGGAGACCAAGAGGGTTTAAATCTCGAAGGATTAATTTCAAGTCTTGTTGGTGAAATTAAGAGATTAAAAATGTCCCTTGCAATAAAAAGTTCGCACCAGCTACCTGTCTTTAGGAAAGCGTTTCGAGTCTTGATTCAAATGCCTAACTTTCCGAGGGCTTTGTTCGAACTTTGAACCCAAATCCTTGTCACCGAGGCCTCGGGATATGCTCTAACCGACTGTTGAACCTCTGATGAGCGGTTAGAGCATTGCTAAGCAAACGGATATGTAGAAGCCAGAGATGTTAATGCAAACATTACTCGTATTAATTATAAGCACCACGACTTATCGGCAGCTGCAGGCCGTGGCTGGACAAGTATTAATTGAAATGCGTAGTGATTGAAAACGTAAATAACAAACCCTGCTTATGAAAATTTAATTATCATGATAATAATAATAATAATAAAATAATATTCAAGATAGTTTATTAATTATATATTTTATATTTATTTAGTATAAACGAGCTGATTTGCCTGCTTCGCTGAGTTTTTTTTATCTATGTAGATAATTATTTGATTTTATAAATATTGTATTTTGTAATTTTAATATTTAATTAGTATAATTATAATTGCTAAAATTCATTATAAATGATTTTTTTCAACCAAAATGTGATTGAATATTTCTATTGTTAAAAAACTTTTGATAAAATTTGTTAAAAAAATTGCTACGATGAAATGATTCATTAGGAATTTTTGATATATATTTTTTTAAAAAATCTTAGGTTATTTATTTTCTCTCTCTCTATATTTTAATGTGATAATATTCAATAAATATGAAAACATATCATTAGTTTCACATACTTTATAGTGTGATCGATGTAGGAAGTGGTTTGTATATTTTTAATTGTAGATAACGTAGGTAAATTTGTCAAATTTATTTTTATGAGTTGTTTTTTTTCTAGTAATATTAGATTTGACACATTATAAATAAAAATATTGCAATTTGTTTTAAAAAACTAAACTTAATGTTTTTTATGTGCTATAATAATTTATTTACCGTTTAAAAAGAACAATGTAATCAAAACGGAAAGTGGCTTGCATATTTTTTAAGTGTAGATAATATAGGTAAATTTGTCAACCTTTTGTTTTGTTGAGCTGTATTTTTTCCGTAGTAATATTATACCTGAAATATTATAAATCAAAATATCATAATTTTTTGTTAAGAAATAAACCTGAACACAAAATTAAAATTCAAAGCCAATTACTTTTTTATTTTATAAGATTTATTCATCATATTATTATATTACATGTATTTAAGAATACTGATATTAATTTTTTTCCTTCAAAAAATTCTAGGTCATTTTTTTTTCTCTCTAAATATTTTTAGGCGATAACATCCAATAAATATTAAAACATATAATTAGTTTTATCTACTTTAATTTGACACAAATATACAAATATATAATTAATTTGACATACTTTAAATAATATATGTAATTTAAAGGAAAAAATTGAAGTAAATCCAAATATTGAAATTATATAATTTAGAACAAAACCTGAAATTAAAAAAATTAGAACCGAAATCAAACCTGAAATCAAAAATTGCATAGAAGGATAAAATTGAAAGAAATCAAACTTTGATACTGAAAATATTAAGGATTTATAATAAATTTGCATGGAAGGATGAAATTGAAATCAATGAAAACTTTGAAACCGAAATTATTTAGAATTCCGGCCCAATCCGAAAAATTAAAAGCATGAGGACCGATTTGAAACTTCAATATATAATCAATTTCAATTGAAGGACTAAATTGCAACAAATCAAAACCTATATAATAGCCTTAAGGGCAAGAAAAACAAATGATAATGTTCAGGGACTGAAATGTACTTTGACAAAAAACAGCTTAGCTGACGTCATGTGGCGCAGGCAGGAGAGAGAAATTGGGGGGAAAAATTCAAACGACCATTGACATGTATACGGACATCATCGTGACACACGCGCCGCCCCATGTGGAAGAGCACATTCCAGAAAATCATTTTAGACGCCGTTGGGGCATTTTCAGACGCCGGAGTACGCCGCACGGGGCCGCTCGAAAAACGCATGAGTGTTCAAACGAACGGCGCGTCATGCGACGCGCCGACAGCTATCAGAAAAAAATAAAATAAAAAAATGGTTAATTACCGGAACGCCCCTCACCCCAAGCCTGTTTTTTGTCTTTTTCGAGGGACAAAATCGTTAATGCACTGTTCCATGTAATATTAAAAAAATAAACAAACCGGTCGGCCGAACCGGGCCGGACCGGGCTGGGTGTGGTCAATCGTGGTCTGGTTTCATGGCTGGGTTTGCAACATTTTTAATCAATTTCCATTTTTAATGAGAATGTGCTTCTTTTGCTGTTGCTTTCTACTGGTGAACTCTCCCTTGTAATTAAAAGTGGGAAAATTCATGTTTCCGAAGCATAAATTAATTGATGTTAATGCCAGTATTAAACAGCACGGTGTTTAGTTTCCAGCGCCGTGTTACCTGTCTCCTGGTACATCCCTGTATTTGTTTTCCGATCTGGTCTTTTGTTTCCTAGTTTTGGTTTGTTTTTATTCTTTCCGAGTGATGACGGTGGTTAAAGCCCCTTTCCGGAAACAGTTTTCCATATACGAAATGAACAATCTATGCGAGGAAGGATCAGAGGCCAAGAGGGTTTAAATCTCGAAGGATTAATTTCAAGTCTCTGATGCTCCCTGTCGTCCCCGGCAGTATCAGACGGTTGCAGTAAAACGGACTATGGAGTTCATGGAGGTAATCAACCATTGCAGGCAGAAATCCCTTTTCATTTGCGTTGGCGCTCCATGAATCAAACTCCACAAAAGCTTTCAATATGATTTCCACAACGACGTAAGAAATCTTGCAGCATTAAAGTTAAAGGCATGCAAGAGAATTAAATGCTCGATGTTCTCTCAGTTTTCCAGAACACCTTTAATAATAAGGCATATCTTTCCTCACTTTGTGGTAGGGCATGCACAATTATTAAAGGCATATCTTATCCGTTCACAATAAATAAATTAATAAATAAGGTTTTATTATATAAACTATGATTAAATAATCCCTTAACCAAATATTTTATCATTTTTTATTAATATGGATGTTGGGGTAAGTTTGCGCGTACCTCAACTAATCTCATGAATCACAAACAGAGTATTCTTGTGTCTATGCCCCTTTGGTATCAGAGCTCCCTGGTTTGGGGTTGATCATGTCTTCTTCTCCATCTTCCACTCTTTCTACTTCTCCTTGGACTTCTACTTCCTCTTTCCAACTTCCCCCTTCCCCTTCTCTACGCCAGTCTACCTCTACTAAACTTGCTTATCTATATGAGGTTAATCTTTTAGATGATACACAAAAAATCTCTGAAACAGACCTTCCTCTAGTCAATCCTTATCATGCTTTTGTCAAAAGATCTCCCTCAGTTATTCGCAGTATTAAAACCCTCATCAAACAACCTTCTCGTATGACAAAAGAATATGTTCAAGCCTCCTCTTTTGACCAACATAAGATTCCTGCTACTTCTCGAGAACAATTTGTTACTCTTGAAATTCCATCTGAATTTCCAGGCCAGTGGATTACTCAAGGATATACACATATCCATTTTGGTGCTATTCGTCTCGCTTTGTCCTATCATGGCCGTAAAGGCTTACCTGTTGCAGCACGATTAGCTCTTTTGGATACCAGATATTTGGAGTATCAACATGCTTGCATTGGATCTCTTGAAACCACTCTTAATTGTGGCACAGTAGTTGTTACTTTCTATCCCAATTTCAATATGGCCTTGGATGATCCTCAACTCCATCACTTTTTGAAAGTCCAACTGCAGATTACTGGTGCTGATCAAGTCCTAGACACCTACCAAGCCACTCTTCATTACCAAATGGCTTACCGGGTCCAAAATCATGCTTTTGATTTAGTACTCCCTGTTACCAATGATGCTTTACTCATCACTGTAGATACTAATCAAAAAGCCACCTGTACCCATGTCCCACGACAAATCCCGAAAGAAGAATTACAAAAGCTACTTCCCTCTTCTTGGATTACCAATTATGAAAAACTGCACCAAAACTCTGTTCCCGTACAATCCATGGAACCTGAGTTCACCAAAAAAGCTGATGGTACTGTAGAAATTATCTTTCAGAAGGGAGCATCTTCCACATCTTCCCCAGCAATCTTTTCTTCCATCTCGATGATGCAGCCCGTTCATGATCCTCTTCCAGTACCTATTGAGTCCTTCTCAGACGCTGGTCTACCAATCTACTCTTTTGCTAAGGACAACCATGTTTTTTGGGACATCTGTCATTGTGACAGTTGTTGTAATGAAATCATGGTAGATGAAGATGATACTCCGCGGCACAAAAGAAAATCTTCTGGTATGAAGCTGAAATCCAGATACAACCATGGAGATAGCACAATTGACACCTTGGGACAACCTTCTGGAAAATTTGACTATCTTGTCAAATACACTCCTCCTTCTTGGGCATCTCCAGAACCAGTCCCCACAGTTTCTATGTATCAACCTGCAAGACCTTATGATGATGATTTTCCTGCTTCACAGGAACAAGTTAAAGACAGAGTCCGTACTCTTCCCCAAGTCCACAACCCTCCGGGTGTTGATGCTGATGGCCGCCCTAAACAAGTTACCCAAGCTGAAGCTGTTCTCAATTGGCAAAGCCAAAATGCCATTGCTCAGAATTTTGTTCTTCATCGCATTGAATCCAAGGTTGACCAGGTACAAACTAATCTGAAAAAGATGACAGTTTCTGTTGATTCTCGGATTCTACATCTTGAAAAATTGTGTGCTGAAATTCAACAAAGGATCTCCACCATTCATGAGTATCTACTTCTTCAAGCTTCTACTGGCAGCCATATAGATCCTCAGAAAGAACAAGAAATTCAGTCTCTCAAAATACAACTAAAGTCTCTTCAGACCGAGTTAGCCAAATCCAAATCACAGTCTTTACCATTCCCTGAACCTTCACAGAATAGGATGACCTCCTATTATCCAGACCCTTATTGGGTTAAACACTCTCCTTCTTTCACTCCACAACCTCTACCTCCTTCTTTCACCCCACAACCTTTACCTCCTACACCTCAATTATTTGGAAACCCAGACTCCGAAAACCTTTTCAAACCTTTCTCCAAACGTGATAAAGGAAAAACCCAAGTAACACCTATTTCCAAAAAACCCAGATCACCAGCCCCTATCATCTCCTCATCGTCTGATTCTTTTGAATCTAAAAAACATGAACCAGATGACCCTTTCCAAGACTCCCAGGACCCTTATCAACTTATGATTCAGTCTCACCAATCTTCCAACCCAATCAAGTCTTTACTCACTACCTATTCCCACCAAACCATCCCTAAAATTCTCACCCATGAACCTTTTGCCAATACATCTGAAGAAGAGACTCCTACTGATGATAGCACTCTTGTGACTTCTGAAGACGACTCTTCCGACACTTATTCCATGCCACCATTACTAATGGTTGATCCTCCTCCTACACACTTATCAGATCCTCAATCTTCCCGGACTAGGCAAGAATCTCCACCAACCTCTACCACCAGAGTTAGTGTGGATAAACCAGTCAGCAGTGACGATGAAGTAAATCTTAACCCTCGCCATCACCAACCTCATATCCATTCTTCAAATACCAGTGGATATTTTACTCTAGATAACATTCCACGAGTAAAGTGGCAAGATAGAATGCTTGAATTCCATTCATGGCTGACTAGTTATATGCTCAAGGACGGAGTAACCCTTCGAGATGCATTACAACAATTCTCTGGCACCTTATGGGATTGGTTCCATGCCTTAGGAGATTATCGGCAAATACAATTTGTGAACAGTGCGTCTCTTTCTGAAGCTTTGGGTTGGCTCCATTATGAATTTCTTGGCGAAGCTTTAAATGACAAGGAAATCGCAAGGTATGAGTACTTCAAAATGAAGTGTTGTTCCTATTTGAGATCTAATCTTGAAAGACATTTTAAAGAGATGTGCCGACGATACCATATTCTCTCTGGTCTTGATGACCCATGCCTCAAGCATGCCTTTTTGGCATCCATACCTAGAGATCTGGCTGATGAAACATTCAGACTATTCAAAGTCCGAAAAGAAGTTATTGACAACCAATCTCTTGGCACGATCTTTCATCAGGTGTTGGAAGCCCTCAACAAAATGTGTGATCAACACAAGTATTTCACCAAGATATTACAGCCTGATAAAACTATGCTCCGTGCCTGCAAACAACCAGATCTGATGATTAAATGCTCAAACGATGCTGATTGCAATTGTTCCATGAAAAAGAAAAGGCATTTCAAGAAAATCCACAGATCTTCTTTTACTAGTCGCCAGAAGAAATGGAAGTTCCTCAGAAAACGCCACACCAGACGCCCCAAGCACTTCCCTTCTAGCTCCAATAGATGCTTCATCTGTAAGCGTAAAGGTCACTTTGCAAAAGCCTGTCCAAAGAAGCAGGCCCAGTCACTGAAGTTAATCGATTTCCTGGCCCAAAATACAAAGTTCAATCATGATGATGATGAAGTCGAATCCCTATTCTCCCTCACGGATGAGCTCACTCCTGACACCATAGCTGCTGTTGCTGATGAAAGTTCTGATGATGAGATCTATGAACTTTACCAAGCCCAACCTACCAGCCCCCCTTCACACCCAATACCTCTAGCCCCTGTTACTATTTTTACATCCACATATGCCAAGCCCATCAAAGCCATAGCCTTGTTTGATACAGGAGCCCACATAACCATTCTTAACCCTAAAGTTCTCCCTCCTCATTATTGGGTCACCCATAAAGAATACTTCCGAGCCGCTGACAATCAAGTTTTCTGCACCCAATTCAAAACCAAAAAACCTATTACCATACAAATCCTACCACAATGTTCAGTCAAAACCCATGTTCTTGGATCCCCTTTACCAGGAAAGGATTTAGTTATTTACTTCAAATCTAAGTTCAGAATCCTTCCTCGTGATATTCAGTATAAAGCCCATTTTCTTCCATATACAATTACCCCTTCACTCTATGAACTCCAACCTTCACACCCAGACCATATTGCCCTCATCAAAGCCCAAATAATCCAACACTCATGTTCAAACTCTCACCAGGAATTTCTTGCTAAATGTTCTCATCCCTTATGGCAAAACCCGCAGTTTTTTATTAGGCTTCCTTTCAAGCTTAATGAAGACATCAATCCCACAAAAGCTAGTCACTTTGGAATGAATCCTGAACACAAGATGCTAGCTCAAGAAGAATGTGCTCAATTACAGGCTCAAGGATTAATTGAACCCACAGACTCCTTATGGTCTTGTGAAGCCTTTTATGTTAATAAAAGGTTTGAGCAAAAACGAGACAAGCTCAGGTTGGTAATTAATTATCAGCCCTTGAATCATTTTTTACAAGATGATAAATTTCCCTTGCCAAATACCATGACATTATTTGCGAACCTCCACAATGCCAAAGTGTTCTCCAAGTTTGATCTTAAAGCTGGCTTTTGGCAACTTGGCATTCATCTTGAAGACAGATACAAAACAGGTTTCTGCATACCAGATCATCATTACCAATGGCGAGTCATGCCCTTTGGTCTCAAAGTAGCACCTTCCTTATTTCAAAAGGCCATGATTAAAGTATTTGAACCTATACTTCAATCAGCTTTAATCTACATCGATGACGTGTTACTTTTCTCAAAAGACAAGGAGTCACATGCTATGCTGCTAAAGCAATTTGCAGAGCTTGTCCACCATCATGGCATCATGCTTTCTGAATCCAAGATGCGTATCTGCTAAAAGGAAATTGAATTTCTTGGTATGATTTTTACAGATGGTGCTTACACACCTGGCGGGTATATAGCTGAAGAACTCCAGAAATTTCCTGATGGCCCCCTCACTAGAAGACAAGTCCAACAGTTTCTGGGTATTGTCCAATATCTCAGAAATTTTATTCCCCGAGTTGCACAGATGACAAGGCCACTCCAGCTCATGTTGAAAAAAGATGCAGACCCTTGGACAGAAAAGCAGACACAAGCAGTCAAACAACTAAAGATGGCCACACAACACCTACCTGCTTTAGTCATTCCATCAACAGGGCAACGTATACTCAAGAATGATGCTAGTAACAAATATTGGAGTGCTGTGCTACTTGAAGAGAAAGAAGGCCACCGACACATATGTGGCTACAAAAGCGGGTTTTTCAAGGAGTCAGAAACCCACTACCACTCCACTTTTAAAGAAATCCTAGCTGTAAAGTATGGCATCCAAAAGTTCGAGTTCTACCTGGCAGCCTACCACTTCAAAGTAATCATGGATTGTTCCTCTTTTCCCAAAATGCTACAGTTCAAACGCAAGATGCTTCCTCATCCACACCCTTGTTGGATTGAAATGTACCAAAACACAGCCCGACCCAGGTCTATCAAGCAAGCCTTTGCCCATTTGTTCTCTATTTTCATATTCCACAAGCCTTTCAAGGCTTCAACAGACAATCTGGTAATGAGTTTTCCACAAGCTACCTCACAAAACACATCCATACCTCTGAATGAACAACCCCTCACAAATCAACCCGGAGCTCAGTACCATGCATAAAACAGTGTGCTCAAGAACAATATAAATCCTATGAATTATGCCTAAAGGGCACCAAACAAAATCAATTAAAACCGAAACTTATCAAGAAAACAAACCTTGGTCACAAGCATACATCCACCTACGGAAATTAGAACCGATCCTTGAAACTAAAAATGCAGTTCATGTTTTGAAATTTTATCTTTTCTTAACGTGATTAATTAACGGATCCGCCGTATAACTAATCCTAACCAACAAACAATCAAAGTGTCCGCACTAATGATTCAATTTAATGGTAGCTTTAAGAACTAGATAATTTCATCAAGATTAACATACAAGTTGTCCGCAACTTGTGTCAATTTATTCAAATGTTCTCCCTAAGTTCAATAATGTAGTTCCGCCACAATTATCAAGCTTAGATGCTTCACAAGTTCATATATCACAACTCCGGTTTTGATATTAAACTTAGCAATAGATTGTTCACAACAATAACTTAGAGTCCGCTCTAGCAATCATCAACAACAATCATAAAAAATATGCATAGGAAAACAATCATACTCATTCATAACATAAACTGAAAATAGAAGGAAGAATAAATCTCACGGTTCTTGAAATCCGAAGGTTTTTGTGTCCTTGCAACCAAGCAAAAGAGTCTAGCCTTGCATGTTTATTGAACAACTAAATAAAAAGATGGAAGAACACATGATTTAGGGTTTGGAGGAGGAAGATTTTGTGTTTTCTTTTGTGCTGGCCGCCACTTCCTTGCTCCTCTTCTTCTTTATATATGCTTAGAAACCCTAGTGTCTATTTTACAAAATAGTCCTTCCTTGAGTTGGCAGAATTTAGTTGTCCCTTGTAAAATTCATATCTCCTTCATATCACATCTTTTTGAGCTGCAATTTGGAGAGTTTATCTGCCTTTGAGTCCTGAATCCATGAAAATTGAGTTTGCATCAATCGGACTTTTGTAGCTCGAGATATTGAAGTTGTAATGGACAAAGGTCGATATCGGCAGATTGCAAGATTTGACATTGAAGGCTGCGATTTCCATGATCTTCCTTATTTTATTTCTTTTCCTTATCTTTCCATAAATTTATGGATGTTAGCTTTTGAATGTCACTGGAATCACTTCATTTCGATCTCTAGAGCTTCCACTCTGCACAAAACACCGACTGAAGGTCAAATCTGCCAATCATCTCCAATTACCTCCTTTTTGCATCTTTCATCCAAAAATGCCTTCAAAATATAAAACAAAGAATATCAAGGCATTTTATACATAAAATATATGCAAAACACTACGTAAATATGGATGAAATTATCAAATAATATGGTCGCATCAATAATCTTAGTTAAAGATAAACCAATTGAAAAGAAAAAAGAAAAGGAGAAAAGATTAAGGCTACGTGTTTTTAGGCTTGGTAAGTTCAGAGTCTAACCCATCAAGTTATGGCCTGCATGTGGCCTTGCAAGGTCAGGCCTAACCGTGATAAGTTAATGGGGGTAGATGACCTTTCATCCACTCCAATTTGTTTTGAAAATAATCGATGACATGTCATTTGTTTGACGAAATGACTCGTTGTAAAAGCCAACATCAAGTTATGGCCCGTATGTGGGCCTGCAAGGTTACACCTAACCATTCAGATTTTTTACTTTTTTAAGTTATGAATGACATGTCATTGACCCTAATACATTTTGAAAATAATAAATGATATGTCATTTGCTATCCTTATTTTACATCTAATAAGACTTGATGAATAATCTTGAACTTTGCATGATTTTCTGAGCTAAGATCATGGTTTTTTCCTAAATACGGTGGAATCTGAGATGATTTAACGAGCTAGAGGACTTATCCAAGAATCAAGGCTGAGAAATTACCGCATATATAAATGATTTTGTCTCTTTTAAATAAAAAGCTCTTGCCCATATTTTTATTTATAAATTCTAATGTGTATGAGATTTCAAGAGGACTTGGAAAAAATCGTTTTAGATTAATAAGATTATGATTTTTTACCCATATTCAACAAAGAAATCATGGATTAGCTTTTTTAATAGGGTAATTCAAATTTGATGTATGTGTATATGCACTTGCATGCATAAGCATACATGTACTCATGTTTAAATTTCATGCATACATACAAAGGTTGGAATATAGGTCTTTGAAAAACTCAATATCATAGAGTTTACAATACCCAACTTTGACAAAGAAGTATAAAGGATAAAGAACGTGTTCATTATGACTCCCACTTCTAAGAGTTGGACACCTTGAAGGCTAACATGAATCACATCACAAGTCTGCTTAAACAAACACTCAGGCACGTTTTTGGTGGAGGCCTATCTAATCAACCTAATAAGTTTGCAATAATCTAACTAGAAAAAAGGTGAGAGGACAAGCTCATGACCCCTTATGTAACCTAACCTTTGCGCAGTCCATAATACTTGTGTCGACCTCAGCATTCACTAATGCATTTGCTAACAAATCCTAAAAACCAAAGTCTCTTCGGGATATTGATTGTGATAAGATAGTAACACTAGAAGCAAGAGTTGAAGGTTAATTGAGGGAAATAACTTGTAGGCCATTGTATAAACTACAAAAATATGTCTAGTTTTGAATGTTATTATACTAAATAATTTACATATACTGACTTCATAAAGTACACTAAAACTTAATGTTCTGTTATTCACTTGAATTTTTATTACAACAAGATGGAAAAATAGTGCATGATGATAAATTATTGGTGCATTTCTTTCAAGACATTTTGAGTAGGGCAATATGAGGCTAGTATATAAGGTTGGACAACATGAAAATCTAGAAATAAAAAGACCTTGTATATGCTTTCATTGAAGCAATATAAGTACAACATGGGTATCATTCCAGATAGATCTAGCCTGCAAATGTTTTGAAATGCATGATAAGGAATATATTTCATAAATACACCATAAGGTGGTATAGCTACTTAGATGGATCTTCAATTGCTAGAAAAGAATATGTCTAGCTTGCATAAGAACCTTACTTGGAGTCACTAATCGGAAATGTAACCCACCACTTTTAATGACCTAAAGAATTAAACAAGCTATCAAAATAGGAAATGTGAACTCAAAAGTCATGAAGGAACCCGAACCCGAGTTAGGGAATGACTTCTAAATTGATATCTTGTTCAATCTCATCTCATTGTATCATTGGCTACTTAAACATCAACCCCTATTAATATCGATAAGAATCAAATGAAAGAGGTCATCCTAGATAAAAGAAATATGACTTTTTTTTAAAAAGAGATGACTTAGTGAATGTTGAGGTCGACACTAATTTGCTTAAACAAACAATTTGGTTAAAAGGGAAGCCCCCGCACATGGAAGCCAACACATAGAAATTCATTATAAATATACCCCTTAATCACTTTGTATTCCCTTATTTGAATAGAGTTTCGTATATTTATCAAATTAATCAAAGTTCATGATTTTTTCCTCATCGAAAGAGAGTATCAAATTATTGTCTAGTTAGTCAAAGACTATAATTCTTGCCTCAATGTCATGAACTCATAAAAAGATTCATGATGTCTTGCCTTAGAATTCACTGTAATTTGCTATAAATACATAAAACATCCTCACCTTTGTTTCAGATTTAATATCTTCCAAGAAAAAAAAAATGTCAAACCAGTTCGAGCTTTTTAATTTGTCTTTTTCATGAGAATTTGATTAAAATGTTCGGTATGAAAGATATAGACTTTGAAATATGATTGATGCCTTCTAATAAATTTTTTAGCATGGTTTAAATTAGGCAACCAAACCTAACCTTCAAATAATATGGTTGATTAGGTTAGGGAATATTTTATGGTCGTGTGAAATAGCAAATTCACTTGTGTGTGGATAAAAACAAGGGTTTGTTATCATCTTGATTATATGTAAAATGTTTTGTTACTTGTTTAAAAAAAAATTAATGTTGACTGAAAACAAGGGTGACAAATAAATCATCCAATCAATTTTCATTTTAAGGTGACCAAACAACTTTGATCCAAAATTAAGGAAAAACATGCTTACATTCTTAAGTCTCTTAGGCTATATTTTAGTTTTATGTATAATTGCAAGTAGTTTGAATTGCTAGATATTGATTCACATAAACATAAGTCTTACGCAAAAGTTCCAAGTCATCATGTTAAACAATTAAAAAATTTATTGGTTCTAACTGTTTGTGCTTGAAATGATGAAATGTCATCTTTATTGTCTATTCACAATCTAAATCGTATCACTTGTGGTCCCCATTAAAGTTTGAATTTTTCTTCTTCTTTATAACAACCCTTTCTAATATCAGACCCCATATAAAGGGGGAAATGAAAATTCTAATAATAGAATATCAATCCCAACTAGGATCTCACCCTGCATTAAGGGGAAAATAATTTATAGACCAAAGATTGATAAGTTCTTGTAGAAAATCCAAAAAGCTCGAGAAGTTATTGGGGGCATGCCCTAATGAAAAACAAGAATGATCAAGTCAAGTTCAAAAGAAAAAAGGGTGAATTAAATAAACATGATGCAAAAAAACAGACACAATAACAATGATCTTAAGTCTTTAATGCCCCAAAACATGTTTTAAGCCTACAAATCTCTTTCTTTCATAGCTAAGAGTCATAGCCTCATTGCATGCATATGAAAGCCCTATCTAATCAAGAAAGTAATTGAAATAATAAATGGTTTTCTTAAAATGCAAAAATAATGTTTTTGAAGAATCATGACATTGCAAACAAAGCTGCTCATTATCATTCATGCTAACAAAACAGGTGCTTAAAATGGGATAAAATAAAGCCTAAAGTTCTTACTCGAGCCTTTTACCTTGAGACTAAAGAAAATAGAAGGTCACCTCATTACGCACTTTTACCAGTTTCAATCACCTCAATAAAAGATAAAATTATCTTTTTTAAATCAGTGAGAATACAAAGAAATTAAGACAATATTGTTTCAAGCTTACATTGGATAAATTCTTGTCATCAAAAAAGGAAAAACTTTATTTGAGCCACAGATAGCATAATTTTAAGCCAACACTTCTTTGTCAAACTTTACCCTATCAATTCACAAAAAAATATGCATAAAGTTACATCTTACAATTGATGACATATCATGTGGTGATGATCAAATAAACACCTTTAAAGTTACGTCTCTTGATTTCTTTACAACAATGAGACTAGACTACATGCAATCTTTGGAATTTTGAGTTGATTCTAAAACAAGAAAGCCATTTTTTATATAAATAAAGGTCATTGATCAAGTTTGCAAAGTCTTTAACATAAATGACATTGACACTTCTTATGAGTCATCCTTGAAAAGTTGAGGGATAACAAACGCTATCAAACATGTCATAACCCAATTTTGGGTTATTCCCCAAATCTACCAAAAAATAACAAAAATAAAATAAAAGGGGATGGTGCTGGCAAAAAAATCAAGGTGAAAATCTTGGACTTTTTCGAGAGCTCGATCGTACCTCTTTTGTGCCAAAAAATGAAAGAAAATGCAGATTAAAGGCTAAAATAATTTATTATTGGATAAATCTGCATAAAAATTAAGTCGAAAGATATAATTATATTTTTATGAGCCAATTTAATTTAATCGTTGTCCAATTTAAAAGTGTAATTATATTGAGAATTAATTTAGGGTCCAATTGAAGGGTTTAATTAAGTGTAAGGACTTAATTGTACTTTAAATTGGTCAAATTAATTTTATTAAGGGCTTAATCCATGAAAAATCAAGTCATAAGTTTAATTTGGGTTCAATTGAGAAGATTGGAATTTTTGGAGACCGATTTGATTTTTTCCAAGCCAATTATGCGAAGTCAAGGGCCAAATTGAACAAATTGAGAGTCTAATGGTCAACTGAGGGTTAAATCGCACAAATCGGAAAGTAAGGACCAAAATAAAAAAGGCGCACTAAGCTAAGGTTGCTCATGAAATTCTAACGGAGTTACAATTGCACAAAATTAAGAGTTCAAAACCAATTGGGGGTGCAATTAGAACAATTGCAAAATGAGGTACCAAATTGTACTTTCACCTTCCCAAAATCATTTGAAATCTGCAGACGTGCTTGCACTATTCAATCACCTGAACAGTACAAGGCACACTACTACAAGTTTAAAGGCGGCAACCCATCGCTGCATGCAATGGGCAGTTGAAGGGTTGCCTCCTTCGCCTATACATGGCACCGTTCGCAGCATGCACAAGGGGGAGAAAGATTGAGAGGAGAAAAAAAGAAAGATTGACAGAGGGAAATTTGCAAAACATTGAGGAGGAGGAAGTTGATAGAGGAGAGCAAAATAGCAAAATATTTATGAGGACGAACAAAAAACTTGGCAGAAAAACAAACTTTCCTCACGTAAAAAATACACAACAGCAACTCTCAGCCTTTCATCTTTTTCCCCGGCTTCGGCGATAGCGACACCAATTCAGCGGCAACCAGAAAAGATGATAGCAGTAACCCTTGTCTCTCCCTTTCCTCCGGTAGAGCCAGCAGTTGCAGTTCTCTCTCCCCCTCTCGGTTAGCATCTCTCTCTCTAAAACTAACGGCAGTCACCGTCAGCCCTCTCTCCCCTCCAATAGCAGCCAATCTACCACCTAGCACCACCCCGTCATCTCTAGTATCTCTACCTCCACGCCAGCAGCCCAGCTATGGCCTCCGGGAAGGCAGCAGCAGCTGTAGCGACATAGACCAACCATCTTCTGATGCCTCCTCCAGCCACCATTTACGACGCCGCTACCACAGGAACAACCACCTCGGCCTCCTCTACCCGATAGTAGTTACAGGTACACCATTTATCTCCCTCCAAAAATCACCACTCTACTGCTCATCCTCTTTGTTGTGCACAGAGGAGTGAATTAATTCACTCCCTCGTCCCAATGTTCTGCATGCATGCAGAACAGTGGGCTAGCTGGGCCAGGGACAAGGCCCAGCCTGGCCATAAAAATGGGTGGGCTGTTTGGCCCACCCGGGGCTGGCAGTCTTGCCCCATATGATGGGCCTCTCAGCCCATCAGGGCTGGGTAGCCATCCCAGTTGAAAAATTTATTTGTTTTCGCGCATACGGTCAATACACTAACATATTTTGAACATTTATTTAAAAAAAAATTAATATTCAGAGTTTAAAGAAAAATATGTTTTAGCATGGATTTCGTAAACACAAAAATTGTTTTCTCACATTTTTGGATTTTACAACATGTTTGTAAAATCCAAAGGGTATTGGCCAATATTACAAAAATATCAAAATCTTATTTTTGGGGATTCATATTATTCATTGTTAATATTTGGGTAAAGAAATCCTAAAGGACATATCCAAAACATTAGCGGAGATAATTCGTTGTTATTCATCGTTAATATTTGGATAAAAAAACCTTAAAGTGTTAAATATCCAAAATATTTTTACAGGAATAATAAGTCATTATTATTTAACCAAGATATCTTTGAAAGAATCCTTAATCATAATTGGGGACATTTCAATTTTTGACTCCATGGTTTACGAGCCGTAAAAGTATGAAATATTAAGGCAAAAATAGGCTTTTTAAAGCGCTCTGAATTTCCTTATATTTCCATTGCATAGGTTGTAAATTTGTGTCCCTTTCCTTGTGATCTCATCCTAGGAAAAATTATTAGATAACACCAATACTATAGCAATCATAAGGCAAACAAAAAAACCAAGCAACTTACCTTAGGAAAGGCTTACCTTAGGAAGGGCGTACTAGGGATGCTAAAACTTTCCCTTTACGCAACCAGTTCCTTGCCTTAGAATCTTTAAAAGACCAATTTAGGTTTCCTAGTAACCATAATACTAGGTGACGACTCTCTTTTTCACAAAATAAAGATAAAACCCCGACATGAATTCCCCGTTCACAGAGAGAGTCATCGCGACGCCGCACTCTCATGGAGGGTGCGACAAGACAAGTTGGGGTCAAAGAATCACATAATCAAAAAATGACTCACTAAAATCCATCATTACTATGATTAGCATCTAGAAAACACAAATGCCTATTGATGATAGACAAAATAATAAACATAATTAGTTCAGCTAAAGGCAATATTGATTAAAATCTCTATGATGGATTACATGATGATCTGCATTAACAACTAAGAGTAATTTTATATTTCGGAGACATCTTTATATCTTAAAGCTTTTGAAATATGGTTATGACACTTAAAATTTTGTTGCATAACCTGAGTGGCCAAAGAGCAATTTACAACAATCAATGACAATATATGATTTGATGAACTCTTCTAAAAAGGAAAGAAAAATATATCATTGCTTCTCCATCAAAATAAAATGAGTGGGTAATGGTTTAAACATACCACAAATTGAGGTGCATCATCTGGCAGGAGGAAACATCATAGCCAAGAAAGGTTTTCACTTTTCAAATGATGGTTGACTGAGAAGTACTTAATTTATTGCCTAAAGATTAAGGTTGTATGGCGAAGAGATAATCAAACACGTGGGTAAAACCCATGTGACCTAAAGAGTCAAAAGAACCAAAAAAACTCATTAGAAACTAAACACTTCACACATCAAACATGGCAAGGGGGAAAAGGGGGCTATATTTTCAACCATGTAAGAATGCATGCATATCATCTAATCATAAATCACTGCATGATATTTTTGTAGAAGTTTCCCAAATAAAATTTCCCAAATATAGTCTCTTAAAACAACCAGACAAGGTCTTCAACCAAGCAAAGCTCCAATTAAACAAAAACCCTTCCAATAGGAAAGGACAAGTGTTAGTCTTACAACAAGGACACAACAAAGATTTCACTTAATCATTAGAAATACAACTTCCAATTCTGCCATCAAGAGGCTCCAAGAAGTTCAGGCATCTCCACGACCATAAAGTCCAACTTTTGTCATTGGGAAAGAAGCATCAACCCTGACTTTAAGGAAATGGAAAGACATTTGTTTAGCATGGGCAGGCTACCTGAACACAAGTCATGGCCAGGTTACCCGATCATGAACCATGGGCTAGTCTCCTAAACAAAGACCATTTGTAAAAAATTCTTTCTTTTTCATAGCACAAGAGGGCTACAAACAAGCAACCAAATCAGAGACCATGGGTAGGTTATCTGATCACGAATCACGGCTTGGTCGCCTAAACAAAGATTATTTATAAGAGATCGTAGATAATACTCACACCACGAGCAGACAAATCAAACACAAGTCATGGGTAAGTCACCCAATTAGAAACCTTGGATAGGCTATATGAACTAAGCCACAAGCATGTCACCCAATTAGAGGCCACGAGCAAGTTACCCGATCATGAATCAAGGGTTTGTCACCCAAACAAAGACCATACATAAGAGATCTTATATTTTCACTTCACGAGCAGGTCTCCCGAGCAATAATTCATTCTATCTTTGAGTTTGTCACTCATTAAAAATGATTTAATTGTGAGCTTAAAAACTATCTCTCTTTTTTTACAAACCTCTCTTTTTTTACAAACCTCTTTCTAAAGTTTGTTACAGAACTTTTTACCGTAAATATTGTAAAGAAAGGGAGCAATTGTTATAACTCCATTTCTTAATTTTTTCAAAAACAATAGCTACAAATAATAATAAAAAAATCAAAAATATATATTTCAAAATGCATTTGCGTCGTTTTCTATGTTTTCAAAAACTTTTTTTTTTTAAAAAAATTCAATGCATTTTTTTAATGTGCTTATTTAAAAAATATTGATATATATATATATATATATATTTATATATATATATATATATTTAAAATTCAAAGTTGATATTGTCTTTTTAAAAAAACAATATAAGAAAATGAAAACTGTAAAAATATTTAGACAAGAAGACCAAAAGTGAAAAGAAAAAAAAAAGCGTGAAGAATGTGTTGCTCGGGAAACAAATCTTTTGGTTTTGCCTATATATATATATATATATATTGTATTACCTAATATATAATAGGCGTGGAGTATTCACTGTAGCTTCAGCACTGTAGACTCTGCGTGTATGCACTGTGGATTGTAATAGTGTATTTTTGGGTCGGTTCGGTTTTCGGTTCGGTTGGTTTGCCGGTTTTTCTATTTTTTTTTATCATTTTTGCACAGTGAAATAGCACTTTTAGCCCTTGAAAAAGACAAAAACCGATTATGGGTGGAGGGGCTCCGCGGTAATTGCACAATTTCGTACCGGTCCTGTCCGGTCCGCCTACCTTTTGATTATTTTATATTTTTTCAGAAATGGCTAATTACAGGTATAGCCCCTTAATAAGACAAAATTGTTGACTTAAGCACAGGGCTACACCGGTAATTGACCATGCTTTTTTTTATTTTTTTTCTTTATACTGTCGGCGCGTGTGTCACACGCGGCCGACAGTATTCCGCCTCATGCCCTCTTTAAATGGCGCGTGTGTGGTGATGGAGTCGACGGAGATGGTCTACCGGCTTCTCAGTCGATGCGCCTCCGCTTGGTCTTCCTCCCGGTGTGGCGTGTTTTGTCCTCCGACGTCCGTGGAAGCGGCGGTGGCCGGTTAAAGCCGCTGCAGCCGTTTCTCTCTCTCCTGCATGTCAAAGTGCAGGAGAGTCCCCATATTTTGATGCCTTTTCATTTCGGTCCCTGTACTTTTAATTTTGTTTATGGTCCTGATTTTTGTTATATAAGTTTTGATTTAGTTCGATTGGGTCCTTCGATTGAAATTAATTGAATGTGCAATGTTCACTTCGATCCTCATTCTTTTGATTTCTGGATTGGGTTTAAATAACTCAATAAATTCGGTACAGCAGTTTCAATTTTTTCAATTTTGTCCTTTGATTGAAATTGATAATAAATTTGATTTTCATTTCGGTTCTTATACTTTTAATTTTGGATTTTAATCCCTTTATATTTGATTTTCCTTTCGGACCTTATACTTTTAATATTTTTTAATCCCTTGATTTCTTTTTATGATTTAAATTTTCTTAAAGTTTTTATGGTTTTTTTAGTCTTTCATTTATTTTATTTTTTTCATTATTAACACAATAATAATAATAATAATAATAATAATTTAATTGTTTTTCTTGCTTACTCTTTTGTTAATGTTTTTTAGTTTTTCCTTCCTCGGGATAATTTGATAATTTTTATTGTTTTAGCAGTGATAGCGATGATAGATTTTGTTTTTGTTTTATTCTTTTGTTTGATGTTTTGTTGAAGTTTTTAGGATTTTTTTTTCTTCCATTTTCCCCCTTTCATTATTAACACAAAAAAAAATGAAAATAATAATAATAATAATAATAATAATAATAATAATAATAATTTAATTTTTTTTCTTGCTTACTCTTTTGTTAATGTTTTTTAGGGTTTTTTCCCCTCAGAACAATTTGATAATTTTTATTGTTTTGACAGTGATAACAATGCTAATTTTTAGTTTTTATTGTATTTTTTTGTTTGATCTTTTGTTGTATTTTTTACAATTTTTTTAATCTTTCATTCATTTATTTAATCTTTCATAATAATAATGATGATGATAATAATAATAATAATAATAATAATAATATTTTAATTATTTTTCTTGCTTGCTATTTTGTTCATGCTTTTTATTTTTTTTCCTCGGTATAATTTGATAATTTTTATTGTTTTGATAGTAACAGCAATTATAATTTTAGATGTTAAGACTCCGATGTTGCTATTGTTATAGTATTTTAAATTAATATTGCTTCCTTTTTCCCTTTTTTTATTATTATTTTTATTTGCTCTTTATATTAAATGATTTTTATAATTTTACTATCTGCACAATAATAACGATGATTTTAGTGATTAATTTTTTTTATTTTTTTCTTATAAAAATATTTTGCTCTTTTTTTTTAATGTTAGTTTGCGTTCTTTTGTGATCTTTTATAACGCAATACCTATATTCTAAAAGATGTAATCTATGCGTACGCAACAAACTCTACTTAAAAATTTATATATTTTATCTCCTAATCTATAACTTTTATTTAGTTATATCATATAAATTTATTGTTGTATATTTAATTATGTTAAATTATATACACAAAAATGTCGGTGGCAACGCGCGGGCAATATAGCTAGTATATATATATACACCACACACAAAATGGGAACTATTACAAAAAAAAAACCAAAAAACCAAAAAAACTCTTTCCACCTCATTCCATATCTCTTAAAATTGACAGCGCAAAAAAATCCCTAAACCCAATGTCGACCACACGCGCTATCCCACACATGCATGAAGCTCCACCCCCGCTTGGTTGAACCATCGGTCGACACCAAATTCTCCGATCTTTTCCTCCCCTGACCAGCAAAGGGCCGTCACCAGCAACTATTTCTCCCCATGGCCAACACAGCAGCAGTTGTCACCATCACCGGCCACCAATATTTTTTTTTCCATCTGAACACCGATACCGATGATGACAACACCTTCCCTGAACAACAAAGGTTTGTATGTCCCTTCTCAGCCCTGCGCGCCCACTACTCGACTCTTGTAACTTTCGTTGCCGCCATCATTTTTAGCTGGAAGCTCAACCACAAAACCACTGTATGAACTAATACTCACCGATTCCAACTCTAAAATCAGACTTATTTCCCATCTGTTTCTTCTTCATTTTCCAGACCTCTAGCCTTCCACTTGTGTCCCTCTCCCAGCCAAAAACAACCAGTTAAACCCATCGCCCTCGTTGTAACCAAACCACCCGTCAGTCATCAATTTTGTCATCTCTCATCCATATTCAACAACAGGTGCTGACCACTAGAATGCCAACCTCACCTCATGGTGACAGTAGCACCTACAACCAGTAGAGAAAGAGTTAGAAGAGAGAGAATAAATAGATGATTGAACCTTCAACGAAATAGATCTCCTTCCTTGTATATTTGTTTGTCTCACTGTGTTATGAGTCTTAAATTGAACGAAATAGAGATAAGAGAATTTAAGCTACTTCAAGGGTAACTTGGCCTCCAAAGACAGTAGTCTTTTCTAGAATGACTCAAATTATCCTCATTTCATTTCAAACAAGGATTTAAATACAGAAAATCAGAGGAGTTGCTTCCGCAATTTACTCCTAGTTGCTTCCGCAATTAGTCTTTTGTTTTACTTGGTCTTTTGTTTGAATTAGTCAATAATGTTACTGTCGCTAGTTCCTTAGAAGCAGGAGTCATAGTTCCTTAGCAGCAGAGTCAAAATAACTAGTTTGTTTAGTAACAAACTATGAGTTCAAGTAGGAGTAAATTGCGGAAGCAACTCCTCTGATTTTCTGTATTTAAATCCTTGTTTGAAATGAAATGAGGACAATTTGAGTCATTCTAGAAAACACTACTGTCTTTGGAGGCCAAGTTACCCTCGAAGTAGCTTATATTCTCTTATCTCTATTTCGTTCAATTTAAGACTCATAATGAAGGAACCATCTCATCTAAAAACTTAAGTTGATAGGTGAGGCCCTAAAATATGATTTATATTATCCTCTAACACACCCCCTCAAGTGAAAGCCCATTGAGCTTGAAACTTGCACAGGATGACATCACCTTGTACTTGATTTTTTTTTATCAAATAGAATGGGGGTGGTGAGATTCAAACTTGTGACCGCTGGGTCAACAAGGCTCTAATACCAAGTTAAGGAACCATCTCATCTGAAAGTTTTTTTTTCTGATCAACAGCAACACCATTAGCAGAGATCACATGTCCCAAATAATCAATTTCAGAGCAACCAAAACGGCATTTGTCTTGATGTCATCCTTGAGACCACTAATGAAAGTGCATGTGAGAAATTTGTCAGGAAGTCCATCGATTCGTTGAGCCAAATTCTCAAACTGGCTTTGATAAGCTGCAACTGTGGAGGTTTGACGAAGTTTTGACAGTTCTCCCTCTGGATCTTCATATTCAGTTGGTCCGAACCTCTTCTCGAGAGCTTGGATAAAAGTCCCCCAATCTATAAGCTCTCCTGCATGTTGCAAATATTTATAATATTGGAGTGCCACCCCCTTCAAATGGAATGAGGCATAAAGGAGATGTTGGGCTGGAGGGATCTGATGTAATAGGAAGTATTGATCAGCCAGTATAATCCAGCCTGAGGGATCTTCGCTGCCATCATATTTGAAGAGATCAATCTTTAACCCCTTTGCTTGTATTCCGCTAGTGTCAAAAGGCAGTGAATTCCTTGAGGAAGATCCAACACTATGCTCCTCTCACAGAATTTGGACCTTTGGTGAGCTGTTCAATGGATAAGGTGAGGGCTGTAATTTGTTGTTGAATATCAGTCACATGAGTGTTGATTTGCTGCAGCATTGTTCCTTGCTTGGAAATC